>CM062218.1:2175000-2525000 GCA_031216445.1 Lateolabrax maculatus
TCGGTGTCCTCTGAGCTGTTTTCTCAGCTGCCAGAGGAGGAGAAATAACTGAAGTGTTCATCTCATCTCAGTCCATGAACGTGTCACCGGATATTCATCCCGAGCTCCGAGGCGGATAAATCTGCCACCGTGTACGTGAAGGTTCGAGGAATCAGGGAGATAACAAGACAAGTGATGCTGCGCCGCGTACGTGCAAACGGTTCAAATACAGTTCACGACACGTACAGATCCTTTATTTTCACTGAAGTTAAATGGTTTTCTGGGCTCTGCTGCTGTCAAATGTCACGATTTGCTTCTTTTCTCTGTTTTTTATAATTATAAATTCAATATATTTGACTTTGTGGACTGTTTTGCATTTTTCATGATCTTATCTTACACTTATCAAAGTGATATGACTTTGTCATATTTTTCAAAATAAAACAACCTTTTTCATGAAATATTATGACCTAATCTTCTAATATTAGGACTTTTCCCCTTAAAAGTTTTATTTTATTAATCATTTTATCTAAAAATGCACTCCTTTTATACTAGTTTTACTAAGAAACTCAAAAACATGAAGTGAAAGAACTCAACTCAGAAGTCTAACCTCAGTGTTATGTCAAAATAAACGGATATTGTAAAATCATTTCAGGGATATTTTTTGTGAAATAATGGATTTGGACACCAACACAACCTCTTATGTCATGTGACCCGTTTCCTTCAGCCTCGAATCCAGACTGAGAATCAGGCTGAGAAACTGTTGGTGATGTAACCTGCTAATGAGGTTTTTAATAGCAGGCGGTGTGTGCTGAATGGTGGAAAATGTGTAAAATCACCCCCAAAATAGTTATGTAGCCACTTTACACAAAAATATACCTGCAGCAGTTGACTGAGTGGAGGTCGCAGCAGCTGACAGGACAGCAGCTGTGTTTCTGCTGGTGATGGACAGTCTTCACTGTCCCTGACAACAGGACAGCAGCTGTAACAGTAACAGCTCCACAGATATGGAGACAAAACGTGTAAAATACACGAGGGGGAAGTATTCAGATCCTTTACTTAAGTATGTAAATATAACCAGGAAAATGTACTTAAAGTTTTAAAAGTAAAAGTACTCTGTGTAGTTAAATGTCCCCTGTGCCTGTTGTACTATTATATATTCTATCATTAGATTATTATTCCTCATCATTCATGGAAAAGCAGGATTTTACTGTTGGAGCTCATTTTGAACTGTTTTGTATCGGACTGCAGCTGATGATTATTTTCATTCTGGATCCATCTGCTGATTATTTTCTCCATTAATCCATTGATCGTTTGCTTTGTAACAATAGTGAAATAGTGAGAAATGGCGTCACGATGAGCCAGAGCCCAAAGTGACACCTTCACAATGCTTGTTGTGTCCAACCAACAGTCCAAAGCTCAACATTATTAAAACACATTCACATGATTCAAATCATTCAAAGGAAAAGCAGCAAATCTTCACATCTGAGAAGCTGCAGCCAGGAAATGATTTTACAGGAAAAATGCCAATTAATTTTGATTTAATCGACTAATTAAGTAGAGTATTTCCCTCTGAGATGTAGACGAGTAGAAGTAGAAAGTTGCAGGAAAAGAAAAGCCTCAAGTAAAGCACACGTATTTTAAACTTATGATTATCAGAAACTGAGATCCAGAAGCCTCTGAAATCAAACATTAATTCACAAAATGCAACAATAAAGAGTTTTCAAAACAAATCCTCCTAAAATGTTTCTGTTCGTGGAGGATCGTCCACCGACCGTCTGACACATGATGGTAAAATCCCAACAGCAGCAAACTGATACATCAGGCCGACTCCAGGACGTAATCAGAGAGGGGAGATATTCCCAGGACGCCTATTTAAAGAATCTTAAGACTCTACTGTAAACCCCCCCTCCCACACACACACACACACACACACACACACACCTGCAGAAGGCATGCTAAGACTGCAGCCTGCACTGCCAGGCATCCCAGGACTGCACCCCTCCCCGGTTCGGTGCGTGGTATTCCAGGACCGTACGACCCCGGTCAACCCGAGGAGCTGCGAGGAATTCTGTTTACTCCTCTAACGCGACTCGCCAAAAAAACTCCCACGTATCCGTAACCCAGTTAAAGGAGCATGCCAACAAGTCTTTAGATCTTTCAGAAAGCTAAAAGCTGCTGCGGGACGGACCCTTCGGTGTGTGATGGGACGGGAATGTAACGTTTGGCACTGAGCTGTTTGACCCCTTTGGCTTTCGGATGAGTTTTTATTGATTTAGAATCATTTTACAACTCAAGTTTCCTAATCTAGCAAATCATGATGAAAATTAGTCATCGTCCTTCCCATAATAATACTAAACAAAGACCTTTAGATACATGTTGTGTTTATTGCTGCATTATTAATTCACTAACCCTCCTTGTGTTTGCATCTGTACTACATCATAAATAACATACGGAAGCCTGTATGAGTTTTATATGACATAGTCTGCCTATCCACATTATTATTATTATTATTATTATTATTATTATTATCATACGCACTATCATTTGAGTTTAAACATTGCACACTATCTTTTTGTGCAGCCACCCCCTGAGGTTCACTGCACATACCGTGAAATGTGAGTAAGTGACAGATAAATCTTGGGATCTATCTTTGAATCTTGCCTGTAGCCTGAGAGGTGAAACCCGGGGCAAAAAAAAGATCCACATGTCACCGGCGTGAATCTCGTAAATCTCGCTGGCGTGTGTGAGCAGCAATAACTGAAGCAGGCTCACATTAGTGTCGAGGCGTTTCTAAACGACGGGGGAACAAACGGGAGGCCTTCTCTTTAAAGGCGCCATTGCTCCTCCGTTGAAGTTGAAATGTTTACGTGTACGTGTGCAGCGTGAGATCCCCGATTCAGGCTTTCTAGGTTTCAATTTGAATTTCTGAATATCTTTTTATTCTTTTTTTTTTTTTTTTTTTTGACGGCTGAGAAGAAACTATTTCTGTGGATTGTGAAGTAGTTCACCTGAAATATAAGTTGGCACGCAGCCCCCCCCCCCCCCCCCCCCGTATCCAGCTGAGCTCAATGTGACCTTTCCAGCGTGCTGCTAATTAGCTGTAACTTGGTATTTCGTGCCCCGGCATTAAAGAGATTGACAGCAGCGGTGCAGCGACGCTGCTGCTGCTTGTTGACATGCGAGACATATTGAAGTGGTAAAGTGACCTTGGCTATAAGCACAGAGAGAGAGAGAGACGCTGACTGATGCAACCACCAGGCAACACCATGCCGCCCGTTTAACATCGGTTACTTCTGACTGCTGTTCGGCCAATCGGAGTGCAGCGGACTGTGACATCAAGGGTTCAAGTTTTGGTGGAACTTTTTCTTCTTCGTGGCGGCTTTTCGATTGGGTTAGAGCGGCGATGGCGTCGCAGTGTAATCAGCCCTTACAGTGAGATAACAGTCAGAAACATTGTGTTGTAAAATATATGTTCTTATGAAGCATAATAAAGAGGTGCAGATATTGAGCACTAAAGTTCATTAACTCATAGTCTGCTTTCTCCAGATCCGTTACATCTAAATAAAATCCAATATTGACATTGATAAGATCGAGTTGGTTATAAAAAGGATCTATAACAGACTGTCCCCCCCCCCCCCCCCCCCCCATGACGTCACCCGTTGAGTTCGGCGTTTTGGCCGTTGCCATCTTGGTTTTTTTGGAACCAGAAGTGATGTTTTTCGGATGAGAGGGTAACACTGCCTCCATCCTGATTGGATGTCGCCATGGTAACGACTTGTGAATCATGCGGTAGCCCCGCCCTAAAGCGTACGCTGCTTTATCGTGTATTTTCCTCTAAACGGGACCATAATTTACTAAAGGAACATCCTGCTGTACTGAAGAAGACTTTAGTCCAGAAATGGACTTTTTGCGTATGCTTCGTCATCTCTGTCGCCCTCCGGCCTTCCTGCCTTACTTCCTCTTCTTTCTAACTCTGAATTCCTCCTCGCCTCCTTTCGTCTTCGTCTTCCGCTCTCCTCTTCCCTCATGCTCCAGTTCTCAAAAATAGCTCCCCAGTCGTAACCTCCCTGTAGCAACAAGGCAAGAAATACAGTCTCATACTACAGGACAGTGATTTACTGCCTGTACTGCTGGTGTGTGTGTGTGTGTGTGTGTGTGTGTGTGTGTGTGTGTGTGTCTTCAGCTGCCCTGGTTCCTCAGCCCAGTTGCACCCGGGTTTGCGGCTCCTGCGGGGATGTGACGGCCGAGTTCACATCCCAGTCGGACGGAGGGAGGGAGGGAGGGAGGTGGGTTTGAATTCCAGTCTGAGATTCCAGGTCACCGCTGTTCGCTGTGTGAAGCTCAACACCGCGCTGACGCACGACGCACGACGCACGACGCCGTCCGCTGGTCACAGCGTCGAGACCCGCACGACAGCGAGGTTATCGCCTCGGAAAAAATCAGTCAGGAGACACTGGCGGGTGTTAAATTAAGGTGCTGGATTATATTTATATATTTATATTTGTATTTGAATGTGCATTACCCGCTACTGGCACTGATTGTCACCGGTTGAGTTGCATTATGGGTAATACGGGCGCCAGGTTTAGACAAGGGAGAAAGTGTGAAGTGAAAAAGACTATATCTCTTACAAAAAAATGTCCATCATGCGTCCCACAGTGTTAACGAGTGCAGTGCCAGTGCGATATTAACTCTTTTAAAGTGTTGAGACTGAACTCTGAGTGAAGGCAGTGCGGTTAAACAGACGTCAGTGGAAACATCTATTGCATGTGTGTCCGTCCGTCCTGGATCCCTCCTGTTTTTCTTACCAAATCGAGGGTCTCGGGACGGAGGGTGTCGTATGCATCAACATACACATAAAATTTGACTTGACTGGAATGGAAACATGTGAGTAGTCACAAATTTGACACAAAGACGTATTTGTATCAGTTGAAAATACTTCCGTTTTCGTGAACGCACAGAGACAAGAGGAAAAGACAGAATTCTGGAGGGAAATGCGAGAGAGTCGAGATGCAGAAACTCTGTGGTCTGAAAGGTCAGATTTCCTCAAATAAATTGAGGCAAACGTTTGCGTGGCGTCTTTTTAACACCTTTTCCTGTTTCCTGTTTCCTTTCCCTGAATAAATGGCTCGTTCAGGACGTCCTGCGAGGGTTCGAACGTGTCGTGTTCGGTCTCACATGCAGATGAGCTGTGGAGCCTCGAGGCCGTTCAGTCTGCAGCTGCAGGTCAGACAGAGACGCTGCTCTGTCCCACTGAATTGGGTCAATTGGGTCTCAATGCCAGTCATTATATATACACACACACACACACACACACACACACACACACACAGCGTGAGTCGGGTCAATCAGCTGAATTGACCAGGAACTAATTGACTGACTGTGACCCTGCAGGAACAGGACTAGTCAGTTGTACATTTAGTTGTTCAATTTAGATTTTTTGAACCAAACACTAAATTGATCATAATGAAGTTTTGAAGCATGCTTTTATTAATGCAGCAGTAGTCACTTCTTTGCTCTGTATTTCAGTGATTTATATGGCCCATCTTCATGTTTTAAACTATTTTATTGTTGCACTTTATTTCTGTTCTTTACTTTATTATCTGTAGCTGTGTTTTTAAAAGCTCATCAGCTTATCGGCCTCTGCAGGTGGAAGTCAAAGTAAAGGCAGAGCAGCACTTTAGCATTTAAAGGAGAAATTACTCAGTTGAGCAAATCTTTCTGAATCAAGTTCAGTTTTGGTGAACTTTGACATGCAAATTGACCAACAGCAAACAGTGTTTCTATAGGAATCATAACTTATTAGCTGCGTTGCACCATTCACTTCTACTGTGTTTAACCTCGTCTGTCGGAGAACAAAGTGCAGCACGACAAATCGTACGGAGAACGCACACTTCATAATAAAACTCATCAAAAACAAAGACATCTTTGTCTTTTGCATTGGGCTCTTTACTGACTCCTGCACAGTTGACAGTGACACCAAATAAACATAATAAACATGATTTAAACCAATCACGACTTAAAATGTGTCACAGTTAGACTCACTCCTCCTGCCATGTTTTTGTGATTTAGGCTGAAAAGTGCAGCTTGGTGTGTTTGTCAAAGACTTGTCCAGGCAGCTTCTAGGCAGAGGGAGGAACGCCATCATGTTGAATCAGATCACATTACCTTTACTCAGCACTTCTGTTGAAAGGATCATCTTCCCTTTGTTCCCCCCCACACACACAGGGAGAGTCCCAACATTGGTGTAATAACCTTTAAATGTATTTTCTGTAAAGCTTATTAAGGGCTTTATCTAAAGAAAGAGGTGGTGGCTGGTTTTGACTCAGCCAGTCACTCATGAATCCTGTTGTTTGATTGTTTTTTGGGGGAATTTCCAGACTGGAAACTAATGATTTTTCTCATTTTACATATTTAAAAATATTTTATTAAGCTTGTTGACTACAAAGTCAACAGCAGTCGAGTAAAGTAGTGTCACACAGAAAATAACTTGGAATATTCCTATAAAGCTTAGTTTTTTTTAATGTAACTCTTGTCTCCTCACCTGAATTGTGGCACTGGCTCCTAAAAATAAGAGAAATAAAATCCTGTGCCACTGCAGAATTATTCTCTCTAACTGCCGTGGTAAAACAGGGGCGTGAAAGGTCGAGAAAACCGGGCTCTGCTTCTGTAGAGACCTGCCACGGCAACACCAGGGCCAAAACGTTTGATTCATGCACGTCTGGGAAATTAATTTTCTTCTTGAGAGCTACAGTAGCCTGATGAAAGAGCATATTTTTCCTGCACTGTGCCCTCTTTCACTCCTTTGTTCATCTCCTGCAACTTTAAATTTAGGAGAAACCATGGCAGGGTTCAGTTTCGGAGCATGTTTGACTCATACAAACTTAGAAACCGAGCTCATTTGGATATTTGCTTTTGAAGTTTTACCATCATTTTTATAGAAAAATCTCTTCCAGGGAGCATTTTCTTGCCACTGGGAACAGAAACGCAGCCATTTTGAATAAAACCACTCTGGAATTTCGCCTGGACTGAAACAGAAGTGGAGCACAGCAGAGAAGAGGAGACGAGGTGAGAAGAGAGGAGGTAACACCTCGTCTTGGAGGTGAGAAGAGAGGAGGAAGAGGGAGAGGAAGAGCTGCGGAAGTGAAGCAAAACGAGGAGAGAGGAGGAGGATGAGAGAGAGAGAGAGAGAGAGAGAGAGAGAGAGAGAGAGAGAGAGAGGAGGATGATGTGTGAAGAGAGGCTGGTGGAGAGAGATGGTGTGAAAAGGAGGACCAGAGGAGAAGGGAGACGGTGTTTGGAGTGAGAAGAGATTTAGACGTTCAGCTGAAAAATGGCTTGAAGGATGAGTTCACTGCTGATGAAGAGTACCGGGCACAGATCCAGGGGCCCGAGGGAACTCAGTACATCATGTCAATAACAACAGAGCCCCAAAATGTCCTCCTGAAAAGATCTGTACTGACACCATGTGAAGGCAATAAGGGACTTTTTGGATCTGCTGGAAGAAATCGAACGAATCTACAAGTACTGAGACAGATTCAGTCACTGTGTAGAGATCAGTGGTCATGGTTAGAGGCCTGTTGGCAGTAGAGATGTTCTGTTGGACCTGCGATACCAACAAGAAGACGGGAGACACTTCATGTTGTCTTCACTCTGAAGAATCTCTACCAGCAGCAGGCCGACCAGAGTCCTTCAGTTCTTCCAGCGCTGCATTCAGGATTTTTTGCTGAGTAAAAAAGTACAGAAGTATTATCAGCAAAATGTACTTTAAGAAGTTTTAACTACTATACATTACACACAGTACTTTAATCCATTGGCTCACAAGGTAAATCTGAGGGGTTGTGAGATGATTAAGACACAAATTTGACATCAGAAACATGACAAGGGGCCTCGACCAGACACTGCTTTTTAAAAGAGGTCACAAGCCAACAACACTGGTGTTAATCTTTAACAATGTGTTGTGTTTGATACGTTTATCATAAACTGTAAGAATCTTAAACTGAAAAGTAACCACTAACTATATCTATTTGGTAAATGTAGTGAAGCAGAATATAAAGTAGCATGAAAAGTAAAGTACAAATATTTTTGTAAAAATTGTACTGACAGACAGTATTTACAGTAAATGTGCTTAGTTACATGTCAGCACACAGTTATAAATGTTGTTGAAACCCTCCTTTTGCTTCTGAGGAACACAATCTGTGAACTTAGTTTAGGCGTTTTTTATACATGAAACAGTCGGTTTGAAGGATTTAAAAATCTCAGCAGCTGCTCGTTGAGTTTTGATCAGGAAGCCGATAAACAATCTGTATAATTATGTATCATTCTTAAATTACGGTCATTTTATGCTGTGAGGAGGGGCGACTCTTTGCCTTTTTAAGGTTTTGAAGGATGCTGAAGGGAAGAGAGGAAAGGAAAGAAAAGGAGAGAAAAGGTGAGAGGAAGACGTGTTAGAGAGAGAGATGAAGAGGAGGAGGGAAGGAGGACATGTGGAGAGAGAGGAAGAGCAGAGGAGAGAATGAGGTGTCAGTGGTGCAATGCAGTGCTCACTACCCCACCCCACCACACACACACATACACTCTCACACACACACACACACACACACACACACACACACACACACACACACATACTCACATGTATACTATACACATGGGGACCCTTCACTGAAAGTCAAAATAAGATATACTTATTTTAAGCTGTATTCTTTCTTTAAAACTTCCTTCAGAAGTGGAATGGAAGGTCTTTAGTTACCATGTGCGAGTGTGTTGCCGGATCTCCAGGCTGACAGGCTGAGGTCTGCTGAACTTTTCCCCAGGAGGGAGTGTTCTGTCTGGGGGAGAGAGGACGACCATCTGGTCCCCTCGGGTGCCTGTGGAGCTTCTGCTGCACTGACAATTAGCTCTCGTCTCCGCCCTGCTGGAGTGTCCTTGAGCAAAGGGACGCCGTCAGCTACAGGGCTGCTGTTCTGGAGACGACCTCTGACCTCTGACTTTAACGTTGAGGCAAAAACAAAACAGTGGAATTCTCTGGTTTTTGCTGATTTTCAGTGCATAATTTGCTTAATGGATTTTAGCCCCAAGAATGCAAACAAAAATGTATTTTAGTCGTGGAATTGTGTCGGTTTAAGTTTCAGTTTTTTGGGTGTTTGAACCCGTTTTGAAAGAGCTTCCAGTAATCTGAGATTTGACGGACAGATTGTCTCTGTGTGCTTGTTTTCAGGAGGGACCAGGGACATCGGTTCAGCCCTCACCAGGATGTGCATGAGGCACCGCAGCATCGAGGCCAAACTCCGCCAGTTCTCCATGTGAGTAGATCTGTGTGTGTGTGTGTGTGTGTGTGTGTGTGTGTGTGTGTGTGTGTTGAACAGGTGTAGCATCTCCTCCCAGCTCTCCATGGCAACCTGCTCCTCCTCTTCCTCCTGCTTCAGTTTTTCCATCCTCCATGTTGCTCTCTCCCTATTCAGTCTTTGAATTCAATCTCATTTATTTATTTATTTGTCTCCATTATGGGCCTCAATCATTTGAAGGATACAATTATTTCACTGTTGTGTGAGTTAACATTTTGTAAAGGACCTCTTCGTCCTGCCTTCTCTCCCTCTTCGCCTCGCTTGCTGCCTCCAGTGTAGATCTTGTTTATGCTCCGTTCACTCGTCCGTTACCTCCTTCACCTCCCACCTCCTGCTGTAACAGCTTTCTTTTAGCTTCCTCATCTTTTTCTCCTCTCGACCCAACTCCTTCCTCCTCTTCTTCATCTTCCTTTCTCCGCATGAGTCCATTAACTCTCCCAGTATGGAGGGAGAGAGTCACTCAGACCGGGATGAGAAGACGAGACCTCCAGCTGAGTCGGGAGACAAAAGATGCAGCACAGCAGGACGACACAAACGGGCAGGAATCACCTCGGTTAAACGATGCGTCCGCACATGCAAACGTTCACCCGCTTTCCTCCACAGAGCAAAGCATCCGGCCGCCCTTCACGCCAGTCGCGTCCTCCAGCTGCTCCTCGGGGATCCGTGGCTAGATGGGACAGTTCTCCATTGTGCCTTCCGGGCGTCCGTTCTCTTCACCCTGACTGGGATCACAACACACAGTATGAGGCTGATAACAAACACGAGCGCGGCTCAGCGTTCGTGCTGCGCCTGAACGCGTTAACTTGTCATTGTTTGCAGACACATTGTGTGGTAGAAACCGTCCGTGTCCATTTGTGTCTCAGCCACCTCCTGAAAGTCTAACGTGTGTTTTTGCCTTCTCTCGCAAACATCTACGATGCACTCTGTGATGCTTTGGATGCCTCAGCTGTTGAGGTCGTGAAAGAGGACAAGCTGCGATTGGTCGGGCGGTGACAGTAGACATCGTGATCGTCTAATCTGACAAGGGGGGGGGATGTTTACTTTACGCCGTTATTGCACGTCCTCGGTGTAAAAAGAGCAATTTTTGATTAATTAAGTTATTTCTCAAGGAAAAATACCAAAAATGTGTTTGTTCTATGACCGATTTTCTGTTTTTTCTGTTTTATATCATTGCCAACTGAATATTTTTGGGTTTTGGACTTAAAACACAAACCTCTGAAAGATGACATTTTCTAGGCCAAAGAATTTGTGGAGAAAATAATAAAATATTGGTTAGTTGCAGCTCTAATAGTGACCAACTCACAAGACATGTTCTGTCCAATCGCAGCATAAACGTCAGCCCAGAAACTTTGAGAAGAAATCTTACTTTGGCTGCTTGTACTGCATCTGCAGTCATAATCTTTCTGTTACTGACGAGAGAACAAGTGAAGTCTGACTGTGAAATCTAAAGCTCTCAGGATTCAAGGGTGTAGGTTTTTTTCTGTCGGGCCACTGTGCTCTGCTGGATTATCTTTGATGTTTAATCCTACTGTCTTTTCCAGAAAATATTAACTTCAAATAAAAATATAGATGACTTCTGAGCTCTGGTGGCTGGACAGTAAGGGAATAATACTTCTTCTTCTTATATATATCAATCAGAAAATCCTCCTGAATGAATAATAGTGGGTCAGCCTCATGCTTAATGGTCTCACTGGTGAACAAGACCCACCTGAGGCAGAAACTACTGACCACTACATGCCAAACACAACCTTTGCTCTCACCGTAACCTTAAACCAAGTCTTTACCCTCAAATTTATGTTTCTGGGATCTAGTTTGTGCTGTAACAGTGTGTGTCTGTGTGTTCGCAGGGTGTTTCTGGACTGTCTGATCAACCCTCTACAGGAGCAGATGGAGGAGTGGAAGAGAGTCGCCAACACTCTGGACAAAGACCACGCCAAAGGTTCACGAACGCAGAAACACACACTGACGCACAGACCGCACATGAAGACCGACCTCTGTACATCTATATCGGCTGTTAGTGGAACAGATATATTCGTTGTAAAACCTTCATTTTATGCCTTTTGTTTATTAATTATTGTCACAAACCTTTACCTAAAACATAAAAACATTTAGATACTTTACTTTGTGTTTGGAAAATCTACACAATGTGTTGTCTCTTCTTCAGCTCTCTTGTCAATTTGACTTGGTTTAATAAATGAATATTTAACTAATCACATTTAAATATGCGATTTAAGGGTAGCTTAACCACATGAAACACACTCAACTACTAAGATGAGCATCAAAATAGATTTGTCAATTCCGGTAATAAGTAGGTAAATAAGTTGGTAATTTGTTTATTACGTCTGTTTTCTAGTTTTTGAGGATATTTCATGCTGTTTTTTTTCTTTACACGTCATGTAAAGAAGTCTGATCCTGGTCCCAACTCCATGTCTCTGTTTGCTTATTTATGTGTTCATATCAAATGTGTATCTTTGTGAATCTAACCTAAAATGTGTCTGTGTGGGTCTATTTTATGTGTTCAACCACCTGTGAATGTGTGTGTTTCTCCAGAGTACAAGAAGGCCCGTCAGGAGATCAAGAAGAGATCTTCAGACACTCTGAAGCTGCAGAAGAAAGCAAAGAAAGGTTTGAAATCTCTGCCCTGTTTGGTCACTTATGAACAATTAGAATAAAGTGGTGTCATTTAGGCGTAAAATGAAGCTTCAAAATGACACTGACATTTGTAATAACGCACTCTTTCAGAATGGTTTGGTATGAGTCAATCAGAATTAAATGATTTGTGGTATTTATGGGATAATTAAGTGGTATTTAAGTGATGTGACATTATGAAGAGATGTGAGGATTTAAAAGTTAATGTTTTTTGTTCTTTTTCTCCTTTTGCAACAATCTTCCCTTCCTGTGGTGTCCCATCATGCTCTGCTCTGTCCAGCTGATGTATTCGGTAAGATATTTTACCTGCAGCTTTCTTACTCTTTCTCAACTGACCTTTGACTTCTGGTTTTCTTTGGAAATATCTGTCCTTTAGAACAATTCCCCCAATTTTTTCTCCACACATCTATATTGCCAAATCAAAGCCAGCCCAGTCGGGTCGGCTGGAAAATGTTTTCCTGGCTTCTTTTGTAAAAAACATGACACAACGTGATACAATGGGACACAATGCAACCGCAGCGAGACTGTTAGCAGCGTTGGACCAATGATTGATTGGCTTGACACAAAATTTTGTACAAATATTCCTGTTCCCCAGAGGATGAATCCCACTAATGTTGGTGATCCTCTGTCTTTTCCTGTAGCGCCAACATGAGGTTGTGTTTATAAGTGAAATGGCTCAAAAGCTACTGGACGGATTGGCGTGGGATTTGTCACACACATTGATCCCCTCAGCATGAGCTGTGAAAACTTAAGTCAAAAATTGTATTTGTCCAATACTTTGGTGTTTGACCAAATAACCTGCAAAACTATTGACATTCCCATCAGAAAGCATAGTTTAGCATATCAGAACAGTGTGTTCAGTAATAGGAAACCATTGCATAAACATACAGTAGGATATGATAACAGGGTCTAACACAGAATTATGTGTAAACCAGCCTGAAATTTGTCCCACTCAGCATGACGGACAGCGTGGATGAGGGATGAGGGGCCCGTGTTATTGCCGTTCTACCCACTAGAGCTGCAAAGAACCACAAGCAAACACCAAAACATGTCCTCTGCTTTTAGAACAAGTAGTTCCAGTCTGATTCATCGTACTAAAACGAGCTTTATTGTGATTGGAAACAAGAGCTTTAGTGTTCCCGCCGACAAAGGACTCGATGGTTTCCAGCTTTGAATTGAGCCTTTAAGACTAAATAAACAGGACCGGGGATTGACCCCAGAGGAACCTCAGATGTGGTCGAGCTGCTTCGATCCTCGGGCTGTTTCAGCCTGTTATTACTGCACGAGAGGAAACTCCCTCCACAGTGGCGTGAATGTCACGAGGGGAGAAGAGAGGGAGAACGAGATTCAAAGAGGGGAAAAAGGAGGAAGAACTGGTGTTGGAATGAAATGAATGTAATGAGAGAGAGAGGAAGGGAAATAAAAATAAGTAAGAGTGAAAGGAAACCTCTGCTGTGTTGGAATGACATTAATGGGAGCGTGATGGAGGGAAGATGAAGGAACAGAGACTCCCAGACAGGAGTTTCCTTCCCATCACTCTGAATGTGATTAAAGATGGAGGGAGAGATTAGAGAAAAAAACAATAATTAAGAGAGGGAATCTACTTTTATATACTTAAGTAAGCGGTTACAGTCGGCTTTCTGCAGTAGCATGATCCCTTAAAAACCATGTAAACAAGAAACCTTGTGGCTGTAATGGGAGCAGAGAAATCTGATGTACCAACCGAAAGTGTCCGACTGATTGCCTGAACGATTAACGATCCCGTTGCCGGAGGCGCCATGTTTTTGGGTTCGTCCGTCCAACCCATTCTTGTGAAGGTGATATCTCAGGAAGGCCTCAAGGGAATTTCTTTAGATTCGCCACAAACTTGGACTCAAAGATGAACTGTTGTGAATAATAACAGTGCGAGGAAAAGCTTTCAGACAAAAACCATCATAATAATAAATAAGTAATCCATGGTAACAAAGTAAGGTCGGAGGAAGAGGAGGAATCTGATGCCGACCTCCTGCATGAATACATGGATTTTACAGTGTTTCCTGCTTGACCTGGTTTCCTGTAAACATACTGCCTGGACAGAAAGGGGAAGAAAGGTGGAGAGATGAAGGAAAAGAGACACAAACACAGAATGTGAGACTGATGTTGCTTGAATTCCGCGGGAAACCATAAAATTACATTCCCGTCCCCTGAACAAAACTCTCATCTCTTTCCTCTGTTTATCACTGAGGCCTCGATCTGGAAAAGTTCAGCTAGAGAGAGACAGACTCTCTCACATCTATCGGCCCGACCACAGAACCCCGGCCCCAGATCCTGGATCTCACTGGAGGAATAAAGAACTTTAATTGCATGTTTATGTCTGTCCTGAAGTACAGACGATGAGATTCCTGAATGATCGTCTTAAAGAGGGAAAAGTTTACCCCAAAACACTTTGGAGAAAAATGAAGAAGCGATTGGCAATCAGTAATGAAATGATTCATTGATTAAGTTCCAGCTTCTGAAATGTGGCTTTTTGAGAATCCTCAGTTCTGTCTGACCTCTTAAAAAGTCTTAAAGAGTAATTCTCTAAAACAGCTGACTATCAAACAAACAGGAGGAAACTACATTTGATGGGGACTATTTTCAGTGGCGGATTAATCCACATGTGGTGCTCTAGTGAGTGTTTGGGGCAGCAGGACGGTGTGTGTCCATGCTGATGAAGGAACATGTCACCCAGTGCAACAATGAGGCTTTTTAGTAGTTTTGGACAGAAATGGAGCTCTATGGCTTTGATACACACACAATTTTTGTCATTAGAGACATTGGGTCTTGGGTCTTTTTTGTGGTATTTGTTTTATCTTCATTTGACCAGGGTTAAAAATACAACAGAATCCTCTTACGGAACATCTCTGTCATTTGAAATGAGAATATTGTGTAATCAAATGTCTCTAGATAATTAATAACCACACTAATAACGTGTGGTGTGTGTTAGTTGGATGCCAGCGGTTGGCTGTTTCCAGACAGGACAGGCTGACGGATCGCTGGCTTTGGAGAGAAAACTGTTGTAATTCTTTAATGTGGGTTAATGGTTTGTGGGAGGCTCTAACTATTGTTTTGAAGCGATCAAGTGTTTGCAGTTTCAGAACAGGCTGTTCCCTCCGTGACTAAAGTTCTGTCTAGTGCAACTGAAGTGAATATACGATTTCACAGATAATAATCTGTTTGGTTTGCCTGAATGTACAAGTCCTCCGCCTCTTTCTTTCTCTTTCTATCTGGGGCTCTAAAATCTGGATTATGTATTAGATTACTTTTCTTTAACATCACACAAAGTTTCTCGCTCACCTTAAAGTCCAATCTGTCGATGAAGAAGATATGAAATAATTCTTGGCATATTTTTTATATTGTTTTCTAATATTTTTTGTGTGTTTTAGCACTTAATGTGCCTTTTTTGTTCTCTTTTTATGCTTTTTTTAAAGCACTTTTTAAAGTATGTTCTCTACATACATTTATTATCATTTAAGAGACTGTGACAAACTTTATTTAAGTATTTTCTTTGACTTGAAAATGTGTGACAGTCTTGTGAGTAGAGCTGAAATTTGGTTGATTAATCCATTAGCTGACTGACAGAAGATTAATTGCCAACATATTTTATAATTGAATAATCTCATTTTTCAAGCAAAATGGTGAACTATTCTCTATTTTTAGCTTTTTGAATGTGAAGATTAGTTTCTTATTTTTGTCATACATCGTACTAAACTGAATATCCTTGGACAAAACAAGGAATTTAAAGATGTCACCTTTAACTCTGGGAAATTGTGATGGACATTTATCAATTTTCTGATATTAAGACAAAATGATCAGTTAATTGAGAAAAGAATCTGCGGATGAAAATGATTGTTACCTCTGAGATCGTCTTTCACTTCTATGCGACATTTCCTGTGTGTGCAGGCCGCGGGGACCTCCAGCCTCAGCTGGACAGCGCCATGCAGGACGTCAGCGATAAGTACCTGCTGCTGGAGGAGACGGAGAAGCAGGCGGTGAGGAAGGCGCTGGTGGAGGAGAGGAGTCGCTTCTGCTGCTTCGTCTCCATGCTGAAGCCTGTCGTGGTCAGTCACACAGCCAAACACCCGAACCACTGATAAAAAAATAAAACAACATAATAGCGGCTCTGTGATCTCTGGGAGTAGTACTGTGGTGAAGGAGTGTTGTGTTTGTGTGCGTCAGGAGGAGGAGATGTCCATGCTGGGGGAGATCACTCACCTCCAGACTCTGACGGACGACTTGAAGACACTAACTATGGACCCACACAAACTGCCCGCCTCCAGCGAGCAGGTACAGCCGTCTGTCCGTTTCTCTTTCCATCCTGTTTCTGATGTGGTTAAATGAATGATTGCTTCAATGTCTTATTATACTTAACAACTGCCAAATCAACCATACACTGCTGCCAATTCTTTTCTCAAACCACCTCACATTTTAAAACATGCACAGACGTCCTGCATGTATTTACACATTTTTTTCGGACTGCAGAAATCTTAATGTATCTGTTGCACATTCCCTGGACAAAATGTTGAACGTTCGTTTTTTCATTTTAAAACATATATATTGCACATATTTATTTATATTTTTTCATATTTTGTATTGTATTGTATTCCTCTAAGTTTTATTGTTCAACACACCACATTAAATTCCTTGTATGTGAAAACCTACACGGCAATAAACCCGATTCTGATTCTAGTTTTAGTGAAAAGGCACAACTCTGGTGAGGCTCAGTACCCACCGAGAACAAGCCTGACTTAATGACTGTCAACACATCTCCTGCTCTGGTTAAGTGAGTTGAAGTTGCCACTCCTTCCCTTGCTGGGAACCGGCTGGGAAAGATCCTGCCTCCTCTTCTCGAGGTGTCTGATGGTTTGCCAGAACCTCTTTGAGGCCGACCAAACTTCCCAGAGGACCTGCCCGAACTCCAATAAAACTATAAAAACATTATCTTGTGCACAGATCCTGAAGCCTCCCCCCCTCCTCCTCTCTCTCCAGGTGATCGTAGACCTAAAGGGCTCCGAGTGCACCTGGTCCTACCAGACCCCGCCCTCGTCACCGAGCACCACCGTATCCAGGAAGTCAAGCATGTGCAGGTTGGTTACCATGGCCACAGACACTGCCCATCCTCTCAACAAACCTCCCCAACAAGCTAGTACAGCTGATCTTGTATCCTGCTTGTACTGTACCGCCTCCCTGTGGTCCAGAGGTGGAACTGCAGCTTTTAATGGAACATGAACAAAACACTGAATCACTCATTTTTGATTAGTTTAATAAATATTTCTGGGAAATGTTATTCTAGTAGTTTCTTCACAGCAGCAGGGAGTTTCAGATGCGAGGGGTCATAGAGGGCCACCGTGTTGGTCTAGTTCCCGAAAACTCCTTCTTGTAAAGCTCACTGTGGTCTGGCGGGACTCAAAGCATCTGACTGGGTTATAGACTTTCTACACAGGAAAGTCTTGTTTTTAAAACATTGGTTTCTCTTAAATTATCCAAATGAAATGGTTTCTCAATATATTCAGAGATGGGAACTAGTCCATGCAGCAGCAGGAACAACACTTTATTTACATCTGTAATGATCTAACAGCTCAGCTTGGCCTCTCTAGATTACTCTTCAGACTTCAGTGTAGTCCTGAAAACTTGGCTCAGGTTTCAGTCTGACAAATTCACAACATGGTGGCAGGAAAACGGACTACTGGCTGAAATGCTTTGCTCTATTTTCTGGGAAAATCTTTATAACTTTAGACTGTCCTCATTAAGTTCAAGTTCTTTATTTTACAAAGATGCATATTTGGTCAAACTGAAAATGATGTTATTTAGATTCCCTAAGCTTTGTTATGAAGGACAGTATTGTTTTGGTACCGTTGTCAGAACTCAGGTATTGGCACAGATAACGCACAGTGTTAAAGGGTCACTTCACCCAAGTGATAGAAAAACATAATTTTCCTTGCTTTAGTAATGTAGTAGTAGTAACTCCTGAAGAAAGTGTCCAAATGAAAGCTGTTGACAGTGTGTTGTGTGGATTATCCAGAGCAATTTAGATATTGTTTTTGGAAGAGAGACCATTCACCTCCATTGTATTGGGGTGAAATCTCAGAAACTGATATCTCAAAACTAAAAGTAAAGGATCTGCATCTCCACACAGTAGAACTATTGTATTTCTACCTTTATTAGTTTTCTTTGTTTCTGACATATAACCTTCTCCTCCATCCACCCTACAGCAGCCTGAACAGTGTGAACAGCAGCGACTCTCGCTCCAGCGGCTCACACTGCCACTCTCCCACCTCCCATTTCCGTTACCGCGCCTCCTCCTCCTCCTCCTCCTCGGTGCTCCCCCAGCAGACGCCGGCCCGCCTCTCCTCGGTCTCCTCCCACGACTCCGGCTTCATCTCCCAGGACGCCTTCCAGTCCAAATCCCCTTCACCGATGCCTCCGGAAACCTCACAGGTGAGGAGCACGTGCGGGGACTGAACCCCCGAAAAAGAGGAAAAACACCTGTGGTTCAGTTACTGGCGGACTGAGATGCTTATATAAAAATGTGCACACACTCTGTCCTCTCCATTATATTCTGACCCACTCTTCTTCCACCAGTGAGGTCAGAAAATCCCTCCAGGTTGCTAAGATACTGTGTGTTCATTAGCTCAAAGCAGCTGTGTGTGTGTGTGTGTGTGTGTGTGTGTGTGTGTGTGTGTGCTGAGTCACCCAGCTTGTTCCCTGCAGGGTTTCCTAAACCTTGGTTCACGGTAGAGTTGGGGACACAGGAAGAAAGCACAGAGTCCAAATTGGGCTATAACTAACAATTAATCTGTTCGTTTTTTTTTTGTTTTTTTTTATAATTTTGTCTATAAAATGTCAGAAAATACAGCAAATTCTCACATTGGAGAAGTTGGAACCAGAGAACGTTCCCCGACCCAAATTAATTAAAAAGTTTCCCACTCTAAACACACACACGCACAAAAAAAATGTAAATAAATAAATAAAAAGGGGATTTTCAGTTAGATGAGTATGATATTTATTGAAAAGTCTAATTTAGAGTTGTTCGGCATTACAAAAAATTTTCCATACATAGGTGAGGTGTACAGGGGACATTCAAGAGCACTCGTGGTTCAAAGTGTTAAAAGCCTCCTGTGTGGTTTGAGCTTTACTTCGTCCCTAAAACAGCCCGAGTTTTGGCTGCCAACCTCTGCAAAGACATCAGATACAGTCTGTGACTAAAATACATTTTGGGAGCTAAACAACACAGAACTAAACTCCAAGGACAACTCGTTATTTTCAGGACATTTATGCAAAATTTGTAATTTTCCAGAATTTCTTTCGTGACTGCAAAGTTGGATTAAAAAAATTCAGGGTTCAGGATGCGTGAGAATCATACGAGTTAGGTTACTTGCTTGTGAGGACACTAGTACGTCCACTAGCCCGTAACCCAGACCTAAATCCTAGTTTTTAATCCTCAAACCGCCCTTTGACAAAATATTATATATTGCAATGATTGTGATTTACCATAACTTTATCCACTACATGACTAACTCCAACCCTGATCTTAACTAAAACTCTAGTCTTAAAACTAAAACTTCATGTTTTATCTTATTTACTTATCCTATTTTCCACACAGGATCAGCTAAAAAAACACACAAAACAATCAGATTTGGTAAAGTTTAGTGAGTAAATATAAATTTAAATCTACTCACTACTTTATTGAGATGAACATTTAGTCTTGACTGAATGATAAAGCTGTCACAAACTGGATATTCTGTATATTGTTTATGGTGTAGAGCATTTTGGAAACATTTTATATTGTGTCCGGTTCTCGCAGCCTTCAGCTTCTCATTCCACCTCCTGAACCTGCTTCTGCTTCTCGCATCACTTCTTCTTTGTGCTGCTTGTTCTGTCGTTTGTAGCTTGTAACACTTTGCTGGACACTGAGATCGTGTTTTTATTACTAACCTGTTTCACGCTTCTTCTGCTTTTTTATTTCTGTCCGTTTGTCCGTTTTCTTGCATCCTGCGAATTGCTTCCCCTTGTTGTGTGTGTGCGGTGCGCTCTGCATGGCTCTGCTGCAGTCATGCGTCTCTCCTTTATCTTCTCAGTCTGTCAGTGAGGAGCCTTCCTCTTCCTCCTCCTCTTCCTCCTCACCCTCACACAACGAGGTGAACATCTACACGTGAAAACACACACACACACACACACACACACACACACACACACACACACGGTTTTTGGGCATCACACACTGTCTGCTGCTGTTATTTTGTGTTTGAAGGTGCTGCATGAAGCTGCTGAGCTTCAGTGTTTTTCGTTGTCAGAATGAAACTTGAATTGCTATAAAGCAATTAAGCAATTTTCATTCAGTGTTAAATATAAAGAAAATCTTGAGTTTTGGGTTTTTGTGCCATTTTATCAGATCAGATCCCTGATTAAAATATGATTAGTTGAGATGTCCTTGACAACAAATGGCTCGTGAAATATAAAGTGTGTCAGATTTAGAAGTGCACTGCTGTTATTTCAATGCGTGATACATATTTAATCAACATTTAGGTAAATATTAGTATCGGGTTGGACTCTGTATTGGCAAATACCCGATATTAAAGGACGGGGAAAGGTAAGATGAAACACAAATCGATGGGGAAACACTTGGATACAACAGCAGGTTCAAAGATGAACCACCTACTGGAGCCCAGTAATAGCAGAGGCTGACATGAAATCAACTTTTACAGAAATAAACTAAAGAAAAAAGACATTTATATTGTAAAAGATCGCTGAGCTCCTCCTGCTACATGTAGCACCTCCACTCCTGTGCATTGTGTTGTCATATCACAGCCGTCATCTTTAATTTTTGAATTGTTTCTCTGCCTCTCCCTCATCCACCTTCACCTTCAGTTGTCAAATGGTTTTGACCATCACGCTGCCCTACTGCAGGCCCAGGACACCCACCTCCACCCTCCATACTTCACCTACTCCTCCTCCACCGCCACCTCTCCCATCTCCTCGCCCTCCTATTCGTCCGTTTCTCCCACGTGGCCGTGGTCTCGCTCAGGCTCCGGCCAGTCGGGAGAGTTCCTGCCTCTCAGCCCCTCGGGGCTCGGACTGATCCCATCATCCAGAGTCCCGTCCTGGAAGGTTTGATCCTCATTCTCCCCGATGTCCTCCTCCTTCACTGCTTTTTTTAATTTTTTTTATCCTTCCTTCATCGTCCACTCTTCCCCCCCCTCTTTCTTTTGGTTTATGTCCTTTCATCTTATGCTTGCAGTGTCTTTCTGATTTCTTTACAATTCTACTTTCTGGTTTTGCTCAAGCAAACACTGAAAGGATACATTTCATCAGCTTCATAATTAACAAGCAGACCTTAAAACAACACTGCAGACACTTTACAGAAAGCCTGTCCTGTCTCTCAACCCGCTCTCTAATATATTAACACTGGTCTTGATTTGTTTTTGTCATTTTGTGGTCAGATTTTTGGCTGCTGTTCTAAAACAAACTGCTCCTCTGACTGATTTGTGGTCTGTAAACACAAGTTAAACTGACAGAAAAATAACTGAATCTTAATTTTGATAAACATTTATTGTTACAGTAAAATCATTGTGTAAAAATCCCAAATATGTGCTGGCTGCAGCTTCAAAATGCAAACATATGCTTACTTTACCTACTAAAATAAAATCAGAATTAGGCAATTCTGTACCAATTTGGAATATCCATTTGTCATTATCTTTTAAATTGAATAAAATAAATGAATCCAATCAGTGTATAAAAAAAATCAGTTAATCAGTAGAGAAAATCTTCACTAAACACAACTTTAATTTGTGTTGTGCTGTTAATTTATCATCATAGTGTTTTATCATTTAGTCTGTAAAATATTCAAATTAAACTGCCTTAAATGACCAACAGTCAAAAAAAAAAAAAGTGGTTGGATTTCAAGAGATAAGTAACTGAGAAAAGCAGCAAAGTGTAATGCAGCATTGTTCTGGCTCATGTCTGCCTGTGTAGGACTGGGCCAAACCGGGCCCATATGACCAGTCAATGGTCAACACCCTGAAGAGGAGCAAGGACAGGAGAGAGACTACAGATCCCAGCAGCCACCAGGGCGCTGATGTCACCACACCAGGGGAGGAACCACAGAGGGTTAAAGGAAGCCACTCTGTGACATCCCCCAAGGTCAGATGATGTTTTAAAAGTCTAGATTGTGTGGTCAAATTAGTAGATAAAAGAAAAACTAAATGTCGCTACGTGTGTGTGTGTGTGTGTGTGTGTGTGTGTGTGTGTGTGTTGACCCCAGCAGGAGGACAGGGAGGCCCATGAGGAGTTGGCCAGAGCGCTGGCCCGAGGCCTCCAGCTGGACATCCACGGCTCCAGCAGAGACTCACTGCAGGGCTCCAGCGGCTACAGCAGCCAGACCAACACACCCTGCTGCTCTGAGGACACCATCCCCTCACAAGGTACACACACACACACACACACACACACACTCACACACTCACTCACTCACTCACTCACTCACTCACCTATCAAATGTTTTATTTCACTATCTGAAACACGAGCTGTTAGGTGTCCTGTGTGGACAGCTGGACTAATTAAAATAGAAGCACATCTTCTCCATCAGACGCCAATGACTGAAACGCTCTGATGAATCGCCCGCTGTGGAGACACGCCGAAGAGTAGCGCGATAAAACTGTTTTCTGTTCCCCATAGTGTCAGACTGTGACTACTACTCCGTGGGGGCGGATCAGGAAGGCGAGCAGCAGCAGTCATCAGACTTTGATAAATCCTCCACCATCCCCAGAAACAGCGACATCAGTCAGTCCTACCGCCGCATGTTCCAGTCCAAGCGCCCTGCCTCCACTGCCGGGCTGCCCTCCCACCCCTCTGCTGTCATCACCCCGGGAGTCGCCACCATCCGACGGACGCCGTCCTCCAAACCAAACCTGCGCCGGCCCTCCGGGGGCCTCAGCTTGGGCCCCATCCCCATCAAGCCCCCCATGATCCCAGTAAAGACGCCCACTGTGCCTGAACATCCCGGTTTCCCCAGCAGGGCGTCATCAGAGGACGGAAACACACCGCGAACCCCGCTCAGCCCCCCGACCACCCCTCTGTCGCCAGGCAGCAGAGGGCCATTGTCACCGAAGTCCAGCCCCTGGGATACCCAGCACCTGGGCGAGGGATCGGATCCTCCCACCCCACCACCGCAGCCCAGTGGTCGGGTGTCAGAGTGGGAGCGCCGGCCTCTCCCGGAGCTCCTGGAGGAGACAGAATATGGCGAGGTGGAGGACTTCCTGGTGGCTATCCGGCGAGGCGTCAGGCTCAAGAAGGCGATGACCAATGACCGATCAGCACCAAGTATCCACTGAGACTAGAAAGGGTTGGTTTGACTTGAAGCCATTTTGCGTCCCTGGCTGAATTTCAGCAAATATGCTCTTGAAGGGACACAAAATGGTTATTACTAAGTAAACGCAAATGGGAGCTATGACGTCAAATGGACGCAGAGGATAGGAGGAAGTTGCCCAGAGACTCTGATCAAGGATCAGTTTTTCTTAAATTTCCTAACAAAACTTTGAAGGAATCCTGGTGCAGTGAGTTCATTACATAAATGCCAAATTCTGTTTAAAAAAAGGTAAAGAAACTTGGCACCATTACCTTTTGGCCAAAGATAAATTGTCTAAAGAAAGGGATGACAGCTCCTCCATTTGTGGTTATGAGTTCGTGAATTATTCTTGAGGACGATCAAAGCGGGAGTTTTGGTGTCACATCCTGTATGTACATAGTTTAAAAGCTCACTAGAGGGAATCTTTCAAACTAATGGGGCTAAAAGGCTGAAGTTCAAGTTCAAAGTCTGTCAAAGTACATCAAGAATTTTCCCACAGTGCCACATTTTCTTGCTCGGGAACCTGACTGAAGCACTTCTGCCTTTTAGAAGGAAACCTGCAAGGTGAAAACTGTCAGTATTGCACTAGATTAAGTTCCCCTCCGATGTTACTACTGGGAACACTAATGCTGATCCGAGATAATTTCCCCTGGGCAACTTCAGTATATAAGAGGAACGTTAAACACGGTCATTCTTGTAGCAGAAATGACTTAAATAAAAGTAAATGTTAAGTAAATGTTAATGCGTGTAGTATTGGGAATAAGAGGCCGTAGATGATGTAGGGAAAGACTCGAGAGAACGGCGAGCTGGAAGGAGTGATGAGTAATTTTCAAAAGATCAAATCATTATTTGTATGTACATATTTATATTTTGATGTGTTTGTACGTTTTGCTCCTTTTACATCCCCGTGGTCTCCCATTTCCACTAAAAGGTGCCAAAAGCCTGTGTGCTGAATTTAACTTAAATATTCTCTATTTAAATGAAATTATGCTGGATTTTTTTTTCCTCTGTAAAAACATAGATGAGGTGTTCGATGGAGAATAAAGACAGACTGAAAGCTTCTACGCAAACTGAAAGAGTATTTGTATATGTAGGGTAGCATATTGAAGAGTGGCATGTAACCAGTTATTAATATCACATACAGTAGATTGGCATGCATGTTCCTAAAGTTTGCCCCACTATAAACAATCATTTTGGCTTTTAAATTAGATTTATAAGACAGTTTAACCCCATAATACCCCAGCAGTGGATATTAACAGTGTCAACAGTAGCGGATCAGGAACTGCGGACGCCTACAACTTGCTGGATTAAGTCTGCTGTTTGCTGCACAAAACAATGTCCTGTCTTTGATTCTCTAAACTTTATTTGTTTGATAGCGGGGCAGGATTTATTTACTCTTTTTGTAATTAGTTTTTTATCAATGCTTTATTTTTTTTACAGCATTTATTCTAAAAGGCACTTTGAGTTCTCGTTTTTTTTATTTTTCATCCATTTTAGAACTTTTTAAAAACATTCAATCAACGATAGTAACTATAACTGTTAAGTGCTAATGCAGACAGATCTGTGACTCTGTTGGCCTCCAGGTTCACTGATGCTCATCGAACAACTACGTAGCAACTGTACACTGTGTTTGAACATACACCTCCACGTCCATGGTAGTGATAGAGGTTGTTACGACCGGATCCGTGTTACTACTTAGCTATAGTGATTGGAGTCATGTGGATTAGTGTATCGGTCTGTTGTAGTGAAGCCAGTGTGCTGATGGGCAGTTGTATTTAGTTGGCACAGATGTAAACGGTTGTGGACGAGTCAAAGCTTCAGTATTGGGACAATGTGCTGCAGTTACCTGAATTGCATTATTTTATTGTATCAAACGTTTTCTGGTTCAAGCTTCTTAAATGTGAAGATTTTCTTGACCTAATGATTGAGAGGATTAAAGGCAGATTAATCGATAATTAAAATAATTTTTGGTATTAGTCTTGATAAAATGAAAATAGCTCACTGTCCCAATAAGTAAATGGAAACTGGCCCAGAGGCGCCGCTATAAAGTGTACATTTGGAAAGAGAACAGGTATAAAAAACATATCTGGAATCTAGTTTGCTTTAGACCTGAACTGTCTGTGCTCACTAGCCATCAAACACCAACCGTCCAGTATGTAGAGCGTTTTTCAGGTGGTTCAACACACCCTCTGGCAGCCATGTTGGACGTTTCTGGCTCTCCAGCAAGATTACAGCTGATTATACTTCAGCTGGGTTTTAGAGCCAAATCTCCACTACAGACCTCCATCTTGGTGCCAGACGAGGCCGATATGTTTGTGATCCAGCTGAAAATCCTCTGTTAGTGTTGTTTAAACAGGCGGTTACAACAGAAACACACCCTGCTGTGCACTGATATTCATGTACAACTGCAACACATATATAAATCTGTAATAGCTTGTAATTCCTAAATGTCAAATAGCCCAATGAACTAAAAAAAAAAATCAAACTTGTGTTTGCGGGTAATTAGCGTAACAAGCTGAAATAGACAAAACTTCCCTGTTGCTACTAAATACTGTTAATAGAGTGTCATCACAAGTCAACTTATTTATGTATTTATTCATTTCAGTGGTTTCATCTATTTTATTTGTGGCTTTAACACATTTCTAAACTCCCAACTGTCCTGTTGAGCATATAAAACATTAACAGATATATTTAATATGCATGTTGTCTTTTTTTAGTTGAACAAAAAAATTTAATAGTCGTTCTTTTTTTTTACTGGAACTATTTTATTTTGTTTTTTGGTCTGTATCTCCTGGACCATAATGCATTTTAGATGCCGTCCATTGTTTCCCTGCTGGGATCATTAATGCTTCATATTTCGTGCGACAGCAGTTTGACACCCTGTATGATGACTGAAACCTGTCTGTTTTACATCCGTTGTTTTTGTTTTTTTTGTTTGTTTTTTTTTTTACACGTGTAGCTGATGCGATAACAAGCGTATGAAGCTGAATGTTTTCAAGCCTGTGAGGACTCAGTAACCGTGTATGTTGTCGAGATCTGAGTGACGCTGACACACACTGAGGATTATAAAGTAACTATTAGGAATCGCATCAACAGAAAACATTTGCTCAGTTATGTGAAACATTTTACATAAAGGTCAGAAAAATTATTCTAGAAACGAGATGTCTCAAACATCACTTCAGTCCTCAGTGTGTGTGGAGGCCATACTTGTCAGTGTGTCCCAGCCCTTTAACGTTAAGCCTTTTAATTTGAGTCAAGTTGCCAAATTTCCTACAGTATATATTAAATGATGCCCTGGGTTTCCTTCTTTTATCGTATTTTATTCTCACTAAGGTGTTTCAGAATGTGCATTTCACAGGTAAATGGTGAAATTATCACTTGATGCAGCTTCTTTGCAGCAACAACTTGAAAAGGATTCTCTAGATGTCTGTTTTTTTTTTTTTTTAAAGTGAGGAATATCTAATTTTGGAATTAAGGTAGCCCTGACCCTGAACTCTTACTACATACAGTATCATGGTACAGGAAACTGGACATTTTAGTCACTCAGCGGCTCTGAAAACGTGTTGCAGGATGTGGAAAAACACAAACACACTTAGTGGTAGGCAGTCGATCTTAGCGACACATATACTGGGTAAAGAAATATGCCTTTCATGTAGTCAGATTGTATTTTCAACTTCCTTCCTTTAAAGAATTGAATAAACCAGTGAGTGATTTAAATCTCCAGGTGGTAATCCAGGACTACTGTTTAGGATGGTATTATGAATCTGGATCAGTTAGAGTTAAGGATTCTATTTCTTAGATTTCATTATCTGCTTTTCCCACGACTGAGCCAAAACAAATATGATTATAACCTGAAAGCCACAGAGAGTTTGGAATATTGTAGCAAAAATCAATAACCGTCCTTGAGTTGATCTAGTTGGCAGAAGGGATTAAGTGGAAATCATTTAAGATCGAGAGGAAGTACAGTATTGATGCACCGAAAGAACCAAAGACGATCTCAATTAAATATGTGCACGATGCTCTTTAGTGTCTAGTTAATTGACCCTCTGAAAAGTCTAATGATGTTGTTTTCTCATTTGTTCCTCTAAAGTGTGGCCAAAAGGTTGGAAAATTAAAAATCAGACTCCAGAGAAACATGGATGAACAATGTGCTTTTGGCAAATGTAGCTGCTGATTATGTAAAAAAGGTGAAATGTTCCTCGACAGGTTTCAAAAATTTAGTAAAGCCTGTTAATCTGAGCCTTATTCCTAATTTTTGGGACCCATGTAATACTAATATTTGAGATTTCTTTTTTTTTTTAAAAAAAGGTAATCATTTAAAATTTGGAAATAATCACCACTAACTACATTAATGACTGATGCTTCCATGACTCAAGTGACTTGTTTGTCATTTCTAGCTGATGTAACAATAAAGTTTCCTTTGTTTTACTTGATTTTATCAACACAGCACATGAATGTAAAACTTTATAACTGTCAACTCAGACGATTAAATTTCCCACCAGCCTTGAACACATCATAACACCTAAGAGGACAGAAGACTTTCCATCTAATTTCAGTCATTACCAGATAATGGGGTATCACTTAATCCATTAACAGGTTTTATTACATTTTTAAGCATACAAGAGGTGTCCTTTAATTCATTACCCTGAAGGCATCACACCTTTCCATTGCTGTGACACACATAGGCCTGGTCTGTGGTACTAGAATAATGGCAACCTGTTTTTTTATTTATTATTATTATTATTATAACTGGGCCGACCTGTTTCTTTCCCTCCGGCTCTTGATAATCCTGTACCTTATGTTTAATGTTCAGTTCCTGAATACTAACTGTCTCCTATTTTCTATGTATACCAGCTGTTTTTGGCTAAATAATAAAATCGTAGCATACGATGTGCATCTGATGACTAAGAACACTTGTGGTTTGGTTTTTTTTCTTACCTTCTACGATACAATTGATTTGTATTTTAGAGCAGAGTTAAATTTTTCAAATAAGTCTACATTTATTGTCACAAGGCTGAAGTAGGAAATGTTTAGTTTGACGGAGAGTTTAGGTTTGCTAGAACAGATTGCTGTCTCTTGTCCTTTGTCCCGTAATAAACTTAATAATCATATACTTATTTCTGATAATGCAAATATATATATATATATATGTATTTATTCTGCTTTATTCTATTCAAAACTAAACTTTTGCATCAGAGAAAAGGTAAATAATTGAGGTTTTTCCTGCTCTGTATTATAAGAAGCAAAAGCATTAAACATATCTACAGGATTCTCTACACATCAAATAAAATAAAAAAATATTAAAATAAAGGAAAAGCAACAAATCCTGACATTTGCGAAGCTGGTCTCAAAGAAATGTTTGGAATTTTTGCTTAATATTTTTTGCCATTTAATTTTCTGTCAATGAATTAATCAGTTAATCGACCAATCGCTGTCAGCTGTCTGGTAGTTTACTTCATAAGAAAACAATATTTTATAAACTTGTCATATGTTTTACGTGCAGAAATCTTAATTTGTAAAAGAAATAAAGCTGTCAGATAAATGTAGTGAAGTAAAAAGTGAAATACTTCCCTCTGAAATGTAGACGAGTACAAGTAGAAAGTGGCATGAAAGCACAAGTACCTCAAGTCTGTACTTAAGTAAAAGTACTTATTTATATTCCACCACTGTGAACTGAGCTCTCGCCACTTCAAACCAGTGAGAGGAACACAGAAAAACACATATACAGGTGTCCCTGATGTGTTTTCATTACCAGAACTCTTCTGAAGTGTGTTAACCTACGATCCCATCATCCAAAATAAGAAGTGAATTGAGAAAAATGTGTTTTCAGAGCCTTTAAGATGCGTTTTGTACTGAACGTGACTATGCAGTTGACTGGTGTTTGTGGCTTTTAGAGACAGTTGCACACAATCTGACCTTAGAGCTGCTCAGAACAACCTCAGCCTTCCTCAGTCGGGAGTGACTGGAGCTTTACCGCCTTGCTCGAGGGCACTTCGGCTGTCGGCGATGAATGAGAAGACAAAAAGAGCCTCAGCATCACCTGCGGAGCCAGAGGTAAACACTCCCAAGTTTATTATCTTGTGTTAAATTGCACATTATGTTGCAAAATGCATACTGTATAATCGATTCCTCAACATCACTGGTTTTATGGTACATACATGTATCAGTGCACGACAGCTGCTGCTGTTCCAGACTGTCCACAAGATGGCAGCACAACACAGCATTCCTTTAGAGATTACATACATTTGTTCATACGCTTCAAAACCCTTCTACTCTTTTCAGTTTTTTTCCTCAGAGAATGAAATAATGCAAAATATCGTCAAGAGTAGAGAGAAAATAAAAACAAATTAAAACAAAGAAAAACTTCATCCTCTTAGAAAAAAAATACACAAACATGATATAAACATGAGGTGATACAAAAACATACAAGTTCAGGTTGTCCACGGTAACAAACAGCATCCTGACAACAACATATCATTTATTATTACTTAATTTACTACATGATTCAAACAGATGGTATATTGCTCCTCGGCAAGAGATCTCTCTTTTAATGAGGCAAAATAATTCCCTCCAGGCTTTTTCTAGTTGATCCAGTGACAAACTTAAATATCCTCTGCAGCCCGAGTCCAAACACTCATTAAAATAGTCTGTCTCCAGTCAGTCTGAACCTGGAGGTTCGGCTGTTTACAAACCGAGCCCTTAATTCCTTTTGATTTGAGGATGTGGAAGGATTTGTGCTCAGAGCTCACAGTGCCCACATCTCTTTTCCCTTTTCTCCTCCCTGCAGCAAATATCAGAATCTGTTGAATAACAGCAGGGTTTCAAACCAACTAAAGCAATCATTATTACAATATACTCATAAAGTTTTTGGCAATTTTCAAACTTCAAGGCATACAAATAACTCTGTTCTACTTCCATATATTACATGACCTGTGTAGAAAAGTGGATTTGCCGTCGTGAAAACCAGCTGTGACATTACTGGAGATGATCAATGGGGACAACAGAGCGGTGTGTGAACCAGTGGCTGTGTCTGAAATCACTCCCTCAGTCACTCGTTCACTGTTCCCTTTAGAACGGACACTCGATAGTTAACTCCGTAGTAGAAATGCACTGATGTGGAATTTCAGAGCGGATACAATGACCCACAATGTTCCTCCTGCAACTGCAAAGAGGTAATGAAATCAATTAAGCTTGTGTGTAACATTATAACTGAAGTTTATCCTTTAAATATGTGGGCTAATTAACAGCAGCCTTTCCTTTCTTATTGATAAACTTGTATTAGCTACTAATCCCTACAGCTGCACCACTAATCCTACCTTAAAAAGGCTATGCATGAAATTCCATTATCAGAACAATAACAATAGGTTAATTTTCTCATTTATTGGCCAATAATTTCGTACATCCCTACTCAATAGTGACAGTGGTGTGGCAGGACATCTCTACTAGGGATTATTAGCAGAAAGAAGTGTCATGGATACTTTTTTCTTGCTGTTAAGTGCATTAATGTTACGTGGAGAATTCAGACTAGTACTGAAACGTTTAGTCGATTAGCCAATCGACAGGAAAATAAGTCCTGTATTTGGTTGAGAACTGACACACATTCTCCAGTTGCAGCTTCGAAAATGTAAGGATTTATTATCTTATATCAGTGTGGCTGAACATCTTTGGGATGTTTGTCAGAAAAAGCAAATACTGTGAAGAATTCACCTGGTATCACTTTGTTTAGCATTAAAATGCTCAATAGATTAGTCGATAATGAAAATAATAAGTAGTAAATAGGGAGTGATTTTGTATGCAGCCAGTGCCTCAACAGGAGAAAAGGATCAACTTTACAAAAAGCACGTTGACTATGTCCTGAAAGCTGCAGTGTGTGAGAGAGAAGCACTGAGACAGAGAAAGATTAAGGAGGAAAGAAGAGGAGGAAAGTCCCAGAAATCACTGACAACTACCGAACTGACTTGTCGTGGTATAAACGGTCTTGGACTTCACGGTCCAACCATCTGGAGCTTCAAGTCTGATGACACACAAGCTAGAAATCTAGTTACACAGACGTCTGGATCCAAGTCGAGGGTCTGTGAGAGAGAAAGGAGCGAAAAAGAGAAAAGAGAAAGAAAAAGATGGTGCAGACAGAAACACAGAGATACAGAAAGACCTTGGAAAGCAAACATCCAAAACTGAAAATAGCAACTTCAGTTTCCATATAGTGTGCGTCTCCACTGAGCGCCTCCTTCGTTTAGCAACCCATACAAAACATTTGAAGACTTTCCAGCATATTAAAAACCATCTGTGATGGAAATAAAAGGTCTGATTATAGAGCTACATCGGTTCTTCATGCAAAACACCTAAAATATTCTCATCGAGGTAGCAGTGGACACTGTTCCTTCTCATTTACATCAGTTTTTTTAGGTAAAAGTTTGAAGTTGCACAAGACCCTAACTGCAGATACTCAAGTGCAGAGACTGTCTGTCACTGAAAAGTCTGCTCAGTTTAAGCTGAAGTCATGAGGATTGTGTTGTTTTTGACCCAAAATGGAAAAACATAGTGTTTTGGAGATGAAGTCTTCAAATGTATAAAGTATCTGCTGAAGCAAAATAACCAAATATAATTCATGTGCAGGGACAAGACAGTCAAGTTGTCTGTTAAACACATTAAATAGTGTCGCGACTGCCTGAACAGCTGGTCAGTATTTACAGTTTGTGTTTCTACTGTCAGGATGGGAAACGACCACCGCTCACACCTGGAAGTTTCTATACTGGTGTAGTATTAGTACCAGTACTCTGAGATAAAGAAGAGGATGTCTAAAACCCTGTTGTAATCATCTGAAGCTGATATTTGGCAGAGCAAGAATCCAAATCACAGCTGTTGTCTGAAGGTGTTCAGACAGGTGAGCCCTTCCCATCCTGGGAGTCACTTAGGCAGCGTTCACAACAGGTATTTGTGCTGTCAAAAACTGAGATGGAAATCTAAACGTCGTTTTCATAAGCAATTCAACACACCTTTGCTCAATTAACTACACTCGGGAGTTTTGTCACGGCAACCTCACTCGGTCTGGTGTGACCAGCAGCATTTGTTGGCTAATTTTATGTAAAAACACTTAACACAGGCATCTATGGATATTTATAGCTTTATAGTTCGACTCTAACTAGTTTATAGTGTTTTATACTTGTCTGATTGCATTGTTTGTTTAAGATTCTTATAACAAAGTGATACACTTCCTGTTGAGCTGATCCCGGCGCATTTTCAATGTTATTTAAGGTGGATTATTCCTTATGAATAAACAAAATAAATAGGTATTGCTGTGGGACTTATGTTACTGGGTCAGTTTGTTCTCTGCATGTACTACAGTTACAGTACTTATCAATATGTTATAGATAAACATGTCAATGGTAGAGCAACATCCTTTGACAAAATTTAAAATTAGTGAATTAAACAACCTCCAATTAAACTGACATATTGAATTAACAGATGGCATGTCTTGGTGGAGCAGACAGTGTGAAAATAGCACAGCTTGGTGCATCAGATGAAGCTAAAAAGAGCCGAAGTTTTGATGGGAGTTAAATATCATCATCAGCCAGTGGAGTTTACAGAAACTGCTTCAAAAGTGTTTGGAGACTAAGGGAGTGTGAACGCCGCCTGAGCAGAAGGACAGAGAAACATCCAACTGTAAGTACTTTTTTTTTTTTTGTTGTTTAAAGTTGACATCAGCAGTATCCAGCCTGTAGGTGTGACGGTGTTGTGTAGCCGCGGTGGCTTGTTAGGAGGAGTGTGACTCCGTGTTGCTGCTGGTTTGTGCTTCTTTCTCTTTCTCCTTCTCCTTCTCCTTCTCATCATCGTCGCCCAGAAAAAACAGCGGGAACATCCCCAGAATACAGCCGATGGACACTCCGATGGCTTTACCCTGCAGGAGAGGAAGAAGAAATCATATCAACATGCTGAAAGTAAAAATCCTTCCTTGTTATCCTAATCACTAATTCTGGAATAAAACCTATTTACTGTATTCCTTCGGACTTAAATACACTCTTAAGTCCCTCCAGTTAGTCGCCTGTTAGTGTCCTGGGTGGATGTGATGCAGAGGAGACTGATGATAATATGTTTTCTGAAGCAAAATGCATATTTCAGAACAGGGTGGTTTCAGCTCACCAGTCGCAGGTGCTGCTTCCTTTTAAGCTGTTATCTCCAGATGCACTTTAGATAGATTTGATCTTTCATCACTTTTTGCATTCCTCAGGGGTGCAAATGACAAGAATAAAGCTGACGTGGATTTTGTTGGCACATCCCTCTGATGTGCCTCTTCTACCAGCAGCAGACTTCCCTTCCTGCTCCAGTTAAACTCTCCTTTTGTTCTTATGCTTATGTGAATTTCCTATAGTTTCAACCTATATGGCTGAAGGTTACTTGTTGTTAATTGCTACAGGAGATTTTAAATATTTCACATAAATAAAATCACTATAAAAATATCCAAATCATTCTCATTTGTCATCTTTTTTTCTGTTGGCTATATAATAAAAAGGCAAAAAAAATGCCCCAAAAAGAATTTAAATAAATATGAAAACCTCACCATGTGAGAGCTGACCCTGGTCTGCCACATGTCCACCTGTTTGGGCGTCAGGTCTGGAACCTGCATCCCCAGTTTGGAAGCCAGAGACTCCACATAACCTGCAAGCCTAAAAGACACATTTGTGTAATTATACTTGTTTGGACATTTATTGACCGCAATCTTTCACCATTCCACATCTTGATTTAATGGCCTCCTAATCCTCGCTTTAATTATAAACTGAAAGCAGTAAGTAAAGTATGAAAATATGTCTCCTAAAAAAGGTCTAAAACTCAAACTGGTTCTGACATGGATGTAAAGATAAAGCAAACACACATGTCTGGATTAACATGTGTGTTGGATTTATCTAGCCTTCCTCATCAGAAACTAATCATTTAAAAAAAATGTCCTCAGTTTGAAGGTGTAAAACAAACTCATTCACCTGAGGATAAAACAACAAAGCAAACAAACACACAAGCGAGTATGTACCTGTGTAAAAGCCCGGGAAGGAAATATAGAAAGTTTTATAAGACAGAAAAAAACAAAGTAACTGCAATGGATGAATTTAAATTTAAAACAACAAAAAAGAGATCACACAAACACACAAAAAGCAAAACAGTGAAACAAAGAAACCTCAGTTCAATAATTTACTATTTTAAATTAAAAAATGCATCAAACACCGACTGAACCTTGAACCGTAGACTTCAAACGTCTAGTTCTGAATAAAGTTGAACCCTCAGAGACCGTTTACAAAGCTGCTTACCCGAGACCTGCCAGATCTGAAACCAGGTTCCCCAGCGCTGCAGCTGCAAAAACACAAAGAGGGAAACACTTCAATGTCTGGCATTTTCTGATGAAACACACGAGGATTTTACTGATCTGTCTTCCAACATCAATTTGGAAATTGATTTATAGCACCAATAATTTCTTTTTCTAGCTCAAAATGGGCTTGTTTTGTGGTAAACTGTAGGTCTCTCCTTCCCTCCCACAGTATGAAAAATGAAATCCTTCCAACAGACAATCTTTTGCAACCATCAGCTTACGATCAGTTTAATTTTGCTCAGTGATTGTTGGGACCAAAACTTTGGTGTGTTCTTCTTATCTGGGACAATTTAAATCTGAAAGATTCAAGTTCACAGAAATGTCTGCGAAGTTTATTTCACAAGAGACCCCCGACACATTTCAGACGTTGGTGTGGGCCGACAATTTCTCTAACTTTCCCAAACTCTTTTTTAATTTTAATCACATCTTACATATTACTGAATGCAACGTTGTGATGCCTTTGAGGACGGTCCAAAAGTGTGCAATGTTATCCCCATTTGAACAAATTGCGTCTCGCCCCTCTCTAGAGCTCCTTTCACACAGCCTGTTCAAGGCGGGAATGATGCGCCGCTATTCAGCCTCGCTTTCTATATAAAAAGGTACGAACAGGGGGCAACGTTTTTCTGCCGTTATGCCGGCAGCGGAGGTAGTAACACCGCTGAAACAATGTCTGTGTAAATAGTCAAGTATGACGTATGGTTTCTAGCTTTTCAGTGCTATAAAACACTCAGACATCCAAAATAAACTGGGAGTAAAACTGCTTCTCCTTCACTCAACAAGCCAGTTGAGGCGTCAGACATCTGGACGCCTGCCTTTAGTGGTTTTTACGGGGAACGTCCACCTGGGAGGAGACCTCGGGGACCCAGGACACACTGGAGGAGCCTCAGGATCCCCCAGGAAGAGCTGGAGGACACGACTGGGGAGAAAACTGTCTGTGCCAACTTCTTAGCCTGTTGCCACTGAATCCTGGACAATAAGCATCCAGAAATAGATGGAATCCAAAGGGAAACTGTGAAGTTAACTTTTAGATTTTACTTTCTTTTTTTTTTTTAAACTTGTTTTCTAACTGTGTGAATTTGATTTAAAGCGATCCAACATGCCCCCATCTGTGGAAAACTTAAGAAACTCACCCACACACACCAACCAGAACAAATCAGCGACTATACCTAAACCCTACAGTGCCAAGTGGCCCACATCTCTGCATATTCAAAGACAAAAAGCAGAGAGAAGAGTCCAAACAATAGATCAAAGCAGCAAAACACAAGATGAGAGTCAGTAGGAGTGAGAGAAGGTGTGAACGTCACAGATCACAGAGCACCAAGACACCAGTCAGCTGCTTTCTCCATCTGCCTTCATGGTTTTACTGTCAGCAAAATCAGCTTCAGAACGATTCCAGTTTTATGTACTACATCAACAATACTTGGCAGCTATGAATAATTCACACTGTGGGTTGGATTTTCACTGGGGGTTGCTGATAATGTGGTAGAAAATACATTTGTTCGTGGCCATTAAAACTGCGAAGGTGCTAAGGACGTGTTTGTTGTGCCTTAAGTGGATCTCTGGAGGCATTTAAAGCACCGATGCTCGAGGCTGAATGCACTGAGAGTTTCCTGCGGGAACTAAATCTCCTGATGGACAGCTTCAATTTGAGTTTCCGTCAAAGAAAAACTCCCCGCTGGTGATGGACGGGTGACACGGCATTATAATCTTACCTCGTTTCACCGGCACATCGGCCACTGACTGTCCTCGACAGTGAAGTGCCGCGTGGTGAAACAGGAGTCGGCAATAAAAGCTGGAAAAGGTCTTTCCTCAACAAAAAAATAAATAAATAAAAACAGAGAATCAGTAAACTAGCTGAGCATCTCTGCAGGATTGATGACGATAAAACAAATATAAAGCAGAGCCTGGATGGATAAAGGCGTCAGAGCAGAGCTATTGATCTAGAGCCCGTCTTCAGCCTCTGATTTGCACTTTGCGGAGGAAATTGGAGCCAAGTATCCATGGAAACGGAATAATCAAGTGGTGAAAAGAGGGAGAAGGCAAGCTCCAGTGCTTTTATGGTTTTCACAGCATAATAAAGACCTCGATCCAAAACCCGTGATGACAGCAGACTGTGTTACAATAAACCGCGACGACATCCAGGACGGCAGAAGAGCTGCGAGGTTAAAGAAGATATTTCAGTGCAATTTTATACAGCTGGTGGCATCACCTGAGCTGTATGAGTAATAACAATGTCTTCCAGGTGACGGCTGATGGGAGAGGAGGGATTGCTTTCAGACATTACATGTACTGTGTGACTTGTAGCCTGAATAAAAGCAATAGTGAGGATTTGTCTGGGGACAAGATTTTTTATAAAGGACGCCCTCATCACCTCCTTTTGGACAAAAGAGAGAACCAAGTATTTGTTTCTGGTGTGAGGCCCAAATTATAACCAATAAATAAAAATACATCACTCTTTCTAGTTTAATTTTGAACACAAAACTTGTTTTATTGTAATTTATGAGGTGATATTTTAGTAAAACAATTCCCATAAAAACAATTTAAAAAAATCAAACCGTACAGAATTGCTGGATCCTCTAAGCATCTTTAAAAACTTGTCCCTCCTCTCCTCCTTTAGCCTTCATCTTGGCTGGGACGAGGGCTGGTGACTGAGACCACTCGGGCTCCAGAGAGTATTCAAGTGACGACCTCTTCACTGGTGTTTCATCAATTAGCTCAACACACTTTCAATAATATATTCATATTAGGGCTCAAATTATGTTCTAGATATCTTTGTTTTAAATATTTCAGATATGAAAAAATAGAGGAAATTTCACCAGATATATGTAGTGTGTTATTCATATATTTTTTATATATATATATACACACACACACACACACACACACACACACACACACACACACATACATATATACAATTAACAATCATAATTTTCAGAATTTGTACTTTTAAAGTCTATCCATTAGTTTACTATGCATCTGTTGAAGAGGTGCACTCGATCAGATTATTAAGACTGAATGATGAAGTGCACCCCTTCACCAGAGCACACTGGGAACTGATAAACTCTGTGTATAAATTATGTAATGTCAGACGGACTTTTCTTGTAGATTAGTCATGGAAAATGAGAACACTGCAAGTTTTCCTTTTGCATCAATCAGCAAAAAAGTTGTAGCATGATGTGTTGGAGTTAATTTGCCCTACGACATTGCACGTCCTGCAATGTGACTATAAACGATACATTGTGCAGTCCTGATTCAGATGCACAATGTTTGGAAGTTTGCTTGATAAATGAGGTTAATGATTATCCGATCAAAACCGTTGATGCTTAATTCTCTCTTACCAGCCATGGTGGAGATCCCCAGAGTGACTCCGATAGAGAGTTCGATCTGCGTTCCCTGGAGAGCAGAAGAGATTAAAGTGAGATGAACATCCGAAGAACAAGTCGACAGAAGAAAATGTGATCTTTGATGAAGACTTACATCCGTCCAGATTCTATTACATTTCACGAAAGATGTGTTTTTTTCTTTCAGGCAACTTAATTCCAGTCAAATTAAACTTTAACACTGCGTAAATAAATTCACTTACTGCTGCAATCATGATGGCATTATCAAGGAAACCAAATCCAACAAAGGGGAGGGCGTTGTGGAACAAAACTGCCAACAAACAGAAAGAAGAAAATTAACAACACTGGGAGGATTAACAGATAATCTGACATTTAAATTTAAGCTTTTTTGCCCTGCACTTCACAGAGCATGTTCATCAACCTGGCTGGTAAATTAATACATTATACACAATGTTTTTTCTTAAAGTTTCTTAAAGTTGTGGGTTTTATCTTCAGGGGATGGTGTCTGTACAATGTTGTGGCTCACTTGTTTTGAATACAACATATAGTATATATATATATATATATATAGTATGTATAGTATTTTCTCTATTTTACTAGTTTCTTTCATTTACTGTATCTGGTATGACAATTAAATATAACATTGCATTACTTAAAAACTTTTAATAAAATAATTATTAATCTGATGCCCACGGTTTTCCACACCAACATTATTTTTCTACTTTATTTGACCCCTGGTGGGCTCCGTAGTTTCCACTGTGGATAAATATTGTTTTGGAAATTGTTATTGTTTTCACTCTTTCCTTATGAGCTCTGCTAAAGAGAGGAACGTCGGCTTCAAAATGATGTGGAGTCTGATTATGAGGTCAGTTATTGAACCGAAGTTATCTCTGATGCTCAGACTTCACAGAAGAAACTGTTATTTGATGGAAAGATAGACAAGAAAATTCAACAAAGGTAATTACAGTGTGGTCAGTGACACACAAACAGCTTTGATTCCCACAACACACACAAACAAAGATCAACTACTGAAAGTATTTATCAAAAAAGTAAACAGTCTTCAAGCCCGAACTGCTGACATTATAGAAGCACTGATGGAGGAATTTCCGTTTGCAACTTTTTTCCAAAATATACAGGATTAGTGTGTGTGTGTGTGTGTGGGTGTGTGTGTGTGTGTGTGTGTGTGTGTGTTTGTGTGTGTGTCAGATTTAATCTCTCACCATATCTGATTTGGCCTGCAGTCGGCGGCGAGGGCTCCAGGGTCTCTGAGAAGAAAAAACATCACAACACATCAAAAGTTTGCTCATTAACGGCTGAGGTTCGACTTTAAGCTCCTGCAGCGGCACGCAGATGAGACGCAGTTCGCTCAAAATCTTCACGGTTGCCTGTAATGTTCAACAATTTACACTTTCAGTCGACACACGGTCACAGAGAAACAACATGCTCTGATGCATGTAATTTATCATTTCTCTTCACACACCATCAGCTGTTAAATAAAGGAGAAAATAGCAAGTCATGTACAAAGTGTGACTTTGAAAACGATCCATTTTGGCTTTCATCCACTGCCACATTAATAAGATGTATCACCACATTAAGTTTCTTCAAAATCAGACCAGATGTGTTGTAGCAGTTTAAGATTTTGACCTTTAATTATAGCACCGCAATTATGCCAATCAGTGTTATTTATTAATACAAGAAGACAGTCCAAAGATGCATCATCTTTTCAGATTTCAGAACAGAAGAGTCTCAACAATCAAAGACAAACATAATTTAATATGCTATATGAGGCATGAATACATTTTTTGAAAGAAAATGAACCTTCAACTGCTGATTTCTGTGAAAGTTATCACAGCAGCTCTTATCTGCCCCTTCCTGACCATAGTATCGAAAACTGTCTGCAAATCAAAAGGTGGCTATAATCGATATTCTTCTAATAAAAGTATGAAAGACAATGTGAAAGGAGTCGTTCGCAGTGATGAGTCTACAGAAGATTTTCAGCTTCAGCTTTACGGAGCGTGATGAGTCTCAGCTCGATGTTTATCTGTCCGGCCCAAAACTTTACAGTTTTGGTTGACTCTCACGGCTCTCATAGCGCCGCTTCCAGCCTGTCAAGAAAAAAATCTGCAACTGCTACATATGTAAGTGAGGCGCTTTTATGCCAACTTAAAAAGTCAATGTGGTGGTGACAACTTGTTTTCGCTGCCACCAAGTGGCCAAATTTGAAAAAATTAAATGAATGACAATATAACATGAATATTTATTTTTAGAAAGTAAAGTAATTTCAGATTTGGTCTACCGTCTGACTTTAATCGGTAAGAGAGAAGTGGAGAAGCAGCAGACTTGAGTTGGTGTGTCGGGCACCCTGGGGAGACACTGAGCCGACTCAAGAGAAGTGGGTCACTGGAGCAGAGTGCATTGCGGACCAGAGACCAATTACAGGAATAGGTTAATTATAGTAAAAGATTAATCTGCCGAGACCTCCCTGTGTGTCGTGCTTATCTCGCACAAGTTTCACAAACTTTTCTGCCAAGTTTCTGGGAAAAGAAAGTGTGTGCGTGGCTGCAGTGAGAAGCCAGACTCATCGTTCAAAACAAACAGGCAGCAGCACCGCGGACAGAATCGCGCCTCTCTGAGTCCGCCGGGGCAAGGTCAGGGTCTATTTTAGGACACGGGAGTCGGAGGCTCCTTCCAAACCCAAACCAGGCCAGGAATATCTCCTCCTCCTCACGGACCACAGAGGCATCAACATCAACATGAAATGCACCTGTTACTTTTACTACCAGAAATATTTCCCCAAATAGATGAAGGACCTCCATATGCTGGCTGACAGTCTCTCTATGTGGTTAATCAAAAAGACAAGGCCTGCGACTGACAATTATCTTTATTATCGATTCATTCTCAATGAATTGGTTTATAAAACATCGGAAAACAGTCAAATATGCCCATCACAGTCTCCTACAGCACAAGGTGAGGTCATCAAATGTGTTGTTTTGTCTGGACAACAGTTCAACCCCCAAATATTTAAATATATTTAATAAAAGCAACCAATTCTTAAGTGTTTTTTTTTTTGTTTTTTTTAAAATCAACTAATTGATTAATTGCAGCTCTAAATTGATGTACCATCCCCTTCATTCAACTCACAGTCACCTACTCCCAAAGTCCCATCCCCTCTCTGTCCTCTGAACAAGTTTCTTTCTCACTATGAAAAAAAAAAAAAATCCATATCCTCCATCCTTTCGCAGAGGAAACCAACTGTGTACAAATCAGAGCCTCCGCCACAGCCGGCCCATCAGAGAGAGTTGAGTCATTCACACGAGGACCTGCAGCTTCCTGAAGGAAGGCTCAGGAAGCTGCAGGTTGCCAGGCAACAAATTCCATTCCACTCGGCGAGCAGTATCGCTTAGCAACAACATTCATCCAGGAAGTGACACGGGGACTCGCTGGAGGGTGAGAGGCCATTTCAGGTATCACAACTTGGCTTTTAACTCTTTTTTTATTTAACCAACAGGACGTCCATCTGCACTTCAACAAAAACAGCAGCGGGTGGTTGCATTGCTCAAGGGCCCTTATGCTTCTTTGTGCCTGGAAAAAACAGACGTCAACCACAGGAAGTGTTCAATCCTGGACTTTACACTTACGGCTTATTTTGGAAATTCCTGGAGTCAGAATATTGCTTCGTGATAGGCTGAGACACCTGTCAATCAAATAAACTGAGTCAAACATTGAAGTTTCCATCCAAATTTACCACAAACTTTAAATTAATTTCCAGTTGGCTGCCATTAAATCATAAAAGAAGAAGAGGGCAGGACAAGATGACGTAATTAATAGAGCACCAGTCAAACCTCAAACAAACAAAAAAAGATTTGGTAAACGTGGTGGAGACATTTCTGTTTGTTTCTGTTATTAATTTGAGGAAGTTACTCCTCACAGATCTGATGTTTTTGTGTGTCGCCATTTTTCTCTTCAGCGGTGCAAAAGCCTCAGTGGAGGTTTAAGTCACATGCTTCATGTACATCATCATGTATTCGCTTATCACCTCCATCAAGAGGAAAAACCTTTTTTGAAATATTTATTTTTTTCTTGGATTGCCACTGTTTCCTCTCAGGTTTCTTTATGCAGAAATTGAAAAGTCCAGTCTGTTTGAAGTCAATTCCACTTAAATTTGCTGTGTATTTTTGGTTTATTTGTTATTTCACACATAAAAACATAGCTGAATGAAACATTATTTCTCTCTGGAGTTAGTAAATAACTCAACACTGACTCCTACATTGTACCAAGTTAGTTTCACGCTAAACTTTATTCAATTGCTACATCTGTGCTTACACGACAACTTAACAAGGTTGATATAAAGTATTGCCACAGAGAAAAAGGTTTCAATTAGTGCCTCATTCAGGTAATATGGGTAAGAAAGGCAAGACAGATGTTTCTGATTAGTGACAGAAATTAAAGAACCAACAACAACACTGTTTTACTACAAAGGAAACGTGTTCTGCCATGACGACAGTTAATAAGGCACGGCTTACATCTACATTTTAAGTTATTTGTTAACTGTATGTTGTAACTTGTGCGGTGAAACCTGTTAAAGTGTAATACTACACACTAAGCTACTTTTAAATGTTACCACAGTTCGTACAACAGCCTGCTGGTCTCCAGAGTGAATTTATATTCAACCTACACCATGAAATCAGACGTATTATCAGGTTTTGTTAAAAAACTAGATTCTTAACAGATTTCACATAGGGTGTTGGTACTTTTGCACGTCCCATTTTCAACATTATTTATCTTTATAAAAATAATAAAAACCCAAGAAAATTGCTAGTGATAAATGAGATTATTCTGTAATTACAATACAAGTGATGTTTTGAAGAACAGCGAGAAGTAAACAGATGGAAATGTGCCCTCAGTTTAGATTAATGCCCACAGAAAGGGCTTTTCCGTCTGATGGAAGTCCACTGAATCTGAATGAGGATTCGAGAGTGCTGCATCATTGCACTGCTGGTGAATTTCATCCATTAAAAATGATTTATTCTACTAATGTGCTGATTATACATAAGTAAACAAAAACAAATGTAGGTCTGGCTCACTCCTCATAAGCTCTCTGGAGTTTTATGAAAACATTTTTTTTTCCAGATTATATATTATTTATTTAACTTATTGAGAGTTTGTCACACTTTATTTGCTATTTAAAATGTGGATATTTAGCTTTTTGTTGTAATACTGCAACAGCAACAGACCAGTTTAATCTCCGAATCAGAACAGATATATTTTTAAATCAACACTGATCCTCAGTCTAACTATAAAGGACTAATTGATCCTCACAGTTGGACAAAACATTAAACATCCTCAACGCTTAGAGCTGGACAGGTCCAGTAAGAGCCTACCTCTTAGAGCTGGACAATTAACCCCTGACATATTAATCAGAATTCGCCAGTGAAATCATTAAATCATTAAACAATCAATCACCATCCAAAATGCAGGTACAGTCAGCTCATTAAAACCTTTAAATTAAAACCTTCTCACTGAAAAGCAGGTCGATGATTAAACACAATTCGATCTTAGCGGTTCACGTCACATAACCATTCCTCTGGTGCTGGAAATAAACAAAGTAAACAAAACTTTTCAATTGCTTCATTGGCAAAGCAATTAATGTGTTCGGTGTCTGTGCCCGAGTGGTTTAAATGCCACAGATTTAATGAGACACCTCACATGGCATCAACAGAGCTCAGTGAGGTCACATAAATGTCATATTACCATCGTTTAAAAAGGTTTCCCTGAATCTCTCTAATTACGTCGTCTTGTTGTGTCGTCGTCTGGTTTGATGGCACCCATCTCTGCATGTTCAACGCCTAATATTCACGGCAGTGGAGGGAAACACACTTTAATAAGCATTTTGTTCTGCTGATTTTCTGGAAATTCAATTAAACTTTGCACCACATGTGCTGCAAATGGTGCTTTTATCCAGGCCAAGCTATACTCACAAACCAGTTCTGATAGTATAGAGCTGAGCCAGTTGGAAGTCTTAACTGCACATAGGATAAATCACTCACTCTAAACTTTATTGTCCCCACTAGTGGCAACGATCTACGAGCAAAGAATAATTTTCTTTTCTGGTGTGTAATAAGAGTTACAGCAGCATGGTGCCGCCGGAGTGGCTGCTGACTTTTGATGTTATATCAATTTCAATTTCAAACGCACTGCTGAAAATACCAGGCCACACGGTGGGAATAACCCATTTTCACCCTTTCTGATTTTGACTTCCTAATGACTGCGGTGAGTACAAACACTCTGACTCCTGGGAAAACGTGTCCACAAATAGGTCTGACTGACGCATGCAGAAATTATCATCACCGCACAATCTGCCAATAGCAGCAGATTTAGAGTCAGATGAGTAAATGCTGAGGAGTTGTAGCTCTCAGTGTATCGCTGTCGGCTGCAGGATATCTCATAAAGTCCATAATGACAGCAGTGTGGTTATAACACAGCCCATATGTCAGTGTGTGATTAAATCAAACATAAGCTGACGCTGTGTGTGTGTGTGTGTTTGTTTGTGTGTATATATATATAATTAGACATCAGCAGATGCTGCATCCTCTGTCTGCTGTCAGGCTGCTGATTAACAGAGTGGAAATGGTTCCTTCAACACACTGCACACCTGACAAACACACACTGCACACCTGACAAACACACACTGCACACCTGACAAACACACACCAATAACAGTGCATATTTTGAGGCTTTGCTCCGATTATAAGGGAATATTCCTGAATAAATCATCACTATAGTTGATGATCTCTCATACTTGCTGCCACAGATATATTTTTTAATTTATCTACGATGCAAACATGTCATTTAGCCATCACACTGTCCCTGTGATACTTTGTGCATATATGAATGTATAAAAACAAAAGAAACATTGCTTTATCAGCAGCAGCCCGGATTTATTACTGAACACTACATCAGTTTGAAGCACTGACAGATTTCAACACTAATTACATCTACTCAAATGTGGAAAACAGCGTTTATTTTGACATTTGCGTTTGAAAAGATCTTTTGTGTTCTAGCATTGTTTTGGCAGTAGGTGGATCCTTGCCCTCGAAAGCTTCCCAGTAAGACGCGATAACTGACTCAAACAAGAGAAAAGTATTCCACTCAATTCGTGAAGGTTTTTAGAAGTGCAGTGAGGAGTAGATGATACTTATTGTCACATATGAACAGAAATGTCCTCTTTATTCAGCCAAAAATGAATGAAAATGCACACTTATGGTCCTGCAATTAACAAATCACTCTCATTATAGAAATATGAACTTGCTGCGACATATCAGGCATATTTTCAAGCCCATAAAGTCCAGTAACCAGTAACAGACTGAAGCAGTCTCCCTGGTGTATACAGAATAGGGCAAACAGAAATCCACAATGTCAGACTGCATAATGAGGTGAAAACTAATTGGCAATTTATTCTTATTATCAGGCTAAAAACTTTAACTTTCACAAAATAAAAAAAAGCAGTTGTATTGCAGTTTAGGAGTCGACCAATCATGATTTTCAGACTCTCTCATTAACCCATGAAAGCTCATTTTTAGTTATTGCAAAAAAAATGTTAGGAGGACATTTGAAACCTGGATTTCCACTAAAATCTACTGAATCTGTTTTTCAACTCTCGAGTTGATTTTCTATAATATCTTTGCCTCTTTGAGACGAACGCTTCCACTCTTCTGATAAATGTTTTCAGACTGAGTTTGTTCTATCGTCATTATTAGTGCGTAAACAGCTGTTGCTGCTTTAATTGAAGATAAATCAGAGGATGGCAGAGGACAGACTGTCCCGACGAGCATCCAGGCAACACACACACACACACACACAGAGACACACACACACACACACACACACAGAGACACACACACACACACACACACACAGGCCAAATGCTTTGCCTCCTCTACCAGCCAACCTGGCAGCTCATCAACCATCGCTTGGACGTCTCCTCATATTAAAAACTCTGGATGCCAAAAACCTTCATGTGGAGTAAAAATAATTGGCAGAGTCATGTTTGGCACTAAAAGTTCACGAATACTCATCACGGTTTTCCCTCTTCTGTCTTCTAATTAGTTTTCCACATCAGACCTCCAGACGTCACATTCTTCAGCTTAGAGAAGTTCAGCGTGATGAATGTCGACACTCAAATGGGATTCAGTCGGATTAAATCTATCACTGGAAATTAGTAATGGATGATGTGGAGGTAAAACACCATGAAACTGATGGTGAAACTGATGTTCAGCGTTTTGGCCGTCACCATCTTGTTTTTTTGGAGCCAGTGACATTATTTGGATGAAAGGGTACCGCTGCCTCTATCCTGATTGGTGGTCGCCGTGGTAACAACTTGTCAATCACAAGGTAGCCCCGCCCTAAAGCATACGCTGCTTTAATGTCTATTTTCTTTTAAATGTGACCATAATTTACAAAATTAACATCCTGCTGCACTTTAGAAGACTTTAAACAAGTGAGAAAGAGCTTTTAACAAACCGTTGCCACAAAGTTGGAAACGCAGTATTGTTTGAATTCTAGTTGGCGTGTCCACATACTTTTGGCCATATTGTGTGGCAGTTGTTGTATACTTGCATACTTTTTGATGGCACCTTTTTGGTATTACAAATATAGTTCCTATACAATAAAATTAAGGCTGTTTGCGTTGCTGCCTGAACAGCTTAGAGCAGTTTGATTTTCACCACTATAGCTGGGTTGAACTAAAACACAGGCACTGCATTGTATCCAACATTACAAATATTATAAATAAATAATTATAAATGATCGCATCACCTAGCACTCTGCCTCACATACACACAGGTTTACCACGTCCTTCACTCTCCACCACTCTCTCGCTCACTCTCTTCGACAGGGTTCGTCCAGGGGCTAAACTTTAGATGTAAGCCGCTGTGTCTACCAGCCAAATACCTGCAAGTGCGTATTCCTGGTAGATTACTTTGTTACCCACAAATTTATACCGTTTGCCTGGTGAACAACGTGAGAAGATAAAATTAGCGTCACCTTGATGAGTTTTAGTGGTAAAAACCTTCCTCGTAGTGTTAAAAAACTTTAAAAATGTTTGTTACATTAAGCAACAGTTTGCACATTTACTCTTCAGATAACGCCCATGTACTTCCTTGAGAAACTGAAAATGCTGCGAGTCAATGCAAGTAAAACTGAAGAAAACTGATGATGGTTGGAGGTCTAAATCTACATTTGGGGGGATTTTTGTACAAACTACTAACAGGTGAAGAGCTGCAGTTTGGGCAGATCTCAAACCTATAAAATGCATCATTTGTGATACTGATGCAGGTTTTTTTTTAAGACCTGGAGCTTTAGCAGTCTACTTTCCAAGCTCTTCAGACCTGTGCAGGAGCGCTGACGTCTTCATTTCTTTCAAAGCCCCACTGGGTAACAGGCTCTTAAAAGATACATCAGGTCTCTGCTGAGAGCTGGCAAACAGGGAGGGGGAGAACCTACCTACCTACCTACCTAGCTGTAGCGTTGCATACTGACTGATGGGTGATGGAGAGGCAAAATAAACTTTTATCAATTGACTCTGAAAAGCTTGAGGTCGACAAAGCCAGACCCAAAAGCAAAACAAGGATATATCCAATGGTTTTACACTTGACAAACTAGACATGTACTTTATGTCTCATGGTTGTTAAATATTTTATACAATATATAAGCTCAGACATCCTCTACTGCAGATAGAATATTCATTCTCTATCTAATTTATGTGAAAAGTCTTAAAGACTTCAAAATTATTTTTCATTTAAAGGCAATAAAGTGCCGATGAAGATGATTTTTCTAATATTGAACACATGGGAGGAGTTTTGAGGATTTTTATTTGAAAAGTCATCTTTGATTTATTTCTTGATTATTTTTTTCAACTAGATGCTTAATTGCCAACTTAATACGTGATTGGTGTTTTAAGGATACTGAACCCTTAACTATGAACTGTTGCTTCATTACCAAAACCGGACTGAAGTTGTAATACAGCTCACTGTGGCTGATGTTTCTTGTTCCATTACTCCTTTGTGACCACTGTTTTGTGTTGTAGCGTCACACACTTCGTATGAAAACTCGCACTCAGTCAGCGCTAACCGCAGTGACGAATAAGTTGGGTTTCCTGTGGCTAATTTACAATAAAAGCCACCCCAGTTGAACGCTTAAGGGGCAGCAGCAAATGTTGGGTTAGTAACTTAATACAGCTCTGACACAGTGTAAACACAGCGAACAGACAACAGTGAGGATCAATGTGACAAGTGGAGCTCGATTATATGCACCGTTTCCTGTGAATCAGTCGTTCTTACCAATAAAAAGAGATAATAACTGAATGTAAATACAATGAATTGCAAAATAAATTAAAATCTGAAGGATAAATATAAATTGAAGGTATTTGTTACTGAATGTGATTACTTCAGGAGACCCCAGTATAATTTCATGAGTACAAACACCCATTTTGGGGAAATCACAGTCAAAGTTTAGAGGTTTGTTTTGCAGCACACCTCTCCACAGCTCGTTCTTTCTCTACCTCTTCCCCCTCTCTTCCTTTGATTGTTGATGTTACTGTCAGCTTTGAGATGCGGAAGAGATTCACCTCAATCTCCCTGCATGATGCAGCGCTTTCTGCTGAGTTAATAGCGATATCGTGCTGCTGGCGACCCGACAGGCTGCGGCATTGATTTAAGAAGGCAGCTTGAGTTTTGAAGTGAAGGCCTAATTTCTGTGCCACTCAAACAGCGACTCTCCTTCAAATCGTACTTAAACTTCCCAGATGCTGCTGAGTGCCTCAAACCACTTCACAAACAGACTGTTCATCGGTCTCATGTCTCAGAGGAAGTACCATCCTCGTTCCCAGCACCCCTCAGCTTCACTTCCACAACACTCGATGATTGACAAGAGGTGCGTCGGCACACTGCCGGGAGTGTACTGAAGTGAATGACTGAGCACACTGTGCTGTGTGTGGCAGCAGGATTTACTATTATTATCATAGGTACATGGAGGATAAACTACATCAGATGTTTGCTATTTGAATGAGGTTATGAAAAGTACTCAATCACTTTTTGAATCTGAATCCTTGCAAATCCCTAATTGAATGTATTAGCTTTCTTGTTTCCTATCTGTATAACATTTTGGAACTGTGTTTTCATCTATTGGTATCGTAAAGTTCTTCATTTATAACACTGAGCTGTTCGCAGTTAACAAGTTCATAAACTGACAATGTCTATTAGCATCTACTTCATCAAGTTCCAAATTTCTATGTGAAAAGAAGTAATTGTAATGACAATACCTACAGCTGCACTCAACAGGATTTGTCTGCAAATAAATAAAATAAAAATGCGCCCGTGTTTGGTGCAGCACAGGGAAGCATCCTATCCCCACTAATTAGTTCCCAGTAGATTTGTACTATTTGTTTGAATTAATTTCAGGCATCTATTATTGTCGCTGGTGGGAAACGTTCACTGCAAAGAGGCACACAATAAACTTGAAAAGAAAAGGCAAACCTCCAGCACTCAATCCAAAGATGAACACAATAAAGATCTGTTAATCCTTTCCTCCCCAGCCACAGAATATCCAGTCCACAGAATGATTATTATATCTGCACAGGGGCAAAGAAGTAAACATTTGGATCCAAGGAGATTCTGCAGTTTACCGACTGAGGTGCCTTCATTACTTTACAATATAGTATAGGCAGACCAGAATGAAGGCTGGACGATATGGCTAAAAATGTTATGTTGATATGTTTTTTTTATATTGATGGATGTTGATTGTTACTATGATATATATTTAATAATAAAAATAGTGCACAATTTTACGGTTTTAAGAGTGTTCTCCTAGGGGCAGAACCCTAAAGAAACCAGAAGGTTAATTATGGTTTATAATATACAATTATTATCAGAACGAAATGGTGACAAACTTATTGTTATTTCATGTCTTCTTCATTTTACATCATCTTTAGTGAGTCTAAAATTACTGTCCATTCAGTTACAGTCCCATTCTATCCAGAAAATCCTTAAAAAGGAAGTTACACAGGCAAACAGTTTATCAAACTAGTATAAAGCAGCTTTTTTTTGGGGAAAATTTTATTTAGCATATGATGTCAATACAGGTGTTTTTCCAACAATACATATATGGTGTGCTAAAAACAGCCTTTTTTGCTTTAGTACGAGTCTGCTTGTAATTTAAAATGTTCAGTTCAGGTGAATTCTCTCACCCCTCTCTAACCGTGACGTAAAAGGCAAGACTGCGAGGTTTATGTTGTACGCTGAGCTAAGGTGCAAGACGTGTGTTCAAGTTTGTAAATTAGACAAGAACGAGACTTTAGAGCAGACAGATAGGACTTCCTAACGGTATTCTGTCAAATTAATGCAAAACATCATGAAACCAAAAATGGTAAATTATAAATTTCTCCCTTAAGGTTTCTGATGTTTTTCTCAAAAAAGAACAAAGGACAAGTGCTTTACAGAGCAGATGCGTAGCACACACATGAAAAAGCAATTTAAATCCTTTGGTTGTGGAGAAGTACATTTTCAACATTCAAATTTAATTTTCACACCACAAAATGTTTATTTTCAATTGAAAGGCAAGTAAAAAAGGAAAAGCATACGCAGAATCTGGATCTTGCAGTACTTCAGTTAGTTATACAACAGCTGCATTTGTTTAGGCAAAAAGAGTATGAAAGGAGTATTTGCTCCAGCTATAGCACTAATAAAAGCCAGAGAAACATTTTGTCAAGATAAAAGGGCTGAAGTGCCCCGTTAATCAGCTAAAGAGTAACCCACCTGTGGCCTGAACTACAAGCTGGTTCACTGGTGTGTCACAAGTTCACTGGTTAATTATCAGCTACAGTGAAGTACGCAGAGGTGACTTCAATCCATTAAGTAGACAGTGAGCAGCACCACAAACAGAGGAATCATTATAAAAAGCAGGACTGTATTAACATGATGAAAATGTCCCCGCACAGTATCCTGTCTTCTTTAGTGACCAAATTACTTAATCTCCTACCAAGAGTGTGTGCTGAATAACAATAATGCAAGATGTTGAAATGTTGAGCCACAACGTCTTATGTGAAATAAATTATAATTTGGCACACTGCATTTCTGAAGAGTGTCCTTTGTTTGATCCAGACACACTGAACCTGTAATCAGCTGGTTCTCCAAGCTTTCGGTCCATCCAATAAGAATATAAAAACAACAGCACTGGGTTTATGATGGCCGGCTCCATTTTGGATCTGGTTCCCAGTTGGCAAAATATCGACATTTGATAAGTTCTGATGCCGAGGAGAATCGCACTGAATGCTTTTCTCTCTTGGGTCTTTTTAATAGCAAAGAGCGATGTAGAAATCATTTGTGCTGCAACTTCTCATTTTTAGCTGTAGCTGATTTTTACACCAAGATTAGAGAGTATATGCAGGTTTTTTTTAATGTGGGTAAACCTTTCCCATTAGACCAGTAGATGAGCTTGCCTTTCTGTTTGTTTGTTTTTTTGGTGCGTCACATTTGAGGTCACGAACACGCTGAAAAACAGACTTACAGTAGAAAGCAGCACAGAGGCCAGTGACAATGTTACGATGGTCACTTCTTTTACATCTTTTACTTCTTGTCTCTATTTCAAACTCGACGCAGACTAATTTGGAACGATGTTCGAGGGCTGCTTGAACGTAGACGGATGGAGTTTGTGGCTTTGATGACAAAGAGTCGTAGAAGTTACTGACGGCGAAGGCGTCCACCCGGGTGCCGTGTTTCCATCATTGATAATTACCCATGAATACTGCAGAGTCACTTGACCTGGGAATGAATGCAGATTGTACCACCACCCACTGAAGACAAAAGCCAAATGTTAGTGGGTGTTGGTGGTTTTGTTTGTCCAGTGTGAAAGGTGCTATAATGGGGTTCATTCCATAAAAGCAAAAATAAAGATTTTGTGGTTAATGTGCCGGTGTCTGTACTCAGCCAACGATCATTTGTTAGAGAAGGAAAAAACATGATTCTGCAACCACAAGAGGACTCGTGTTTTTCTAGTTCAAGGCGGCAAACGAGTGGAGACTCTTTAACGCATTTAAAGCGTGCAAATCATATCAATAATTTAAACGGATCGACTTGATGATGGAGAAAGAAACTTGTGATACATATTTAATCAACATTTTATTTCTTCTGATGCTCAGCTCATTATTAGGTTGTAGCTACAGGTTGTCAACATTAATTAGGCTGGAACTCAAAAAGCTGCCTTCTCAGCCAACAAACAGTGATGAGGTTTTCTTATGTGCAACCGTAACTTGCAACTAATTACAAATGTTAAAAGCTAAACCTGGATTTCGATTTGATAAATGCTATAAAACCCGTCTTTGTCTAAGAGAAACTCACAGCTGATGTACAATAATATCAGAGAGCTCTCCTCACACATTCTGCTGCTGCACACAAATCCTGCACAAACATATGCTGATGTGTGGAGGCATTATTAGAGCGGCAGACTGTCGGGTTTAAGAACTTCATTTCTGGAAGGCCATGTTTTTAATTTCAGAAGCCAATACTGATGTTTTCAGTCGAGTGATTGCAGATGATCATGACAAATAGCCTGTATTAGGTCACTGATATACAGGATTGTGGCATAATGTCACTCAGCCTCCCTTGCTTTGTTGTGATTTAGAAAAGATTTTTGCAACAGAAAATATCTGGTGACTTCAACTACCATTATTTGGTGAACCAATTTCATCTCAACAGTGAAATGAACACTCTTAAAAAACACTTCTATTATCTACATTACAGCAATTTCCTTTTCTGTCAAACTGACACACGAGTTATAGTGCATTTTAATTGGATCCAGTGGGACATTCGGTCCGTCTGAGACAGGAAAAGACCTGTGAATCACAATTTTTACATCATTAACGTCTCAGAAATAAGTAGGTGTGGATGAAGTTATGGTGCAGCCCGAGGAAACAGAGGTTCAGTTGTAAATATAGTGCTGATACTGTAAACGTTTTAATATTTATGCATTCCTTTTTGTCAGGACTCAGGACTCAATCTTGGCCTTGGTGCAATCCTGCAAAATGAGGCACTTTAGTTGCCAAATGGCCTCATGAAACTCATTTAAAATCACTTTTCATGCTTCAAAGCACATGGAAATTGTGATTGAGTTCCAACCAATAGTTCCTCAACACCTCGATGTTTTCCTCTTCTTAAAAGCAACATCACAGCCAAGAGACAAACATTTCTGAGGATATATTGTGTAGATATTACTCTTATTTGTTAAGAAATATTGTGATGGATTATTTTCATTGCAGATTAATCTATCGATCATTTTCAGTTGTTTGGTCCATAAACTGTCATTTGACGTCCTCAAATGTCTTTTTTTGTCCACAGCCCAAAAAATATTCCATTTACTAACATAGAGGACTGAAGAAACCAGAGGATATTCACATTTGAAAAGCTGAAATCAGAGAATTTGGACAATGATGAATCAGGTATCTAAATAGTTGCCGATTATTTTAATAGATGACAACTAAACAATTGATCGACTGATCATTGCAGCTCTATGGTGATACGATGAGCTACTACAGGTTGAAGAGTGCGACAAGAGACCTTTAGATGCCTCTGCTGCCTCCCATACAAATGGTTTTCCCACGGGAAGACAGGATGAGTGAATGCCAATCAGAAATACATTTTCCCTGGTGGTTTTTCTAACTGGAGCTCTTAGTGTTCCTTCCTTTTCATCACCACACGATGACAGCATCAACAGACAATTCAATTACACGAAAACTAAGCCAATCTCTGGAGCATCGTTAGTGAGAACAATGTATTAGCAGGGTGACATTTCAGACAAATGACTGTGGTAAGTAAACAATCTGTTACCACTCAGTACTCCTGACTGAGAGGACGTCGGAGAACCTCCTGAGTGCGTAGAGGGGAGTGTTAATAATACAATGTGATTGGGCATTGTTGTTATTTAAACCGACCTCTTCTCCGGTATAATTCTGTTTGTCTTCCTCATGGATCTGAACCCCTTTCGGCTGCTGCTGGTGTCGCTCTTTGTCTGGCCAAGCAGTCAGCGTCTCCAGTCTCTAAGGTCCCATGAAATAGTATTATTACTTGCCAGGATTGTTTCAAATGTATACATTGAAAACGTGCGCTATAATCATAAATTCAAAGTCTACACAATGTGATTTATTTCCTGTTGAGAAGGGTTGTTTCACAGGACAGTGTTGGATCATTCCAGAGAGAGAGAGGTGTTTTGATTTGATAAGGCAGGTGGGATAGTTTAAAAATCTATTTTTAGTTCTGCCTTCTTGTGCCTTTATTTCTGGGAAGTTCAAGAGGTTTTGAGGATGCACTGAGTTCCCCCAATGCAAGAAACGTAACTCAAGAATTTCAAAATCCTAATCAAATCAAAAGACTCGGCCTCACATGCATCACACCATGACTATGTTTTGCAGATAACAGTTGACTCAGTAAAAATGAGAGGATCACAGTCTGATTCTTCCAGAGTAATCGTGATCGATCTGATACGTTTATTTACCCAAATGTATCTGACACTTCGGTAACACCTTATTTTTCACGAGCTACTTGATCCAAGTGCTGAAGGTCCTGCTTCAAACCTATTTTTAAGCTCAAATTATTGATATGGATACAAATTTAACAAAGAAATGTGATCCCTGAACGTTAAAACCACCTGCCTAATATTGTGTAGGTCCCCTTTGTGCCGCCAAAACAGAAACACTGTATGTTCTGTATCTTTCTATCATAGCAAGCATTAAACTTTTTCAGCAGTTGTCCTTCCCTGGACCACTTTTGATAGGTAGGCTACTAACTGCCGCATGCTGTGAACACCCGACATGACCTGCTGTTTTGCAGATGCTCTGACTCAACCGTCTAGCCGTCGCAATTAGGCCCTTGTCAAAGTTAATCAGATCTACCTCACGCTTGCCCATTTTTCCTGCTTCCAACACATCAACTTCAAGAACTGACTGTTCACTTGCTGCCTAATGTATCTCAGCCCATTGACAGGTGTCATTTTAACGAGATGATCAATGTTTTTCACTTCACCTGTCAGTGGTTTTAATGCTGTGGCTGCTTGGTGTATAATATAATGGAGACACATATCTTTTCTGTACAGCAATTTCTCACAATGATGGGGACTCAGTTCCATTAAGGAATGTCACCATACCAGTGAGTCAGCACGCATTGCGTGACGGACACATGTAAGTGGAATATTACCAACGTTAAGTTACACCTGTGTTTGACAGGTCAAAGTATCTGCTGTGTTACAACATGTCATACAATCTCAGCTTAACGTGACCTCACGTTTTCTCTACTTTTACATTCATGATGAGCCTCGAGTTGAGAGCGTCAGCTGAATGTCTGAAATGTAGATGTAATGTTTTAATGAGCCTGCAGCTCGGCCCGGTGTCAGACTCACTGGGCTGAAAATGTTTCGCAGCTCAACAGTAAATGCTTCCAATTCCCTATCTGTTCTTCAATGGCACCTGGCTCATTAGTAGTATAACCAAAGGGGGGTAGGGGGCTCGGAGCTAGACAGTTGCTTATTAGTGAAAACTTTCAGAGCCAAACTCGGTCCAACACTGGGCCGTCTAATTAACATGCTGGACGGTGCTGCAGAGACAGAGAGGGGCTGCTTTGGTGACCGACTATCCCACTTAAAAATACACTTCACCAAATACTGGAGCTCAGACATATTTTCACTTACTTTACACAGAAGAAACGTAGTTATTGAGAGAAGTCAGGTTAAGGCAGGGAATCGGAGAAGGTGCTGACATGCACTACAATAATAACCTGGTCTGCTTTGACATGTTGACTTATTGTTGTTGAGCGCTTCTGACCCCCTAAAGCTGCAGAAAACCTTGTGTAGCATCACATTAGGCTCGGAGGTTATTCTCTTCTCATGCATCAGTCAGACATTTTTTATCTCTCCTGCTTTGCTGCCAACACTGTAAGAATGATGCATTTTCCTCCAGTGGAAGTACGGACTGTGTCTGGACTACACATGAAATATGCCCCAGTTCGACTGGAATCAATCCCAGACTATCTGGTTGACTTGGATATGGTTTCTTGTTCAACAACTGGCTTCCGAAAAGCCTCATTTTAGGCAAACCGCTCTTGGAGTCGGTCAAAACTGGCAGTGTGATTAATCCCTCACTCTGATTAAAATCTTGAATGAAACTTGAGGTTTCAGAAATTAGGTTACTGCACAAAACAGACAATCACTGGGTTACTTAAGTGCATGTAAACAAACCCCAGTGTGTCTTTAAATGTCTTTGAAACTGCAGCAGCTTTGAACATCCCATGTCTCACTAACAACTACGACTGCAACGTGGGAGGATTATGTCTCAAAAATTTGGTAAATACTCAACCATGAAAGTGAGTTTCCACATCAGATGACTTGATAGTTTTCTCAAAATAAAAATGACTTCTTAAGTTTTAGACAATTTTCCAACTGTATAAATTCATATTTTAGAATTGTTTTTGTAGCTGAGCAGCTACAGAAACAGTCTCACAAATAATATAATAATCTGTCTGCCTCTTTGATTTTACCTCTAAAAAAGTTAATAAGAAAAAAAGACAAAAACATGTTTTGTTCCCCAAGTCAAAACTTCCAATCACAGTTAATGTCGGGGATCATGAAAGTCTGGGGTAATAAATTAGTGATGCACCCCTTTAATATAGAGTGAAAATTGGTTGTTTGGGCCAAACTCTCTCAAGGAGCTTAAAGCTCGTGTCTGCCAGCCTGACATTAACTGTTTTTACAGAATTAAAAAAAGGAAACAACACAAGAAAACATTTCTCTGACCTTTAAATCTTTCCTGGGGCTCAAAAAACCCAAACACTCACTGGGATTATAACCCGTCACAGCAGCTCAGCAGTGCTGCTGAAGGGTAGAGGCAGAGTATGTAAAAACGCACTACTCATGCCCTCTCAACCAAAGGCCACAAATGATCGACACAAACTTTTCTTGCCTTTTCAACCACCTGATTTATTTATATGGAAAGTTTCTGGTTCAAGAATGTACTTTAATAATAAAGATTTTTAACAAATCAATTAATTAGGTTTCCATACTTTTCAAAACCTTCCATATACCTGTGCACACAGTGTTCATGGAAGACACATTCCTACAGAAAATCTCTTACACAACAGCCTCTCTTAAGAAACGTTTGCCAACAACTGGGTGTGGACTCAAATCTGGGTCTCCGGTTGTTGTATTTGAAGCAAGAAAAGTGTAATTTTGCTTGAAACCACAGGCGATGCAATGCTGCAAATACATTCCTAAATCCATTTCAGTGTATTGAATGAATAAAATGCTGTTGCATGGTAGGCGGATAGATTAACAGCCATAAAAAAGTAATATATATAAATCAACTTACACATCATCTTACATAATACCCCAAAAAAGCAGTTTGGGTGCTTGGTGCTAATGAGAACAGTGTGCTGCACAACAAAGTGATGAGGAGCCGGTCTGAAGGCACAACTGAAACGCTTTAAAGTCCTGGCAGCGTGTCAGCATTTCAGCATTATCCAACTGTGCTGACAAGAGGGGGGGGGGGGGGATGCTGCAGAGACAAAGAGGACAGTAAACGCACCGTGTAACACTGAGCACCTGGTGAGCCGACTCCAGGTGCTCAGCGTGCTGCAGTTCGGGAGGTGACAGTCTCATCCGCTTACTTATTTTGAATCCAAGTCTATAATTATTAATTTTTTTTATTATCAAGGCTTTTTCTGAATTACTCAGATCTTTCTACTCCTGATTCGGCAGCTGATTCTTCTATTTCAGTCCTAACATGAGTCACTTTTTCCTTTCAAGCAAGCAACCAGAAAATACCCTCAGATGACTCAAAGAGGAAATCTACACACATGCTTCACACCCGCATGCCTGTTCACACCCACTGACTGTACACACACACACACACACACACACACACACACACAGCAAGCGAAAAAAAGGAATTAGACTGAAACCACACACACACACACACACACACACACACACACACAGTGTGAGGTTTACAATGAGGTGTTTATGTGCCAGTATTGATAATTTCAATTAAAAAAGGTGGAACAGTGCAAGTCACTCCTCTGTTACATGATGTTTCCACATAGCAAAGATGCAAAATAGACGGAGCTTTAAACCATGAAAATATAAATCAATACTGCTGTTGAGTTGTCATTTTACTTGTAAAACTTCAACGTCCCGGCTGAGTTTCTGACATGTCTGACTTCCCTGCTAATCAGCTGTTCATCAAACAGCAGTAAGTACTGTAGACGCTGGGGTGCCACTTCTTGTTGGCTACAGTTAATAAACTAGAAAAAAGTAATAACAAAAAAGGCAAAAATTATAAAAATGTCCAACCAAATTCTGAATGCAACTACGCTAACTGAGCTTTGGCCGTGTGGCACCACCTCACCTTGAGTTTGATCTTGTTACCTGCACAGGTGTACCGATGTTTCCAGCCCAGGTAAATTAACCTAATAGGTTACAGTCTTAAAGTTTCAAGTCGAATCCCGACTGACTTCTCTATCTGTGGGAGGCGACACTCCTTTGCCAATGTTGTTGCACTTTCTGCTGCGGCCAGCTGATGTTACCAAAGAGCCACATGTTTCACACAAAGCACCTTTAAACACCTGCCAGTCAACTAATCACCAGCTCCTGCTCTTTTTTATTTATTTTTTGTGTTTTTAATTTTGGAACCAATTAGTTGAGGTGTGGCCAGTCATGTGCCTCCACAGTGTCTCCACCTTTTCTCTCAATAACTTTGCACCTGCACCTGGAAGTGCATATCAATATCGGTGAATACAGTGGCGGGGAAATATCGGTCGTACCTGTGGGAGCTGTCACCTTTGACCCGCTCGCCTCTCTTACCTTGAGCAATGGCTATGGACTCGAAACTCTGCAGCTCCTTCAGCAAACACGTCCTCTCCGGCGGCTGCAGGCGGTAGATGAACTCTTTGGCTCTCTTGGGGGAGTTGAGCGGCTCCCTCGGCTCGTTTCTCCCGTGTGTGCCCATCCGGCGGCTCGGCGCGTTGTGTCGCCCGACCCCCGGCAGCGTCTGCACCGCCGGCCGGAGAGCTGTCCGCAGGCACAGCTTCAGCATGGCGGCGGAATGAATAAATAAATTACTACTACTCCCAAAGTCTGTAAAAAAAATTAAACTGTTGTTGTCTTTTGGGTTTTTTCTTTGTTTTTTTTAACGCTTTTCTGTGAGCGCCGACGTCCGTGTTCGTCTGCCCGCTCCGGGAACCACAAGCTCGGGCACAAGTTGCTTCTTCTTCGGTCCTACTGACGTTAGCTAGGTCCGACCTCAGTGGGGAAAGAAGCGACGAGTTTTAATGGCCGCTTCTCTGAAACTCGGGTTAGCTTTCAAGCCGCCGTGCATATCTTCTTTTGTCGCTGTGCGCCGCCCAAACTGTCTCATGATCTTTTGAGACGCGGCGGTCAGGAGTTTGGCTCATGAAGTTCGAGCTAAAGCCCAACGAGAACTAAGCGGGTGTCAAGTCGGACGGAATTAAAGAGCGCATTTCCGGCGGCCGCTTTCAAAATAAAGCACGTTGCTTCCGGTCACATATTTCGTGTGAAATCCACTGACAAAAACGTTGGATTATTATAGTAAACTATTACTAAACTAAAACTAGGAGTGGAAAAAACATTTCAGTTAACTGAAATTAAAATAAAAACTAGATATTTTGTTAAAAATACGAAAACGTACTGAGATGATATGGTGAAATTACAGAACTACCTAAAATAAAATACAAAAATACAGAAAATGTCTTAAGTTTTAGTCAAATTTGTCAACACAACAAGCATGAGGAGGCATTGGTGCTTCTGTTTACTGAGACTGGGATGTCTACATCACTGTGAGTCAGCTGCCTTCACAAAGGGTTGTTTGTATTCTGAACATCTTAAATCTTGTGTCTGATAAGTAGCTCCATATTATAATAACAAAAAGCTAACGCTGAAACTAATAAAAACTAAACATTAAAACAAGCGAACCCACTCTGGACAGTAACTGAAACTAAATAATGAAAAATACAAAACTATAATAACTCTGGTTCGGGGTTTTCACTTAATCTTACATTAGCACACATCCTTTGGACTATTATCTCTGCAAATATTCTTTATACTTCATACTGTGAATATTTTTCACATTCCTGCACTTTCAGCTCTTTCATTTAAAAAACAGACTTGTATTACATTTTTTATTGTAAATATTTCTTCTTTATATTATTTTTCTTGACTTGCAGTACTTGCTTTTTACTTTCTTATTTTCTTTTACTATGTTACACCAAAATGTCAAGATAAATTCCTCTTTCATTGTCCTACAGTCACCTGTAGGCATGTCTGTATTTAACGTTTAATGAAAACCACAGAGCTCAGTTAGAAGTGTCTGATCAATGTAAAATGTATATAATACTGATCATTATTCAAGCAATTTCAATAAGTTTGACAATAGAGCAGCTCTGCTTTAAGAAAATATTACCTGCACCTCCAAATTTTTTGATGGTTCCTTACAATATTTTGTTTAGTGTGCAATAGTATTTTGTATAATATCTGTGCAGAGAAAGTTTTGGATGGGAGACAAACCATCTCTCTTCATCTCCAGTATGAACCAAAGACTGAAGTTCAGGTGCAGTTTTCCAACCAACAGCTGCACCTGAGAGTTCAGCTTCACATGGAAATGTCACTGAAATGTCATTTTCAGTCAGTTATTGTCTCATAATCCATCCACACCTGCAGGTGAGACAGAACAGAGACCTGGCAGGTTGATTGCATGTCGCGCTGTGTGAGACGGGTCTTATAAAGTCTTGGATGCAGTCTGTCTGCAGCACAGTATCAGTTGTGAGCATGTCAGACTGTCATGTTGCTTTCTGATCGGATGGTTTGTGGGCGTGAGCTGCAGCAGTTATCACATCGGGAGAATCTGACGCTAAATCTCTCACACAGACTGTCTGGTGTCATCGGTGGACTGGTCTCGCAGTCTGATCCGGGCCCAACGTTTTGGGTTGACAATCACAGATGGAGTATGTATGTGTTGGATGAAGGTCGCAGTTTTATCAGGAACTATTTAAAAACTGTATTGTTGTGAAGGGGAGCCAAAATCTAGCAGAACATCTGCACTTTGCTGCTGTCTTGTGAGTTCAAAAGCCATCCCCCCAAAACAGCCAACTTTAACTTAAAGTTTACCATCTGGGAAATCATACTGAACTCACAATTATGAAACAGGGCCATCTACAGGTCCAATGAGTCAACTGCATCGCCACACACTGACAGCTGTAGTACAGTAGGTATATAATCATTTAAACTCTTATATGTACTTAGTACAACATAATTAAAAGGTGAAGTTGATATTTGAGATACAGTCCAAACACAATATCAAAGATGATTTTATTTACATAAATCTCTTTTTAAAACAAAAGGCAAAATGAACAGCTTTTACCTTTTAAAAAGCTTTCAGAACATTCAAACTAATAATCAAAGTCCTTCATAGCTGAAACATGTCAAAAAGCACAGCTTTCTAATCAAATCAGACCTTTTATCTCTTTCTCATTATCAACAAGAACTCAACGGATTTCTTTGCAGCTTATTTTCTGCGACCAGTAATTACAACAGTAATGAGCTTTAGTTTGTAGTCAAACCCTTAAGACGTTCAGGCTGTGGAAGTCTAAACAATGTAATACTCAGAGTTGTGCTTGAAAGCGTTTTTAATACAAATTCACAATGAATTTGTAATAAATTCATTGGCTGAATCTGAATCTGTATTGGCTGAGCCGTGCTGTCAAATACGGTGAGACTATGGCTCCTAAATATTTTCTGGGTCTTTTTCGTGCCAGTAGTTAGGAGATTTAGGACCAGTGTTCAGTAGGACATCTGCAGCTGGAAAACAGAACTGAGAAATTGCTTCTTGTAGCTGGACATTAAGTAAAATATCACAGATTCTATGACATGACAGTGTCTGATAGTCAGCCATGGTTTTTTTTTACTGCAACAGAAAATGTCCAGACGCCTCTGCAGCTCCGTGAGTTAGTTTTGTTTTTTTAGGCCTGGAAATTCTTCAATTTATTGAAAATACTCTTCCAGCCCAGCAGTGGGACCCCTGAGACTAGAAGCACAGTTTGAGCCTTCGGAAAAGGTGCAGTCATCGTGGTTTTGCTGCCCGAGTTGGACAGAACGAAAAAAAGCTCCTGTCTGTACCAGTGATTAGAAACAAGAAGGTGCATTCACTGAATGACATGGCATCTGCTCTCACATGACTAATAACTGACACGTAAAACAAATTATGGTACTTTTTAAAATAAACGTACTTGAAGTCCATGGTAGACAAAACAAGTGGCACCTTTTCATACTGTAGATCAGTGACAGGAGCATTGAGGAAATAATCATTTTACCCAATACATCTTTGCATTTTTGTTTGGAATAGAGCTCTTCAAACGTGGCTTGCATTGCGACTCCATTCCAGCGCTCTCATTACAAACAACCGTTTAACCAAACTACTGATTTGTGTGAAGAGAAATGTGTAAAATAGCATTCATTATTGAAGGAAAAAAAACAAAAAAAAGCTCTTCTCTTATCCTATGGGAGAATGTGTGCACGTTTTTGTTTAATTATATGTACAATAACGTACACAAATGTAAGCAAGGTCACACAAGAGACCAGTAGTAAGTAATGATAGAGGTATATCAGTGATTACAGTAGCAAGTCATTTTTTAATCAGACACACCTCTCTGTTTTTCTCTGGTTGGCGCAGAGTTGATAGAAAACTGCTTCACTCCGCTAACTTCACTCTCTCTCCTCTCTCTCTCTCTCTCTCTCAGGACAAGTTCACAAATATTCAGATTCAGTTAGTTAAGGACAAAATATTGAACGAGTGTGCCACAAACTTCAGCTGTTTTCAATCTGCAAGTCAGGATTTGAGGCGGTGTTGAGAGCGAGTGAGGCCAGGATCATGAGTGTAACGCATGTTTAGAGGGTTATGAAAACTCTGTGATCTCAACTGACACATTATGAGGAAGTTACCCTGATGAAGGCTGTTAACCGATAAAAGCTGCAGAAACAGCAGGTTTTCAATCGGAAGCACACAAAAAATGTGTTTTTGCGCTCAATACTTTTCTACAAATTCGCAAATCCTGACTTGCAGACAGATCAAAGCTTGGATTTGTTGAGTCGCTCTACAGTTTTGTCGCTAATGAACAACACACTCCAGCGTTTCCCCCCCAATACACTGTTAGGGAACATGTACTGCATCTTTAAGACATCGTCTAAGCACATTACACGTCGGCAGGCACACACACATTCACACAACCAAATACACTTTGGGGCTTCATAAGTGACAAAGTCTAAACAAAGTTGTGATGTGACTGATGTGGCTTCTTAAATGTTTCTTTTCTTGTCTCGGGGGGGGGGGGGGGGGGGGGATACTTCCACAGCTTCTTCAACAAGGTGGACTCGTGCTGTGCAGATATATGCTGCAGAAAATCTGATGATTTTGTTTAACTTATTGATGCGTATCAGCTTTGAGGCATTGGGAAATAAATTGTGTAGAGACAGCTGCGCCCACAAAGAAAGATTTGTATCTGGAGCTCCACTGACTTTGGGATAAAGTAAAATAAAGAACAGTATGAGTTTTTGGTCTACATCATGCAGCCCCGGCACACACACGCACATGCACACGCACACACACAGAATGAGAGCAGCAGTTACTCTTTCCACGAGCCCTTATAGAGTAAAACCCAAACTCAAAATCAAACAAAAAGAAACTAACAAGGAAAAACAGAACGACATCCCTGACATTTTTCAAGAACAAATTAAGATGCTGAAGTTGTTTTAGAATTCTTTTTAACTTAAATATAATAAAGATATACGTATATTTATTTCTATAGATCTTTTCTCATCAGTCTTCGGTGGAGTCTGTGTCATCATTGATATAGTCTTCTTCTATTGGCGTGCTGCCATTTTGAGTCCCCCACTCATCTTCGTCGTACTCTATGCTGTCGTTGTCCTCCAGCAGCTCGTTGTCGAGCTCCCCCGGTCCTCCGGCAGCCTGGACGCCCGCCGCCCCTCCTTCGGCCGGCGGCTCAGCGACCATCTGTCCGTGCTGGTTTTCCGCCTCCGCCGGCGGGGCTGCGTCAGCGGCGTCCTGCGGCGCTGCGTAGCCCCCGTTGTTGTTCGAAAAGGCGGCTCTGTCTCGGCTCTCTTCCTCCACGTAAACTCTCTGATGGCACATGGGGCACGTGTCCTGGATGTACAGCCACTTCCTCAGGCACAGCGCGTGGAAGTAGTGGTGGCAGGGCGTGATGCGGGCCGAGGTGGCGAACTCCTGGTAACAGATGGCGCACACGTCCTCGATGTCCCTCAGCTGGTCCCCGCGCACCTCCGGCAGGGAGTTGATCTTCTTGACGGCGGTGCGGCGGTTGATGAAGGTCTTCCAGCCGTTCTTGGCCTGCAGGTAGATGTTGAAGTAAGCGTGCAGGCACATCATGCAGGCGCGGATCTTGCTGCCCGACTCGAACATCATTGTGTAGGCGCCGTTTCCGAACATGATGACGCCGAACAGGAACTCGATGATGTTGCCCGTGGAGCGCACGTAGTAGACGTAGTCGTCCAGCTTCTCCCACAGGACGTTGGAGAAGCCATCCACCATGAAGAGGCCGTAGACCGTCAGTGACACCACCACCTGGAGGGAGGGAAGGAGGGAGACGAGTTAGATACTGTGAGCTGTACGACGGACAAGTCAAACATCACGAATTTTACCTGATGAAGTCTGATTTTTGTTCTTTCACAGAGTTTATGATCAGAAGCAAATCATTTTTAAAAAGGAGAATGTTTCTGAAAGTGCACAGATCGTGTCGCACTCAACAGTTACTGTCCATGAAAACCTAGTTTGTGATTTTTCAGAAGAATTTAACAGCGAATCCTGCGTCCTCACCTTGAGGCAGAGCTCCACGCAGAAGGCGGTGACGGCGAACAGCCAGGTGTTGAGGGCGTAGTGATGCCAGAGGGCGTAGCTGAGCACCACGGGGAGCACGAAGAGCGCCACGGACACCAACAGGACGGGGAAATGGCGGCGGAAAGAGGAGACATGGGAGGCGCTTAGGGACATCAGGACAGGGTCGGTCATGCCGTGGATGAAGTGCAGGATGGCCGTCAGCAGAAGGCACATGTTCCGGCTCAGACGAACCTTCAAAATAAAAGCCAGAGAGGCTCTTGGTCACTGATTTATAATGCAAGATCATAACCTCTGCTGGAGTTTAACAGATTTTCTTTATATCAGTAAATCAACAGGATGTTTTCCACATAATCAGTCTAAGGTGCCTGCAAGTTTCATTAACTTGGACTTAAGAAAGGTCAAGACGTATTTAATGCCAATTAGAAGTAAAAATAAGACTTTAAGCCCCCGTTGGCTTAGGGGTTAAGATGTCGTCAATGAACCACACCGTCCTCCGGTTTGAGTCCAGCAGGGACCTTTGTTGCGTCTCTGTCGTCTCTCTGCTGTTTATAATAAAGGCTTAAATACGCTTGACCTCCTCATGCAATCAATGTAGGTAAAAATGACATTTAAAAATACCCGAGAGCAACACACACTGGATATACAAAATTAGAAAATAAAATAAATCATCCTTGAGAACTTTTGCACAACATAAATAAACGTAACTAAACATGGCGACACTCAAGGAGGGGACTGTATTGTATACTGTATTAAAAGGAAGTCTTTCAAAGGCTTTAAGAAGCCCTTGAGAGGTGGAGAAGCTCACACAGAAAGTCAAAATGACAACAATGGAGGAAAGCAAAAAGAAAAGAATTAGTAATCAATCTGTCAATCAACTGGAGGCTTGACTCCTGCAGTGACATACCAGACGTTCCTCGGGGTCCAGGCTGCTGAGGCCGGTCTGCAGAGCCAGGATGAAGAACAGAACAGGAGCCACGAAGCCTAAACGCTTGTCCTCCTCCTCCGTCGAACCTGAAGGGTCGAAATGAGACCAACGTTCTTATAGCCAGCATGTATAACAGATAATAAAAGTTGTGTCTCACACACACACACAGTTCGTACCTATGAAGGCCAGGATGCTGAGACCGAGGTAGTGTGCGACGGAGGAGATAACGGCGCTCATCCCCAGCACAGTGAGCGTAGAATCGCAGCCAGAGATGATCAGGTTACTCGTCAGATCCCAGAACACGTCCCAGCTCAGCAGGTAACCCTGAAAACGGTGCAGTCACACAGCTACGCATCAGACTTTAATTGTGCCTCCAAAACAAGGAAACCGGAACCCAAACCATACTGGATTCTTGAGGCTGATACAGAGAGCGACATATCAGATGATACACCGAGGAACATTTCTGACAGAAACATTTTACAGTTGAAAATGCATTAGTGTTTGTCGGACACTATTTCTAATTACACAAACACATCGTTGGCATTTGTGTATTGCAATTTCTTCTTTCTCCTGTGATATAATGATATCGGCCAAATCCAACAGGTTGGGCTTTACATAAGGTTAATATCTAAATCAATTTAAGACTCTTTAAGACATTTTGAGTGCCACACAGGATGCAATTTATTATGTTTTTCACAGTCAAATTGGTCAAAAAATTAGCAGGGACTCATTATTTACTAAGTTCACGAATTTGTGACATTCATTTCACATTTTTGTCAGCATTTCCAGTATATAACATGCTGAAACTCCACAAAAAAAGGATCAAACAGCCTCCTGCAGGCACAATCCACTGTTGCAACAATCACAATTTCAGTTTATAGATCTATAGATGATTCAAGACTTTTTAATAACTTCTAAGACCTCTTTTGGAGGAACTGAAGTCATTTTCAAGAAAGATACGCTGATTAAAAAAAAGACTGAATTGTTCTGATCTTACCTGTGAGTCGGAGCTCCCGTCTGTAGCACCGCCTGTGGCGTCTCCGCTCTCCCTCCTCACCGCCCGCACCACGTAGACCAGGATCAGCGCCTGGGCGGTGACCCGGGTCAGCCAGAACACCCGCAGCACATCTGGGAATCTGATCCTCTTCCACGTGTCCTCTAGCAGCAGCTGAAGCCCGTAGATCCTGTACATGTGTCGCACGAGCAGGTAGACGTACCGGCACGAGTAGTAAAACCATTTGAGCCTCATGGCGAGGCACACGGCCGTGTTGAGAGCCAGCGCTAGGCCCGAGAACACGGCCACCAGCTGCCTGACGTCCGCAGGCAGCTCAATCATCAGCCCCCACAGAGGGATCATGATGTCCAGGACCACCAGCGCGGCAAACACCGACTGGAGGTTGAGCAGGAACACGTAGCCCACGCCAAAGACAAGCTGGACGGCGGCCATGCCCAGCCACAGCGTCGGCCCGTTCCTGGGCAGCAGCCTGAACCCCAGCGCCGCTTTGTAGTAAGCGCTGTAGAAGTCTATGTGGGAGGTGGCGTAGTAGTTGAAGAGGACCGCCGCCATGCCGAGGAGAACGGCAAAGAAGAGGGTGTAGAACTTGAACAAGGCTTTCTGGGAGAGCAGCAGCACGACGGTGGAGATGAGGACACCTGGGACACACGAGACACGACAGAGCAAAGATGAACATTAAAATGATGGAACGGTAAACTGTTTCCTATCACTCGCCACAATCAATCTGTCCGATAAAACGACATGAAGCGTTGTAAGTCAGTGTCGACTCACACAGACAGAAAGTTTTCTCATATCCCAGGTGCACAAGTGAAAAATTATCTGTCATGAAACAAAAAAAACTGGAAACACACAAACCTAAATGGATAAAATGAAAACCTGAGTCCTCCATGAGGAAGGAATGCTGTCTACATATAACAATAGTGTATTATACAGCTTTTGTATATGTTTGCACTTGTTCTTGTCATGTATGCCCATAATATCATATTAGTTAAGCACAAATACATGATACACAATTGGCTGTGGATGAGTTGAATCACTACGGCAACACAGTAATAAGTCATAACAAATGTCTTAGTGTGTGGCTCATTATCATTCTTATATCCTAGCTCAGGGATTATCAGTTTAGTTTTTGTTTTATAGTTGTCCTAAGCTCTGATAAAGTAGGATTAAAGAGGAGGCTCAGAGTGTGTGTTTTACAATAAATACTGTAGGTATGTTTTACTCATACACTTCAAGTCTGTTGCACACAACAAGTACACATGAATGTGGGATCTTACTATGTGATGATGTGTAAACAGGGAAACAACATTTTCTTGGATGACTCATGTTTAAACTTTGAAAACAGCTGTAGCAAAAATGCTTAACGGTGCCCGAGCAGTCTTGTCTATTAAAAGCAGCAAAACAAAAAGGACATCTGGCAAACGAACTGAAGAGCAGCAATAAAACATTAAAGGTTAACTAAATGTAAGTTAGTATGCTGTTGACAGTTTCATTTTCACTCGACTCTCTCCATACCTTTGTATTTGTTGCCCTTGGGCACCTAACAATGTCTAACTGAGAAGCTTTAGTCAAGGGCAATATTAACCTTGGAACAGCTTTGTGAAGAGTTCACCGTCTGTAAATTGACTTAGGATAATTACTTTGCTGTTAAAGGGGTAATTATGGATGTCTTCATTTGATTTTATTCAAATATCATTGTTCACATTTTGGCTTTGAATCACTTTTGGGGGATTTTTTTTTTGTTTTATTTCAGGTAAACATTCCTTGGTTTATTTGTTTGTAATAAACATAAAGAATCGTTAGTTGATGAAACATGAGACTGTAGGCTGACCCACTTTATAAAAAGGCACCTTATTTGGCCCCTTGCCACTCCAAACCCAGAGCTCTTCGCTCACACTGACAGGACTTTTGTCAGGGCTGACTTGTTCAAAGGTCTACAAACCGTACAAACAGAGAGTTAGGTAACCTGGTAGTTGTTTTGTCCGTGTGTACAGTGTTTTCTGCTAATCACTCCACGGAGAGAAGCTTTGCCTGGTTGTTCTTTGAGAGGAGAACAACTGTGATTTATGTAGACCAGGTTCAAGGTACTGAACAGCTCAAACTGTGCCTGTCAAGTGCCACAAAACCATGGAAATGCTTGTCATGAATCACGTGACACAATAATGAAAGAATTTGGTTTTCATGTGTTACGACAGGCTCGTCTGAAGAAGAAAACTAAAAGTGCATCAGACTGCAAAAATGCAAATAAGGCTTATTCAGTGATTTTAGTTTTGTCTAATGGAAGTAAACTGAATATATTTGGGTTTTTGGACTGCAGACAAAACAAGAGTCAACTTTTGCAAATTGTGATTGACATCTTTTCACCATTTCCTGACATTTTAATCAAGAATTAAATGGAGAAAAATAAAGTTAGTTGCAGCCCTAGTGTTTGTTACTACAATATTAATTATCTTCATGTCCCCCCCCCATGCCTACAACAAGTCCTGTACAGAGTTCAGACCCCTGTTCACACTGGATAACAGCTTTTATGGCAAAGTTACAAGGCGATAAAGAAGGATATTTTGACAGGCACAATCACAGGCGGCCAAAACGTCCCCCCACAAAGTTACTTTGAGGACCCGCGCTGGATTCTGGCCGGGTCACAGAATTTAACGCGACACCTGCGATAAAAACACCCGACGTTAGCGGGTTACTAACCGCAAACCAGACCGAAATACGTTTAAGGAAAACTAGTTAAACTCCGTGTCTGACAAATCCAGCTCGTATCGACACTCTGCTGGTAGTTAAATCGGCTTTAGTGGGTCTGACAGGTGACACAGCTTCACGCCGCGGACCAACGGCACGGCTAACGTCAGGTAGCCGTGAGGTGTTGACAGGATTTATTTATTTTTTTGGAGTGGGGGGGGGGCTCCTGTGCGGGACTGTGCGGGTCTGTGCGATGCTTACCCGTGACTCGGACCAACACCTTCCCCGTGGCGCCGGCCCATCCCGAACCGGGGTCGTAGTAAGAGTTAAAAATGGCGTCGATAATAAAGATACAGGGAACTCGCAGGGCCACATCCAGCACGGCTAAGGCCTGCTGGCCTAGCCGGGCTTGAGTGGACGCCATGCGGCCTCAGCGGAGGGGCTTACGGTCCTGGGGAGCCCCGGCTATCCATGCAACATTAAAAGTCCCCCAGCAGCCGCCTCTCGTCCTCGGTTTCGCTGCGCTGTGTTTATCTGCGGGCTGGGAACCTGCTGCCGTCCGCCATGTCCGCGCAGCTCAACCTCCTGTTGCTTCTCCTCCTCCTGTCTGATGTCGGGTCGCTGTCCTCCGGGGTGCCGTCGCGTCAGGGCCTGTCCTCGGGTCCGGTCCCGTCCGGTGTCGTGAACCAGTGTTAGGATTTCTCTGAACTGGCCGTTTCCTCTTACTGCTCCGCACAAGTTGCTCGGCTGTTGGTTCCGACGTAATGTGACGTAACTTCCGGCGTGAGAGGGTGTGGCAGCTGACGTAGCATTATAAAAACTTAAAATTATACAGAACAATATTAAACTATTATGCTGTTTTTTACTTTATTTAATGTTTTTGTCCTCTTTCTTTATACCGTTTATACTTTCCATCTCTGTTGTTTAACACTATTGTTATTATAAATGTACGATGGCAACTTATTACGCTTAATAAAGTTTGGGCAAAAGGTTTTTACAAAGAGATCTCTGATTCAACAAACACGCATATTTACAGTCCTCTATTCTGTAGTGATATATTCATGTCAACAGTACTTTAAAACATGTTTGCATACTTAAATAAAATTCAAATAGCTTTATGTAAAAAATAAAAATAAAAAAAGAATTTAAAAAGAAACTCAAAGCAACCGTTAAGTTCAAGTAAAACATGAAAAGCGAAGCAGACCTTATAATCATGGCTTAATTTTTGTGACCGACAGTCAGAAACACTAATGGTAAGTTAATTTACAGGTACATGAAACACAGAAAATAACACACTGTTTCAGGATTTAGGATAAACCCATGAAAATGTAATTTATTATTTTCAGAAGAAGGCAGATCAGAAGATATTTGACTTTTCCAACTCAGCAAAGGGAGAGTCATACCCCCGGAGCCATCATTCAGACACACACACACACACACACAGTAAAATAAGGCCACATCAGTCGCTCTCATTAAGTTTTCATCTGGTTCCTCATCAGCTGGAGCTGAAGAAGACTTTGATGGTGTTGTTGTAGATCGTGTCAGCCAGCTCCAGCAGGTCCTCCTCCCTCGCTGCTGCCATCACCTCGAGAACTTGTCTGGATGAGACAAACAGTGAAATCTAGACATCAGCTGTTACAAAACAAACTGATGAATTTATCTAATAAGTTCAACAGATTAATCTACCCCCCCGGATGTTACTCACATGATGTGACAGGGCTCATTCCTGTCCTTCAGACAGTGGCCCGCCTCCCATTTCTTCTTTGTGGGAAATGTAGTTTTAACATATTTGGAGCCTGCATGAGTGTTCTTCACGCCACACCACGGAGCATCTGGGAAGGGGTAGGAAGGTATTAATGCATAAATAAATGTTAAAATAGTTTAATAACCACACTAACAGCAGCAATGTGATGCAAAAAAACATGTAGATGTTTAAATTTTATGTAATGATGAAGCCAGAAAACACAATCTGATGGTGTAAAACAATAATTCTGGAGCTATTCAACTGGAATATCAGGAACATTTGGCTTTATGAGGGTTTTTTTCACCGTTCAATTTATACATTTTGGTAAAAACCTTTTTAACTACAGTAAACTGGCTGCAACTCACCTGTTTCGATCATGAGTCTCTCAGTGGGGACAGACTTCATAGCTTCAATATTAGCCTCTGTTTTCAAGGAACTGAAAAATAGAACAAAACATACACAGAGTTTAAGTTGCAGCATTGTTAATATGTACCTTTAAATAATAAAACAATCTTTAATTTGTTTCATAATGGGAGACATTTAACCTAAGGTTTAGTCTAGAATGACTCCACCATTTCCAATCACAGTACATGACTAGTTAAGTCATCATTGTTTCTACTGGTCGACCGTCCATGAACTCATTCAATGGAACTGTACAATAAACCTATTCAACTGTTCCTTATATGATCCAATATTTTATATAATCTATCTCAGGGCTGTATTGGTCACATTATTACAGAGAGTAAGTTATCTTAGTCTAAAAAACTCCTCAGGCTGCATATTGTATGAGTCATGTAAAGCTCCTTCGTCACTTAAGATTGGGCTGGTTGAATTCTATTTTTCTCTTCCATATCATCAGAGTTTTGTCTTTTTTAGTCTGTTAACATGGTGTATTTAGTGAGAAGAAGAACCAAAAATGCTCTGTTGGCTCCAGAGTCGGTCAGACATTTTGCCAGTGGCCATTAAAGTTAGACTTGATGGTTCAAGTCTTTGGGTTCGGGGGGGAAAAGTCCTCTCACCATCCATTTATTCCAATATAGAGGTCCAGGTCGATGAGGGCGGCAGCGTCCTCGGCGCTCCCATCAAATGAGTGGACCTGAAAGAAAAGAATAAAAGGTAATCAGTTGGATCTGTAGTGCATTCATTTCTGTTTTAATTCTCTACAGATGTTTCCTCCCTCAGTTTCTTTACCGCTATAATTACATTCGTCGCAAATGATCATTAAAGTGAATTAAGTTCAGTTACTTTCAAATGTTAAAGCAACGTCTTACACACAGACACCTTGTAGTTAATGAAGATCAGGGTTGTTTATGATCATTAATGTAACAAGGATTTTCAGCTCTTCATTTCCTTCTACAGTAGCAAAACAATATCACAGTTTAGTACAGGTTTTACTGCAACATGTCTCTTTTTGGCCTCTTTATATTTGGATGCTTTCCTACTTTGTAACGCAACACCTGCACAGCTCATTTCCACAACTAATTTTAACTTTATCTAAGTATAAAATAGTATTTTTTAAAAAATGTTCTCACCACTCCTCCAACACATCGGTGCCGATTTCTCTTCATGATGTCTGTCAAAACAAAGACAAAGAAATAGTAAAATGCTTTGTTTGAATAAAATAAAAACCCTTTCACGAACCAGACCAGGTCTTGGGTGCACAAACCTACCGATGAACTCCTGATGGGAGTTCCTGCAGTGGAGGAACATGGGCAGCTTGGTCTCTTCTGCCAGGTCAAACTGCTTCTCAAAGTATCTGTTACAGACCAGGAAGGGCAAAGAGGGGGAGAAAATAAAATGTAAAAATGAAGGCTGTTTCAGGACTGCACTTACTGTTACAGTGCTGAAAGAGTTAAATAATGGAGTAGCTGATTCCTAAAAAATTCATAGACTACGATTTTGATCGATTCATTTATTGATTTGCTGCTTTTCTCTGTTTTATATCATTGGAAGTTGAATATATTTGGGTTTTGTGCTGTTGCCCCGATAACACAAGACATTTGAAGGTGTCACTGTGGGCATTTCTTTTGGTTTTACTTGTTTAGGCCCCTAAAAATCATTTGAAAGAAAGAACGAAACATGGAGGAATCTTCAGTTAAAAGTTCTGACACACACAACCGGTGACGCGCATCACAACTACCCAAATGTACATTCAAAACAGGTCAAAATCCAATTACGTGTAGCCGATTAGAGCAGCTTTTAATACTCAACAGAGACAAATAAACTTACTTGAGTTGAGTTTCTTTTGGGCAAAATTCCAACCTGTCAAAATCTGGAACAAGGAGAAAAGACGTTACAGCATTAACATCACTAAACAACTAAAAAACGTATTGTTACGACCCACAAATCCAACTTCACAGCGTCTTAGAAAAAATAAAAACACTTATGTATTAAATCTTTCTGTATATACATTTACATGAACATAGTAGTTTGTATGTTATTCTTGTGCTTACATATAAATACAATATGACGTTATATTATATATTCAATATAATAGATGTGATTTATATAAGAACTCACACGTGATCTTCTATTATACTACACTACATAAGGTGTTTAGTATATTATACCTTAAAGACTTGCTGCTAATTTTGAATTTTATGTTTTTTACTATTATTATTATTGTTATATTTTACTTCTTATCTATTTATTTCTCACTTTGTCTCAATTTATCTGTACTAAGTTATCTGCCTTTGTGTGTTGCATCCCCCTCGGGCATCAATAAAGGCTTATTTTATCTTATCTTATTATGGAACATAGTGTATGTATTGTACAGACAATAGAGTCAAGGAAATGAACAGTAGGTGGCCCCCCTTCTTGTGGATAAAAGAATAATTTCTGTTTTCACTGTTTCGTGCACAAATGCAACCAGTACACACCTAGTCCACACTCTCCGACAGCCACCACCTTTCCTCTGTGTGCGGTTGCCAGCTCCCTCAGCCCTGAGAAGTACTGAGATTCTCCGTTCTGCTCAAACTCACTGCAGCGGGTGGGGTGGCAGCCGACCGTGCAGAAGAACTCATCTGTAATAAAGGAAGGAGTTCAGGGTTCACTATAAAGGTATGAAGGTCCAGAAGACTGGAAAGCATAATGCAGATTTGTCTGATAAATTCACATTTAAGTTTTAACAGAGCTCCTGGCTCTGCAATACAATCCTAGAAGGTCACTGTGTTGCACAATATGTGTTTGTAATTGTCTTCGTTACCTCTGGTCTCAGCGAGTTTAAGGGCCTCCTTGCTGTCTTCAAGGTTTCCTCCTGTGATCATAAACTGTAACAAAGCAACAGGTATTACATTACTTCAAAAATGAGACACAGGACATTTCAAATGGCTTTTTTCTCAGTGCGTAAGACAAGTGCACTCATATTAAAGTGATGGACACATGGCGTACCTTCTCAAGTCCTATTTTGAGAGCTCTGTCGATGATCTGATTGAAGTCATCTGTCAGAAAAATCACAAGTGGTGTCAGATTAACTCGTCTCAGCAGCCCACAAGTCAAAAGTGAAGGAGTTGCTCACCGTCGTGTTTCTGCTTCCCCCTGTAGAGTCCTCTAAACATGGGATCTGTCAGGTTCACACCGATATCTGGAGAGGAAGAGGACAGGATTTATCGATACAGCAATATGTCACCCATACCTGTGTTATTGATACACTGGTGTAAAAGCATATCACAAGACAGATTACTCTGAGGCAGAGATTTAACTGGTCTTAACAGCACACAGTTTTATTTCCTCTGCTAACTACTATTTCCATTATCAATGAATCTGTTAATTAGAACCCAAGGTGATGCCTTCAAATTGCTCATTTTGTCTAACCAACAGCTGAATCCCACAAAGATGTCCAATTTCCAATTAAATATAAAAGAGAAAAGTAGCAACTTCTCATATTTGGCACTATTTCTTCATAAATTACTTGTTAAAGTTTAATTAAAGTTTATCAAAGTTGTTACCAAATAATTTTCTGTTGATAGACTAATCGATTAATCGACTACTCATTTCAGACGAGGCTTAACAGTAGCACAGACATCCTGTCTAAGGGTTTGATTCTCACAGAGGAAAGCTCAAATATTCTGCCACCACCACCTTCATGACTTGATCCGGATTCTTCCCTTCAATGCAAACCCAGTGTGTGCTGCTGATAGGACAGTAGTGGTGTCTGTAGTGCAGTATCAAGCAAACCATGTGCACACCCCCCTGCACAGCTGCACAGCTCTGTGGCTGCTGTGTTGTCATTCCCAGCAGGGCTAACTCTTAGCTCCCTACACCTGCAGGCTTGTCTGTTTACAACAAACAGCAGCATGCAGCGACACGCACAGCCTTCTACCTGCTCTTTACGTTTCACTAGGCAGACATTAAACACATTCAACACGTGTCTCACCAATGAATCTGTGCCGGGCCATGGTTGTAAGAGAAATACTTCTGACAAGAACCACACAGGATGCAGCCCTCACCAATCCCATCATGCTACAGTACCGTAATTACTATAGCAGGGATGAGCTACGTCAATGAAACAGCGAGCTTTTTGGCTACCTTTCCTGTTTGATCTTATTATTCAGCGAAAACACAATTTTTTGTTTACATCTGTGAATAAATCTTGACAAAATAAAAAGCGACAATAAAAGAGAGAAATGCTGATGCGTATTTTTGTTAGTATTTACGGTGGTAGCGTCCACACGCCACAAAGTCCCAGAATGCCCCGCGCTGCTCGCCCAGAAGGTGACAGGGGACGGAGAAAATGGCGTCCGCCTATCTGACCCACCAGCAGAAGGTGTTGCGGCTTTACAAGAAATCCCTGAGACACCTGGAGTCGTGGTGCATCTTCAGGTAAGAGGTGCGCGTGTCTGCGCTTCGCGTTGGCTCGCGGGCGGCGAAGAAAAAAAACAAAAGACAGAATGGCGCCGACTGTGATGCTAAGCTAACGGCTACCCAGGTCACTCGGTGCCGGAGTCGGACACTTCCACCTCTGCGTGTTTATTTTCCTCTTTATTCACACGGGAATTCATCCCTCACACTCTCCTGGGCGTTTTCAACACGGTGGTGAAGAGATACGTTGCTGGTTTGAGCTGTTAAGGACGCAAAGTAGTGTAAATGAGCGGAGAGGTAAAGTTAGCAGCTGTCACTCGCTGCACACAAGTTTCCTCCACACAGCAATGTCACGAGCTTTAGGTCGGGCTTATTTATTGACACTTGATTAACAGGATGATAGTGAATTAAGATTCAGTCAATCAATCAAGTAACTGTTACAGTCACACACCCAGGGTGCAGCTTCAGCTCTTTTGTTTTGGTTGCTGTAAGGCAAATGATAGGTGGTGAGTGGAGGGATTTTATTTAAAGTAATTAAGACATCTGTTTCTTATATAGTAATATACAATATGTGTGTGTGTGTATATATATTACTTAAAAGTTACATGTTATACAGTCAAATAAAAGAGAGAGAGACAAACTTCTTTCTCTGTTACTCAGTTACACCTTGAACCATACTGGACTTTTAAAGGCTTATTTTTATATTTTAGAGTTGGTGATAATATGTCATTTTTTTACAAGGATCACGTATTTGGTCATTAGTGAATTGTGATGCAAGATGTGAATTTATTGGAGCATTTTAGAGGTGAAAAATAAACTAAACTTCTCTCTAATTGACAAACATATTTTTGGCTTTTCTTTGCTGTCTGCCGGTGTATGTGAATTGTCCTAAAAGAATTTGACATTGTGTATGTAAAGTTATTTAAGAAGCAAAAATACCAATCACTCCCTAGTTCCATTGTAAGCTTTTTGGGCTTTTTTTGTCACATGTAATTGTAAACAAAATATCTTCAGGTTTTGGTCTTTCAATTGGGAAAAACTATCTTACTATTTTGTAGTAAACCATGCCCATCACGTTGCAGAAATGTAAAGGTTGTGGTGTTTTCCCGTCACAGAGACAAATACCGGTTCTACGCCTGCATGCTGCGGGCTCGTTTCGATGAGAGCAAGAATGAGAAGGACATGGTGAAGGCCACCATGATGCTGAAGGCGGGAGAGGAGGAGTTCTGGGCCAACCAACATCCCCAGCCCTACATCTTCCCTGACTCTCCTGGCGGGACGTCCTACGAGAGATACGAGTGCTACAAGGTGAAATAAGTTCCCCCTGGATATAATCGTCTTGTTTTTTAAAATGCTGCCTTCTAACAGTTTTATATTTAATCAAATTTTTGTGACATAAAGCTGAATGATATTTTGATCAAACTATTAATGAAAATTGTAGAGAGATATGGATGTGCTGGACGTTATAATGTAAGAGTGTTGCTGTCAAGTTGTTACTGCCCTCTGCTGGAAATGTAAGGGAAGTGCAACTATATTGATCAACACCTGAAATCCCATCCTCAGATGTTAAACATCTTAAATAATTCAATGTAAAAGCCTCCAAAATCCAACAGCAAATTATAAACAATCATATGGACGTATTTGTAATTAAAATCATGGTGTGAAAATGCTGACGATGTTATTGTGACATGATGTTAAGTCCTGAGCGTCGCTCTGTTCCTGTAGGTCCCAGAGTGGCTGCTGGACCACTGGCACCCCTCCGAGAAGGCCATGTACCCGGACTACTTCTCCAAGAGAGAGCAGTGGAAGAAACTGAGAATGCAGAGCTGGGACAAAGAGGTGGGCTGTTCAACTTCCTGTCTCTCTATGGGACATGTTTTACATGTCACCTCTTATTTCTGCGATATTATTGTAATAGTTTCCATACTCCTGATGTAAGATACTGACAGCAACATTTATTCTTTAGATGAAAAAAAGTCTTTTCCCATATATATTTGATAATTTCCAGCTTTCTACATTGTTTAAACTGTTAGTTTAGTTAGCAGCGAGAGGATAGTTGGTGTCAGTTAATCCACCAGGAGGCACCAGAGTTAAAAGTCAAAGATGAAACAATTTGTTCATTTGGCTGTAAATTAAGTACCAACTATTTAATTTTAAATCATTTTTTAAGGCAAAAACTATTTTCTGACTTGATCATTGGTAATAACTGTTGGCTGAAGCCCTTGTTGTAAACGTTTGTCTCCTCCTGTCTGGTTCCAGGTCGCCCAGCTGCAGGCTGAGACGGCCAACGGCCCCCAGACCGAAGCCCTACCTCCTGCCCGCAAAGAGGGTGACCTCCCCCCTCTGTGGTGGCAGTACGTCACTCGCCCCAGGGAGCGTCCCACATAAATACCCCCTCACAGTCCGAGGGGAAACCATCCCAACCACACAACAGCAGCACCGAGACTGGCTGAGCTCTGAGAACCATCTGTCTGTAAAGAATGTTTTACTAGTCATTACTGAGGAGGTTCCCCTGTGCAGGTTTCATGACTGAGAAAACAATCTGCCTGAATTCACACCGGCCTCATTAGTCGCTTTAAGGAGGTTGGTGACTTTGAGAAGTCCTGTAGATGTATCACTTAATACCTGTAACTGTTCCAATAAATAAATGTATGATGAAAACTCAAAATGTAATCTCAATATCTAGAATAAGTTTTACTTTACCTTTAAATGCGTGGCAGATCAGTGTGTGTGGCCACTTGATGACCACTCATGAAATAATACAGGTATGTACAGTATGTCCTGTTACTTCCTGGAGTTTATCTCATCTAATGGTTCCTACTGAAGATGCAAAAATGGTTCACAAATATATTTTAATAAAAGAAAAAAGGCTCAGTCATTTCCTGAAACAGCTGGTGACTGTAGTTTTTAGCAAAACATTACTCATACAGGAGGGAACATTTGTCAGGGACTATTTGCAGCAGTGGATTAATACACATTTGGTGCTCCAGTGAGTATTTCTGGCATCCCGGCCCAGCAGTCCTTAGAAGCTGCCAGCGAGCTTTACGGACTGTCGTGCTTGGTGCCTAGCGGAGAACGCTCAATCGCTATGGCGACAAGCTCGGCCTGAAGTTGCGTGGTCGTATCATCATGGTGACCGCCTTCAGAGAGTAGAAGTCTGAATCCTTCCAGGAGAACCAGACGATGCCGTCCGGCCCGAGCAGGTTCTGAGCTTTCAGAGAGTAGCGCCCCCCCTGGTGGAAAAACACAACGATTTTAATCCTACTCTGTTCTGTGTTCGTGTGCGCGTTTCACCTTGTGGTATGTTCTTGTAGACGGTCCTACCTTGTAGTAGACGCCGTTGAGGTTGGCGTAGAAACACTGGTGGAACCACCAGCCGGCGTGGCTGATCTCGGCACAGATGTTGCCGGTGTCTGGCGTGCTGAAGCCCTGCCGGTCGTGGTACCAGCTGAACGAATCCTCCACCGTTCCACTGAAACCAGACACATGGAGGCGGTACTGGTTCTCCTCGTTCTCTATCCTGCAGGAAGAGGACAAACCATAATGTCTGTGACTAAATGTTTACGACGTTAAGTGACCCCTCACTGCCTCCACCCTTTAGTTACTGCTGCCACGCCTGTCAAGCTCTCTAATCTTGTACGATTTCAAACAGACAAAAGAGAAGATTTTTGTGGTTGAACAATAGATTTTAGCAGCTGTCACGTTAACTTTGCAAATCGGTTGGAAACTCGTCTCTTGTTAACTTGTTTTAAAATGAGATCCATGTGGTCTTAAATGCGTACTTGATGGCTTCACTCATGATATCATGCTAAAAGGCCGAGGCCAAAGCTACGTTCACGTCTAATATTGAGTATATTACAATAACCAGCTCGGCGCTTCATAAAGCAGAAGCACCTGAAAACCAAACGAACGCCTCATGTCAACCACAGTCGGTCCTCTAATATAATTAAACCCAACTTAAAGCAACACAATGGGCCAGACACAAACACTCCGTCGTAAACATGCAAATCATCTTTCATCCAGCATAAAGCTTCAGGTTCCAGTCAGCATCCCGTCCAGCTGATGATCCCCGCAGAAGACGTGACATAAAGAGCTGGATTTAGCTTCACAGAAGCAGAAGTATTTTAACTCCGTTTGGGTTCAACACAGAGGCTCGAGTCATGTTTTATTGTTCATATTTTCAAACATTTTGCACTTTTAAGAAAAAGCTGAAAGGATGACCACTAGGTTACAGCAAACAAACACACTTAAATCCATTCCTTCAATCCATCCTTTAATTTTGGGTTTTTGGTTTTTGGAAAAAATGACACCACCTGTACACCAGGTATCACCCTCACTAGCCCTCCGCACATGGCTCTGGTGTTACTACTGATCTACATCATCCACCCACCTTTCACATGTCTGTCTGTCTGTCTGTCTGTCTACCTGTCTGTCTGTCTACCTGTCTGTCTGTCTACCTGTCTGTCTGTCTACCTGAAGGTGTGGTACAGGGCGTGTTTGTGGGCGTGGCTCCAGTCCTGCAGGTCGATGCGGAGGCTGTAGTGGCCCTGGTTGGACAGCAGGTGGAGCTGTTGGTTGCCCAGCCAGTGCTCCCCTCGTGGGTCGCCGAAGCCGTCCCGGTACTCCGACCAGCCGCGGTTAAAACTCACCGAGCCGTCCCGCCGCCGCTGGAACACCGTCCAGCCCCCGCCTGGGCCACACACACACACAACCATAAAGAAATATGTCATGTTTAAATAATAATATACAAATCCACACACAGGTTTGCACCTATGGGTCTCACCCTCGGTCTCCATGTCGCAGTAGACGGGCAGGGTGGCGCCTGGCGACAGGATAATGGTGTAAACGCCAGACCGACGAACACCATTGTGATACAGAGACGCACAGTCTGCTGTGCAGAGAGACGGGTACTGTCCATCTGAGAGAGAGACAGACAGACAGAGAGACGGGCTTGGTGCTTTGTTGGATTCTGATTGTTTGATAGAGAATTAAATGTCTTCTTTATTGTTTGTTACTTGCTGTGTAAGCGTTTCGGTTGTGGTTACGTTATTGTTTCCTTAGTTAATGTAAGTTTGGACCATAATTGTGTTGGAAACAAACTCTATCTTTGTCCAGTTATTGATTTATTGCAATCGTGGACGGTGGTGACGTAATGAATAGTCCTGTTGTGTTTTCTTATGTGGTTTCTTTTCTTCTGTTGTCAGACAAACCAATTCCAACTAATATTTATTAGAAGAAAGGACTGGAGCCCCTCGACATTTGAGTCGTTGAATCCATTGTTTTCCCTGTCGGCAGACCATCATCAGGGTAACAGTATTCAGCCTTTTTGACAAGAATACTGTAACATAAAAAGAACAACACAAATACAGACGCCATACAAACAGCAGGAGGCAGTTTGTGACTTGCAAAGGAAATAAGTGTGACTGGTGCTAGCTCAACTTTGGCGCCAAAATTAGACAAAATTAGAATTAGACTTTACACTTTGTAAAGTGAAATATGTGTAAGTGTCCTCTGCCCTGCAGGTCTGATTGTGTTAAAATGTTCCGACCTGGCGTCAGCGTGTCTCGCATGCCGAGCAACGGTGCAGTTCTGACGTTGATCGTGCAGCCGGTGCTGCGGCTCACGCGCTGCACGGTGGCTGACAGGTTGCGGAGCTGCGCCTGCAGCTCGTACAGCAGCGCCGCATGCACGCGGAGCAGCGTGTCGGCCTCGGCGTGGCGCAGCTCCAGAGAGCGCAACCGCTGGTCAAAGGTCGAGTTCAAACTGGTGCTGCTGCTTTCTCCCCTCTGAGAGACATGAAGAGAGAAGAAGGGAGATGATTGATCAGTAGGAGCTGTCTTATTTCGAATATAGCATTTTCCAATTTAGACCTGTGCGATATGCCGATATTATTCGGTGTTACGTTAGTCGGAGTATGAACGGCTGCATGTAAACAGGAATATTAGTGGAATATTCATCTTCCTTAGCCATGTAAAGACCTTAGTAGGAGTATTGTCTTTTTTGGAATTAGGGCTAAAACCGGAACATTTTGTGCATGTCAACCTTTTCATAAAACTTTTCAATTACAGGAAACAGGTGAACTTATCTCATTGTGTAGTTTACACGGGACAGCATGGTCGACTGCTCTAGCACGACTTTCTGATAACCTTCTGGAAGCAAACAACAACAACATCAACAACCGTGTCACAAAGTCAGATTGTGGTCTTCTCTCGATTTTGACCAGGGGTGGCCTGGAGAGACTGCAGCCCAGAAAAGGGCTCTCTGGGTCAGGCAGACTCAGACGGATACGGGGCCCTGGCCAAAAGGCCTGCAGCTAATCCTGTTAGCATTCAGGGTTAAGGAGGACTTAGTGGGTGTCAAGACAGAGAGATAAAGACAGGCAGAGACAGGAGGGTATTGTATTTTACTTGTCTGAATAATCTTTTCCAAATCCATTTTTTAATGACATGATAGTTTTTTCTCCTGACTTAAAAATGTATGTCAGAACATTTTATTACAGATCTTATGTTCTCCTATTTGTACAGAAAGAAGGTAAAATCATTTAATTATATTAAACAAATTATTAATCCAAGGTAAAAAGTAATTTAAAGGGTTCAAATTATTAAATTTTACAAAATAAGTATATTAGGTGTACAAATTATTAATTTGAGGGCAAAAATTGTTAATTTGAGAGAGTAATTTTTTTTTTTCTCCGACATTTCTTTGTAGTACACATGAAATGAACTACAGCTTGGTCTTTTTGTGCATTCATGTCATTCTTGTTATGAATCTTGGTGCTTTCATAAAAGTACAGATTTGCCCACCAGCTTTTGAAGATGTAACAAAACTGACATGTTAACTTCCTGAAAACTGAAACATGAACTGATCATCGCCCTTTAAGTCATGAACATGAAATTAAACCAACAATCCAGTTACATTTTAAATAAAGTGATTCCACCCGTTTGTCCCTCCTATCAAATCAAACCTCTTTTGTAATGGACTGGAATGTATTTTAGAATCTTTACCATATTTCTATTGTTTAGTGTTTAGTGTCAGATTAGTCGATTGTAGAGTAATGATAAATAAAAAAGATAACATATTCTTGTAGAGACTCGGCCGAGAGACACACGACCGTCTATATGTTGGCGACTGACCAATCACCGCTGGCTGCCCTTCACGACCAGCGTGATGTCATTTGGAAGGAGGTGCTAGGGACCGACTTTCGGGGCAGAAAAGTGTCAATACACAATGGCGTCCGAATTGGCGGGTATGATACTGGCTGTCTTGTGTTCAGAGAAGCCTAAAAGAATAAAAAGACTGTGACCTTTCCTCTGTTTCACGGCTGCACCTGGCAACTTGTGCAAACATGTGTAAGCATCAATTTGATGCGTCTTGAGCAAATTTGCGTTTACTTTCGTGTTTCCTTTGACTTTGAATACCATCGTGCCTCTAAAATTGTCTGAACATACAGTAAGTATAAATCCCAAATAGTCAAAGTAAGGAAGTTAAGCTGCCATTTCATTGTACATATAAACACAAATATAACGTAAACCAGCGATCAGCCGTGTACCTGCCCCTCCAGGGCCTTCACTCGATGCCGGTGGTTCCTCAGCTCCTCCTGCAGCTCCGACATCGTCTCCGTCAACTCGTCCAGCTGCTCCTTCCTGTTCTGGTTCTCGTGGAGCCAGTTTGACACGTCGTCTGTGCAGCGGAACATATCCGGGCAGCGTTTCGGCGACGTTCCCACCGGCACCGGAGGCAACGTCGCCGTCAGCCGGCACTGGCCGGTGGACGTCAGGTGGCTGCTGTACTCACCGCATTGTGCTGCTGAACCGCCAATGGTCTCGTCAAGGGTTTGGTTGGTGCTGTCGCCAACGCCGGTGTTGCCGCTGCGTATTACCGGCGGGGCGTCCGGGTGCAGGTCGGAGTGTATTTCGAGCAGAGAGGGAGGAGGATGCCAGTCAGCGTCCTCATAGTTGTCCTTGTTGATGTCCGATAAATCCCAGTTTGTTTCATAGTTTGTGTCAGGTAAATCCCTGCTTGTTTGGACGTCCATGTCCAGGACATCCCCGTTTGTCTCTGTGAGGGTGTTGGGGTGTACATCCTCATCATGTCCAACGTCTGGGTGTTCATCGGAAGCTGCAAAGTCACCAGTGACAGCCTGGTAACACCAGACGGTCAGTAAGACAGAAATCAGTGAAGTGGATCGCCACTTCATCCTGGAGATTCAGTAACTCACCCTCAATAGTTGTTGACTTTTATCCATTGCAACTTCGAGTGAAGTCACCGGTACAATCCGTTTAAATTACCGGATCAACATCAGGGTCAGACGTCAAAGCAGCAAGATGAGGTCCAGAATTCGCCCAAAGTTAGGCTTGAGTTGTGGGCTTGGATTCAGGATGGGGATGTGACTTAAACATGACCCGGCTGGCCCCCCCTCAAGCTCTGTAACATCCCAGCCAGGTTCCTGTAAAGGGGCTCAACCTGCTCCAATGGCATGAGGCCTTGAGCTTTAACATTCACTGAATTGGTAGTGGAAGAGATTCATTTTTAGGAAACAGGGTCAGTAAGAGAAGCACTTTTACACCAGTGTGATGATTCTGACAAGAAACCTTGAAATCCTTGAAGTGAACAAAAACGTCATTGAGTAGTTTTGGATGAGGATGCTGGTTGTTTAAAACGAGATCTAACCCCAGTCTAGATCGAGGTCCCAGCCAGTCAAATGTTCAGACCTGCTGGTTGAATCTCTGCTTGGAAACAAACTGTTGAAGACCTGAAACAAAGTCCAGATGAAGTTTACATTTGTGTTTCTGCCACAAACACAAACTGATGGACCCTTTCAAGCTTCAAGCTTTATAATTTGGGTAAAAAGACTTGTTTCAAACTAAAAACATGTCTGACTGGAAATGTTTCCATTAAAAAAACCCTGTTGTCGCATCTAAGGATGCTCTGAGAGTCGGCTGATGACCAGCAACCTTTAAGAAAGGACCAAAAGGAACCATAAGATTCACAGATGATCCTTTGATTATCATGAATTTTATATCTAAGTAGAAACACTCAAAATATATATTCAACCTACCTGTCACTCTGTGTCCCAGCATCCCAGCGCTGAATTCTCCTCAATGGAAAAGCATCAGGACAGCCAGGAGACTGTTTGTGTGTGTTTGTGTGTGTGTTCGGCACCAGGTATGACATCTTATCCTGATAATCCTTTAAAGGGATTGGCAGCCATTGGCGTGGAGAGTAATACATTACATATAATGGGATTAGAGTAATGTGACTGCAAGTTACAGTGACTGACATAACAACAGCAAATGAAAGAGACAGAATGAAGAACAATGTGATGTTAAGGAAGGAAATTGTTCTGTTGATTTCATGATTGAGGATCGATATTGTCAATTCTTGGTCTCACACTTGATTTGTCCAAATTAAAACTGCTGAGGCGTAGCTTCAGATGAACATTTGGCACATTTTACTGTATTGGTAACTGCTATGAGACATCCTCTGTGAAGTAGGAAAATTCCCTGTATGTATTGAGTATTGTGTTTTTTGCAGCATACATCCTATAATACGTAATCTTCTCCTGAAGGTGTCGCTAAAGCAATCGCCACGGCAGTCATTCAAGTCCAAAAGTACTTTGAAGTTTGAATACAGAAGCAGAACTTTTGGCCTGATAGTAAAAGGAAAAATACAGTGAATCTGTGATTATTTATTCCTTAAACCTGTGTGTAAACTCAACGTGACGTTTCTTATTTTTGTTCAGTGTAGACAAAGGCACAGAAAGACTTCATTTAATTGCAGGACTTGGTGAATAAAGTGCCTCCTGTTCTGATACTGTGTCGATAATGTCAATGGTCTGACTTTGGTTTTATCTTTCCATTACCTTTTCATACTCTTCCTGAACATGCTGTGTGTGTGTGTATGTGTGTCTGTAATGGATTGAATGGAGGTTCAAGGCTGTGCGAGCCCTCTAATGGGTTTATATTTACCTGCCTGCCTCACTTTGTTCCATTAGACAAACAGCAACAACTCAAAGGAAGGGCTGACGCAAAGGACCGCTGCTTCAGTTGGATCTAACCAAACCAAATTCGGTCTCTAATGGCTGCGGACATATACATCCAAAGCATTGATTTGATCATCTTTCATTTCTTTCGACAGGCAGAGCGCAGTCAAGTCTTTGTCAAGAGTCTTGAAACCAACATAACTTGAGTTCTTTGTTCTTTGGCTGTCTTCACATTTTTAATAGTTTGAAGAACACAACAAATGAAATATGAATATTTGTGACAACTCAGGTAAATGTACTGGTATTTTTCTTTTACAGAATAATGTAACTGGAAACAGAAAAATAAATGCTTTTTAGCTCTGAGGTAGAAAAATCAGCCATAACAAAAGGCTCCTAGTGGATATAGAGCGTCAGAGAGAAGATCATGGTGGACATATAACCTTTAAGACAGCTGTACCTAGAGGCTGTGCTTGCTTGTGCTCGCCTTCCTGGATGATGATGTGCAGCCTTAAACCCGGGCTCATAGTGGTGGACGTAGAGCAAAGGAAATGTGTCTTGATGAACATATAACTTTAAAAACAGGCTTATAGCGGGGAACACAGGGCCTTAAAAAGAGGTTATCTGTGGATGTAGAGCTAAAAGAGAGGCTCCTGGTGGATGAGGGGTCTTAAAACGAGGCACCTGGTGGACACAGATGCTTGAAAATGAAGTTCATCCCCATCAGCCTTTTCCCCCCGACGGTCCATTAAACCAGTCAATCCCCTTCAGATCCATTATTAGCCACGAAGCCGGCCCACACAATGGAAAGATGCTGCAGCAGGTGAGTGTGTGTGTAACTGTAGACTCTGACCCACAGGTTTGAATCCCCTCTTCCCCCCTGTGACAGCATGTCGGTTTGGTGTTAATCTGCCTCATACGTCGGCTGACATTTAACAGGTGGTGAATGGAGATTTACATGGTGAGTTTCTTTTCTGCAGTGTGCAACCACGTTTTGTAATTTTGGAATTGGAAGACAAGTTGAAGGACGATGTGGTTCCTCCTTATTATTTATTTGTTTATATAATGGCTGCTGCACACAAATGTGACATAACAAAAACCAACAATGTAGAAAACCAGGAAACAGCTCCTCTTCCCCTCCTGTTGTCTCAAGCTGAAAACAGATAAATAAGATGCTTACTTTGTTAATTATTAACCAAAGTATGATGACGCTATTACAGTTGTTAAATGTCTGTACCAAATTTCATGGCAACGTTCAATAGTTATCAAGACAAGTTACTGAAAACCACAAATAGGAATCACCAAAGTCATTAGGGTTCATCCTCAGAGGAGCGTGAATGTTTGTACAAAATGTCCCAGCAATCTGTTTAATAAATGTTAAGATATTTACACGACTGACACTGCCATCCCTAGAGACACCTTTTCATTTTTTAAACCCTCTGGAGTCCAAGTTGATTTTGGTTCATATTTGTCTTTGTTCTGTTTTGTTGTCAACTAAAAGTCTGAAAGTGTAAAGCTGCCAGGAACCTGACACACATAAAAAAATGTACAAATCTTCTGAGATAATCGCTCAAAATATTATTATAGGACAGCTCTCTGTTGTCAAAAATGTATTTATACACACAAATACAGCATTAAACATCTAGGAAACAAAAGTGTAATACAGCCTATTTAAATGCAAAGTGATTTTATTCCAACTTGTTTTTTTTGCCTTTTAATTGAAATTCTCTTTCTATTTGCAAATCACTAAAAATAATACAAATACATAATTTTTAAAACGTCTTTCAAAACGTTTTATATTCTACACACATGTATGAGATACTGGGTGGAAGCACCTTTATCTGTTTTTTCCCAGCTTGTCTCAACGTATAAATTCACCTTTGAATAGACGGACGAAGTAAAAAAGTGTAGAATTCACTTTTAAAACCACAACTTTCTGACAATTTGGTTTTCTTTATTATGAGCGCCTCTTACCGGGCTGTGGACTCTTGTTTTCCTAGAAAGTTCAGCTAAACCCCCTGGAGTCCAAGTTTTGAGTTAGGATGTTTTCATTAGACTGATGATGAAGATGATGATGATAATGGTGTGTGTGTGTGTGTGTGGGTGGAAGAGGGGGATGATATTTAATTGATTGTCCCTTTTCATGCAGCAGTGTGTGTTTACAAGCATGAATGAGAGAGTGATGGGGAGATTTCTGCTAATGACGTCATCATCCGTGTGTGTGCGTGTGTGTGTGTGTGTGTGTGTGTGTGTGTGTGTGTGTGTGTGTCCTTGGCTGACAGGATATAAAATCGTCTGATCAGTTGGAGGGACAAAGTGGAGGGGAACAACAGAAATCTCTGTCCAACAACCAAACGACTAGAAAACAACAGAAAGAGAGAGAGAGAGAGACAGGTGAGCATCTTTATCTGTTTATATATTATTATTTCTTTCAGTTTATGTTTTTAAACCTGCTTTTCCATATTTTATAATTACAGATATAATTATTATTCTTATAGATGTATTTGTTGTTTTTTATGTTGTGTGTCTTTGTCATGTTATGACTTATATCAAATTATGTAGACAAATATTAACACTAACGATAAAATAGCACAGAATATGACTGTATGTCCACAAAATTGTCAATACTAACGACAACGATAAAACAAAGTAATGATATTAATAATGTACAATAACATAACTCAGTGTAACTAAAATAAAGTAATTCAAAACCAAAATGATTAAAAAAAACAACAAAATAGGAATAAAATGGACAAGGCAGGCAACAAGTAAAAAAAAAAAAAGAAAAAGAAAATTACCTCAAAATTGTACTGTAAAAGTACAGCACTTGAGAAAATGTACTTTCCACCTGCCAAATATTGATCCTTCATGTGAGCGTTGATTGGTGATAGAATGTTTTTAAACTTTATTGATGGTATTGAATAGAACTGTTGATTGATGTAGATCACGTATACCAACTGGATAGGAGAAGTACTGATGCATGTCAGGACATTTTATTATTATAGATCACTCAGATATTATCAGTTTTTTAATTTATTTCATTAGTTTTTGTTGTCTTTTTCTTTGTTGGTTTGGGTTAAAACCTTCCTTCTGTTGTGTAGTTGTATTTTATCATATATTTTGGCTCTTCTATCTATAAGTTTTAATATTGTTTTATATAAAGTTTTGTATTGTCTTGAAAATATATTTGAAAATCTTCAAATACTTTTACAAAGAAGACAGATGTAAATAATATAAAAATAATCCATATCCAAACACATCAAATGGAGGATGACAAATAAAAAGTAAGACAGTTGAATTGAATTGACTGCAGAAGAAAAAAAGCCTTTTGGCTTTTTTAGCACATTTACTTCAATTATTATTAATGTGCACTGTCCCTGTTAAATAATGTAGTAAATAAAATAAAATAAAAACTTTACAATGTTATGAATACACCAATTAAAACAAAGATAGAACAATGTGAAAATGTGTTTTTGCAATAATAAAAAATATAACCTACTAGTATATCATGAATCTTTTTTCAAAGTGGTATTTTTGTTGTTTTTACGTCAGCTGTGTTTTATATTCTTTGTTTAGTGTTTGAGGTTTTTATTGTTTGATATTTCCTCCACATTTTGAAATGATTTTATATTATAACTTTATTTAATGTTTCTCTGTGCTGTTTTATTGTGGGCCTTTGATTAACACTGTAAAAGTTTGAGAAGTGCTTTACAAATAAAGATTATTGTTGTTAATATGTAGTATTTTTATGATTATTATTAGTACTTGTAGTATTAGTCAGTCTATTAGTAGAGGTAATCATTTTTAAAACCACTATTGGGCTTTGGAAATACAACTGAAAGCCAAATGAATAAAATTGAATTGACTTGAAAGGCTTTTATTTTGCAATTTCTGCAGAAGGTGATAAAAATGTATTCATGTATGTATCGCTGTCTCTGATTGGCCAGCAGGGGAATGTGTCCTGTGTGGCTATTGGTCGCTTTGGGAGTGGCGGGCGTGGCCAGAGGAGCTGTCAGTCAATGCTTGGACCATCCGAGCTGTCAGGAGGTCAACTCTGAGAGCAGCATGATGGTGACACACACACACACACACACACACACACACACACACACACACACACAGAAATGTAAAAAGAAAACACTTTATCCTCCCGCCTGGTTGCCTGGCAACGTCACTGTGATGACAAGACTTTGCTAAAGCATCGGACACACATTACGACAGATTAGTACGAATACTTAGTTAGTGTACTTAAGTAGAGTTTTCAGGTATCTGTACTTTACTTCAGTATTTATTGTTACATTTTAGCACAAATATCTGTACTTTCTATTCTAGACAGGCCCGTTACTTTAGGTTTAATGCATTTGAAGGGAATTATCGATTAGGTTATCGTTGTGCGCCGCCCTCCCAAACCTCAAGATGGATCTCAACCTAAAAGCACCACGGGACAATAAGAAAAGACGAATCCTTGGTGTTCCCTCAGTGCATATCACTCACGGCAGAACGTAAAAGATGAAACAAGACGAGAGGGAGACTCGAAGGCGTCGAGTGAATGTGATGGCTGCGACAGGGAGAGGAGAACATGTCAGGGCCTGCACCTTTTCACTTCTACTTGAGTAAAGAGGTTGAATCAGTACTCCTACTTGTCTTTTTCTTACACAAGTGTCTGTACTTCAGATGGGTAAAGAATGTGTGTGGGCTACTTTAGCCACCTGTGGTGATATGAAACGATTCGGAGGAGAAGTCTTCAGATAAAGTCGCTGCTATGGTTGGTGCCTTAAACCCTCTAAGCCGCCCCCATTGATTCAGTCGTGATGTCAAAAAAATTCCTTTACGGAGCTTTAAGAGACGCCTGCCATTCAGAAACATACTTCTGATGGTACAGTGCTGCAGTCCCATGTTCACTTACTACAGTAACCATCTTGATAGACCTTGTCTGTCCTCCCCTGCAGGAGTGTATCCGGCTCTGTCGCTCTGACCTCACCGCCGAGACGCCCGCCATCCCGGGCAATGCCCACCTCCAACCTCCTCCTCCGTCAGACCCCGAGGCTCTGCCTCCCCTCTCTCTTTTATCTTCCTCCTCCTCTCCTCAGGCCAAGCGATCCTACTCCATGGAGCATTTCCGCTGGGGGAAGCCAGTTGGGCGAAAACGCCGCCCGATCAAAGTCTACACCTCCAACGGTGTGGAGGAAGAGTCAGCCGAGGTTTTCCCCGGAGAGATGAGGAGGCGAGAGCTGGCCAGCGAGCTGATGGAGGACGAGGAGAAGTTGCGGGAGGTGGCCGAGGAGGAAGAGCAGGAGCGGCTCCCGGGCGACGTCCACGAGAAGAAGGACGGCACGTACAAGATGAAGCACTTCCGCTGGAGCGGCCCGCCGGCCAGCAAACGCTATGGCGGCTTCATGAAGAGCTGGGACGAGCGCAGCCAGAGGCCGCTGCTCACCCTCTTCAAAAACGTCATCAACAAAGAGGGACAGCAGCAGGAGAGAGAGCAGTGAGGGAGGGGAAGAGAGAGGGAAGAGGAGCAACACCTTCATCTGACTCGCCAACAAGTCCTCCGAGCTAAATACAAAATACATCGTTTGTCCTTGCCTCCCAAAACGACCCATTGGACCCTTGACAGCAGGCAACCCTGTCTCCTAGAAATTACATATGCTACTAATTGTGTTTAAATTTTGTTTTTTAAGGCTGCAACTAAGGGTTATTTTCATTATTGATTACTGTTTCGATTAATCGTTTAGTCTATAACACGTCCATACCATTAGTAGGTCCAAGCTTCTGTTGTCAAATGTCGTTTTTTGTCCAACCAACAGTCCAAAACTGAAATCTGATGACAGCTGGTGGGTTGTTTGGTCACTGTCAATCAAATCTGATTAAACCAGAACCAAACAGTCCTGACGGAGCAGATGAGGTGAGCTGTTGAGTGTAAAATTCTTAGTAAATAATACCTAGAGATGTTGATTGTTGCTCATTCATAAATATGCTGTATAATGTTATAAAGAAATACTTCAGATTTGGGCTTTTACTAACTTTATTTTGACATAAAATGTTATCTGGGCATCATTAGGTCTCTTTTAAAATGTGTTTGCTTTTGTAAATAAGTAATATTCTGTATAAATATAACTTCGAGGAGACGGGGTTACAGCAGCATGACATAGTTGATTAGGTTCAGGAAACTTAAACTACTTGGTTAAGGTTGTGAATTATTATCATCAAAGAAAAAAGGATGTAACCAGCAATCTCCACAGTCAAAAATCACATGATTGGTTGCATCTGCTCACTCTGACCTCCTCACCAAGAGGTGTTGCAGCACTATGAAAAGGTTGCTTGTCAGGAATAAGAACAGGCTTTGAACAAACGACAGATTCTTTTGTTTTGTGAGGACGGACTTGATTGGCTGTTTCAGCAGACACAGGCAGCAGATATTTCTGATTGGACGGGGAAAGAGAGGGTGAGGGTAACATGTTTTATATATTGATTAATGTAAATATCTGTAAATGACATGAAAACATAAAGTTATTTGCAAGCAAAAGACATGAGATGTGTTCTATCTATCTATCTATCTATCTCTCTATCTATCTACTCTACAGTTATATAACATGCACCATAAAATCTGAATATTTGAAGAAAAGACTCATGAACAATTTAGTTTGTAGTTTACAAAAGTTTGGAGGATGTGTGTGTCACTATTTTACAGTTTAGTTTTTAAACTTTACATTTAAAGTATCAGACTTGAAGCACTAACATTCAGACTGGGAAATATAAAAAGCTATATAATTCTCAAAAGTTAAAGTATGAAGAATATTACATAACAGAAAATTGCACAGTTCTTATCAGACTTACGTATGTCCAGACTAAGTGTCTCTGATGCCCTTTCTGCTCTGCATGAATCACTCTGGACAACAGTGTGTTAGTGACTTGAAAACTTGTGTAGTACCACAACAGTTCCACAAGAGAGCAGCGCTGGTTTACAGCTGTACAGATAACATGGGAAATTCCAAAAAGGACCATTGTTTCAGCTCTAAGTCTGTGATGAGTGTGTTTTAATAGATACTTTACTTCACACAATGTAAGAAATTCAAGTTTCCTAAAAACATAAAATCCTACTTATCTTACCCTGAGACAAACTCAGTCTTTGTGGATTTAACAAATCCAGTGTTTTTAATTAAGATGGCAACGTATCACAGCAATTATTGTGATAATAACATATATGGGACCAACTGAATTTAATTATAATACTACGTTCTTTGTTGTTTTCACATACAGAGAATAAAAACATTACAATAAGCAACTAAACTTTAAACTGTGATCTGGGGAGAGAGAAACAAGAAGTTTGGATGAAACTGCTCTTCAGGGTTTCACTTCTCTCTGAGCTCAGTAACCATGGTAACAGGCAGGCATCACTGCTGAACCATGACAACAGGCAGGTGTCAGTACTAAAGTTAAAGTGTTAAAAGTGGCATTCAGTTTATCAATATTCTCAAGCAATTAGTTTAAATAAAACACAAGACATTTTGAAACAAACTATGTTATAAAGCATGAAGCCAAAATCATATAAAAGTGCTACTGAATCATTTCTAATCAATACTTTGATAAAGTCAGTCAGAGCATTTCCATAGAGAGCCACTTTGCATCAGCAGCACCATGCTCCAGTGCTCTGGGAGAGTTTATAGTCCTGAGAGTTGAACACTGGATGACTGACAGCTGTCCTTCATGACAACAGAAGCCACAGAAATCCTCCTCATCAAAAACATGACTTTGACCTCCGTCCTCATCTGGACTCTCCTCTGCTGCTGCTTCACAGGTAAAGTCCAGAGAATCAAACTCCTCTCCTCTATGAACATCCGCCCCTCTGAAATGAAGCCCACAAAACCGTGACGCTGCTTTATGTTTCTGTCTCTGTGTCCTCAGAGTCCAGAGGCCAGGTCACAGTGACTCAGCCTGGAGCAGTGAGCTCTGCTCCGGGAGGCTCCGTCTCCATCAGATGTCGGACCAGTCAGAATATTTACAATTCTTACAGTTTATCCTGGTACCAACAGAGAGATGGAGAAACTCCTAAACTGCTCATTTACTATATTAGCACTCGAGCATCAGGGATTCCAGATCGTTTTACAGGCAGTGGATCAAACTCTGACTTCACTCTGACCATCAGTGGAGTCCAGGCTGAAGATGCAGCAGTTTACTACTGTCAGAGTTTTCACATTATCAACAGTCAGTATGTGTTCACACAGTGAAAAAGCGTCGTACAAAAACCTCCCTCAGTCAGACTGAGCAGACACTGAAGTGACTGCTGCAGCTGGAAGCTACTGCAGAGACTGATACACTTCACTGAGGACACACACACACACACACACACACACACACATTCACACAAAAACACGCACACACATACACAATTTCATCAAGTGGATGTTAATTTAACAAGCAATGAACGTGTATCAAAACAAGTTCACTGATACAAAATCATCAAGCATATTGAACATTTCACCATTGTTGCTTTAACGACCAGTGAGAAAGACCAGTCAAATTACTTTCTCCATCACAACTTCTCACCATCCAGTCAGATCTCATTGTATTCTCATGTTCTGATCTGATTTTCCAAATAATCAAGAGGAACCAACCTTGGGCAATTAACGAAAAAAGTCTCTGTCATGACCTTTGACCTCAGCTTCACCTGCATATCACTCAAATTTAAGAAAATATCATATTAAATAAATTTACTTACTTAAAAAAAAAAGACATACTTGATATATCTGCCCAAATATGTGCAAGAACACTGCAATGCACACACACACACACACACACACACACACACACATTTCATTAAGTGGATCAAAATTAATGCTCAAATATTTGAATAATGATTATTGGTTATACAAACATTTTTATTTATGATTATCTATGCTATCTATCTATATCTATCTATTATCTTGCATCATCTTTACATCACAATCATTTCTATTGATGTTTGAGTTGAATTTGTGTTTTTGTAAACACTGAATTTCCTGTCCATGTCCATGATTCCTGTTGTTATCTGTTGCCTTATTTTGTTACTTACTTTAATGATTATTGAGGTTACTGATTCTCAAGCAGAACTCTGTCACTTACAAACTTCACTGTTGTCACATTCTGCCTCTCTGTCTCTCCATCCAGCCACATTTCTACTTCCCCAGGCCCCTTCATTGCCATTTCCCACCGTCCACCAGATGCCCTCAGACTTTTCCACCTGTTCAAGTTACATCTTTTTTCTACCATTGTCAGGAGGCCTAAGCTTATGTATCTTCACCTAAACAATAAATCCCTGAACTGTTCCTGTCTATCCAGTTGATGCATTTGGGTCTTTTCCCTTGTTGCCTCACACTCACCCACTTGACAACTGTATGGACTTTACTTCTCTGCCTCATTATTCTTTCCTGCCCCAGTATTGCTTTTATTTGTGAAATCTCCTCATTACAAACACTCAAACATTTCAAACCCTTCAAAATAATATCACTAATCATTGTCAAAAAAGACCACAATACTAAACTGGAAAGACAGAACAAAACTGTTCACAAGTAACTGGATCAGTTTACTATCAGACTGTTCAACATCCTCTACATGTAAATATGTAAATATGTAGGGCGATGCTCTCAGCACTGAGGGGGAAACTCCATGATATGTTGAGGACAGCTACAGCTGACTGACTCTGTGTGTTTGCATATGTGTCCTGCCTCTCTGCTCCCAGCCGTTAAGAGGCCAGTGTTGATCAGTGGCTGTCCAGGCCTTTCAGAGACACGGACACGCCGGCAGCACAATGATGATGTCACTGACTCTACTGCTGGCCACCCTGGGGCTCCTTGTTCAGGGTGAGACTCTCTTCTGAAAACTTTGCTTCAGGATGCAACCAGGTTCACCACAATGATGTTCTGCTGTGATGGAGAAACACTGAAACAAGCAGCACTGACCTTCTTCCATCTATTCTCCATGTTAAAGAAATGATCCTCTTCTGTTTGGATGTTGATCATCTTTCTCCAAACTGGATTTGTCTCAATAACCCTTCTCCTGTTTTTCATGTTTTCCAGGTTCATCAGCAGAAATCATCCTGACTCAGTCTCCTAAATCTCAGTCTGTTGTTCCAGGACAGACTGTCTCTATCAGGTGTAAAGCCAGTTCAAGTGTAACTAACGACCTGCAGTGGTATCTTCAGAGTCCCGGAAAAGCCCCTAAACTCTTGATTTATAATGCTCAATCCCGTCAATCTGGAGTCTCAGATCGTTTTAGTGGGAGTCAGTCTGGGACTGACTTCACTTTGACCATCAGTGGAGTCCAGACTGAAGATGCAGGAGATTATTACTGTCAGCAGGATTACAGCTTCCCGTTCACACAGTGATACAACGTCGTACAAAAACCTCCCTCAGCAGGAGAGGAACTGATCTGAATCAACAGCTGCACAGAAACTAAAAGACAACAATATATGACTACGATCTACTTTATGATTACATGTAATTCACACAGTTTACACTCACAATGATAACTTTATTAAAATATTTTATAGTTTCATTGGACATTTTTTTTTGTCTTTTTAGGTTAAAATTTACAACCAACACTGAGTTTGATTCATCAACAAATAGAATTTTTTTCTCAAGGTTTTGTTAGATTATTTTTCTTATATATCCAAACAAACATAAAAAGTGTTGAACTGAATCAATTAGTGTAAATGATTTAAAAAGATATATGTAAAATATATCTTATATTTATGTTTATGTTGACTTATGCACTACTTGTCTTCATCCTTCTTATTTCTCTAAGTTTTATTGTTACGCACCAATATACCACAGCAAATTCATTATATGTGAAAACCTTCATATATTTGAACTCATCTTATCCCCCACATCAATTCTACCTATTCATTATACCGCTGCAAAATGGAGACTTTATCATGTTGTATTTACAGAGTTAAATGATCTCGGAAAATTTAAATAACATTGCAACCAACAATTGTCCCTCGCTGTACTCAAGCCTCACTAAACTACTTATACATGCTAAATAGAATACAAGTTCTGTTTAAATAATATTTTCTGAAACAATTTTGATTTGAAAACAAATATCTTTATTAACTGAAAAAGTTTTGAGCAAGAAAACATCACTATTTAAATCTTTATTTAGTCTGAGAAATGCAGAGATTTGCAGAGGTCAAACTGAGAGCAGTAGCAGAGTGAAACCAGTAGCAGAGGTCCAGTGGGTCAGGTCAGGACTGGGAACACTGGTCTCTCCTCAGAGTCTCTGAGAGCGGAGTCTGGGAGCCCTGGGTGGCCTCACAGGTCACAGAGGTCACCTTCCTCCACTGGTCTGCAGGGAGCCTCAGGGTGCTGCTCCAGCTGTAGCGGCCGTCCTTCTCCAGCACCCCGGGGCTCCTGCTCTCCTCCCAGCTGCTGCTGCTGCTGCTGCCGTCCACCTTCCAGGCCAGACTCCAGTCTGAGGGGAAGCCCTTGTTGGCCAGGCACATGAGCGTGGCCTTCCCCTGCTGCAGCTCCTCACTGGAGGGGGGCAGCACCGTCAGGGTGGGGGTGAGTCGACCCACTGCAGAGACACAGAGATTAATAAAGTTTATATGAAATAAACTAAACTCCGTCCTGTTGGTTGCAGCAGAGGAGGCTACCAGTTCTGCTGGTCCTCCTCAGATTGGATGAAACTGGTGACAAACCTTTCACTTCCCTCTCTGAGCTCAGTAACCATGGCAACAGACAGGCATCACTGCTGAACCATGGCAACAGACGGTTTCAGTACTAAAGATAAAAGGTTAAAACTAGCAGGTGTATATTTTGTTAATTTTGAAACTAAACATTCTGAGTTTCATAGTTAAAAACATAACACATAAGATGAAGATTGTGAGGCTTTTATTGTTTTAACTATCTTAAATATTTCTTTCAAGTCAAAAGCTCATAAATAATGATATGTGTTTGTTCTGTTCATGTAAGCAGAAATCATCACTGAGCAGTCAGGCTTCAGAACTGAATCATTCAAATGAATATTTTCAACAACTGAACTGCTTTTTCAAACTAACAAAAATATGTCCAATGGTTTTTTGAATCATTAAGATTAAACAGAAACATGGAGTAATACCAATGCACATTAAACACAGAACCAAAAAGTAGTGGCAGAGTTCTTGGGACGGAATATTAAAAGTTACCCTTAAAAAATATTTGAATCATAAAAGTAACACAGAGGAGCTTTCTAGAATTAATTTATAAGAATATAGAGAGTTTTTAAGGCAACAAAATTATTAATTGGAGTTGATTTCAGTCTGTTTAACACTGTGAAGTTTTCAAGAATTGCCCCAAGTTTATCAAATTTCAAATATCAGACAAAACATTGTAGTATGGTCTAAAGCTATGAATTTAAATAGAATACATTAAAATTTGGGTTATTAAAGGAGTCAAATGTACTTACAGTTAACTTCCAGTCTGGTTCCTCCACCAAACGTCAACCACAGTGATACAAACTCATTAAACCGCCGTACAAAAACCTCTGACTGTAGAGAGACACGGCTCTCTGACTTTGACACAAACAAACTCACCAAACACATTCCCAGTTTACCCAGTTTATGTAATAACTGGTTAAAGTGTTTGACGGCAATTCGAAAACTATGAATACGTATTTTACATTTTTATTGTGAAATGTTAAACATTTATATGGAATTTGAATTAATCTTTCAGTAAAACAAATGGAAATGTGACATTTTTAATGAACAACTCCACAATAAATCATGGCAAATGTAAATAATGATCATAAACATGTTTATTGATTATGATGAATGAAAAATAGTAATTTACTTTAAATTTGTCCAATAGTGATGTTGGTTTATGTGGTAGTGAATTAAGGGGTAATTCGCAAAATATTCAGTAAGAAAATGTTTCCATCGAACTCAAACCAAAGCCACCTAAAAATGAACACTGACATATTCCTGATCAATACATTGATAAACTGATTGATCCATTGATAAACAGCATCATCAGAGTAATCCAAGTCCCTGTTGGAGTCGGTCGGAGCATTTCCATAGAGAGCCACTTTGCATCAGCAGCACCATGCTCCAGTGCTCTGGGAGAGTTTATAGTCCTGAGAGTTGAACACTGGATGACTGACAGCTGTCCTTCATGACAACAGAAGCCACAGAAATCCTCCTCATCAAAAACATGACTTTGACCTCCGTCCTCATCTGGACTCTCCTCTGCTGCTGCTTCACAGGTAAAGTCCAGAGAATCAAACTCCTCTCCTCTATGAACATCCGTCCCTCTGAAATGAAGCCCACAAAACCGTGACGCTGCTTTATGTTTCTGTCTCTGTGTCCTCAGAGTCCAGAGGCCAGGTCACAGTGACTCAGCCTGGAGCAGTGAGCTCTGCTCTGGGAGGCTCCGTCTCCATCAGATGTCGCACCAGTCAGGATGTTTATGTTTATAGCATCTACCACTCTTTAGCCTGGTACCAACAGAGAGATGGAGAAACTCCTAAACTGCTCATTTCCTATGCTAGCACTCGAGCATCAGGGATTCCAGGTCGTTTTACAGGCAGTGGATCAAACTCTGACTTCACTCTGACCATCAGTGGAGTCCAGGCTGAAGATGCAGCAGTTTACTACTGTCAGAGTTTCCACCGCATCAACAGTCAGCATGTGTTCACACAGTGAAAAAGCGTCGTACAAAAACCTCCCTCAGTCAGACTGAGCAGAAACTGAAGTGACTGCTGCAGCTGGAAGCTACTGCAGAGACTGATACACTTCACTGAGGACACACACACACACACACACACACACACACACACACACACACACACACACACACACACACACACAATAACCAAGTCACATTTAAAGTATGAAACATTTATAAACAGGACATACTGTAAAATCATTACATTTGAAAGTTTTAAGAAATGAACCCATTACAGACACAAAAACAACATCCTGGTTTCATTGTGACAGTTTCTGACCTTTCAGTTCTGGACTCTTCAAACTGTTTTCAGACTGAAATTCACAATATTTTACTTAAAACTTCAAAACCAAGAATGTTCCTGTCCGAACTTTTGGGATTAATTCAGTTGTTTAACACTTTAAAAACTGAGGAGTCAACCAATCATTTTTCTATATTAAAGCATCTTAAATGTGATATGAAGTCATACATTGAGATCAGATGATGTAAATCTTAAACTGCTCTTCTGTATCAAAGTGTCTCCACAGCACAGCAGGTGATTGGCAGTTCTGTGTAACCTCTACCTGTTACCTGTTGAAGCTCAGCCACAACATTAGATGTGACCATTGTTGCCATCAGAGAAACCCAAAGCAGCTGTTTACTTCCTCTCACATTCACTCCGTCAAACAAAGCAGTGACAGTGGTGCTGAAGAGAGAGAGAGAGCAGATGCTGAGAGAGAAAAGATGCTGAAGAAGAGCTCCTGATTTAGCATCAAGCTTTTGGATTGTCAAGAGAAAGATAGACATCTAGAACAAGAGAAATACCCTCATAGAGAACAGAAGAATACAGTTCAGACATAGAGTCCAAAGAGAATACCCAGAGACTTTATATGTTGATCGCTCTAATTACACTGGCGTTATTACCAACTTGCTCTTTTATACTGAACATGTCACTGAGTGGCATACAGCCATATCAAAGCACTACAGCTTCATCTCCAAGAGAGCGATCTGCAAAGGGAGACACATCCAGATCTTTGAGGATGAAGAGTGAATAGTTACTGTTTTATCTGTTTGCCCGTGCCACCTCTCTTTTGTCATGAAATCCCTTTCAGTATGCATGTGGAATATAACCTGGGTAGATTCACCTGCTGCTCACCTCTTGGCCACAGCACTGTAGATCATATGATCACAGACCTTGACCCTTCCTCTCTCAGCTCATTCACTATCAAACCACTAACCCCTCTGTCTGATCACAGCCAAATTACTCTGTTTAATAAAAGATCAGACATTAAAATGACACACCCACAATCCAATAAACTGTACAATATCAGAAATTCATACAGAATGGACCAAAACAGTGCAGAACAATACCAGAAAGCAATCAATACCCCGAAAATCCAAACACTTTTGGATAAATATGCAAAAGACATGAGATGTGTTCTATCTATCTATCTATCTATCTATCTATCTATCTATCTATCTATCTACTCATCTACTCTACAGTTATATAACATGCACCATAAAATCTGAATATTTGAAGAAAAGACTCATGAACAATTTAGTTTGTAGTTTACAAAAGTTTGGAGGACGTTTAGTTTTTAAACTTTACATTTAAAGTATCAGACTTGAAGCACTAACATTCAGACTGGGAAATATAAAAAGCTATTTAATTCTCAAAAGTTAGAGTATGAAGAATATTACATAACAGGAAATTGCACAGTTCTTATCAGACTTACGTATGTCCAGACTAAGTGTCTCTGATGCCCTTTCTGCTCTGCATGAATCACTCTGGACAACAGTGTGTTAGTGACTTGAAAACTTGTGTAGTACCACAACAGTTCCACAAGAGAGCAGCGCTGGTTTACAGCTGTACAGACAACATGGGAAATTCCAAAAAGGACCATTGTTTCAGCTCTAAGTCTGTGATGAGTGTGTTTTAGTAGATACTTTACTTCACACAATGCAAGAAATTCAAGTTTCTTAAAAACTGAAATCATAAAATCCTACTTATCTTACCCTGAGACAAACTCAGTCTTTGTGGATTTAAGAAATCCAGTGTTTTTAATTAAGATGGCAACGTATCACAGCAATTATTGTGATAATAACATATATGGGACCAACTGAATTTATTTATAATACTATGTTCTTTGTTGTTTTCACATACAGAAAATAAAAACATTACAATAAGCAACTAAACTTTAAACTGTGATCTGGGGAGAGAGAAACAAGAAGTTTGGATGAAACTGCTCTTCAGGGTTTCGCTTCTCTCTGAGCTCAGTAACCATGGTAACAGGCAGGCATCACTGCTGAACCATGACAACAGGCAGGTGTCAGTACGAAAGTTAAAGTGTTAAAAGTGGCATTCAGTTTATCAATATTCTCAAGCAATTAGTTTAAATAAAACACAAGACATTTTGAAACAAACTATGTTATAAAGCATGAAGCCAAAATCATATAAAAGTGCTACTGAATCATTTCTAATCAATACTTTGATAATGTCAGTCAGAGCATTTCCATAGAGAGCCACTTTGCATCAGCAGCACCATGCTCCAGTGCTCTGGGAGAGTTTATAGTCCTGAGAGTTGAACACTGGATGACTGACAGCTGTCCTTCATGACAACAGAAGCCACAGAAATCCTCCTCATCAAAAACATGACTTTGACCTCCGTCCTCATCTGGACTCTCCTCTGCTGCTGCTTCACAGGTAAAGTCCAGAGAATCAAACTCCTCTCCTCTATGAACATCCGTCCCTCTGAAATGAAGCCCACAAAACCGTGACGCTGCTTTATGTTTCTGTCTCTGTGTCCTCAGAGTCCAGAGGCCAGGTCACAGTGACTCAGCCTGGAGCAGTGAGCTCTGCTCTGGGAGGCTCCGTCTCCATCAGATGTCGCACCAGTCAGGATGTTCGTGTTTGGAGCAACTACCACCTTTTAGCCTGGTACCAACAGAAAGATGGAGAAACTCCTAAACTGCTCATTTACTTTGCTAGCAGTCGAGTATCAGGGATTCCAGGTCGTTTTACAGGCAGTGGATCAAACTCTGACTTCACTCTGACCATCAGTGGAGTCCAGGCTGAAGATGCAGCAGTTTACTACTGTCAGAGTGCACATTATATCAACAGTCAGTATGTGTTCACACAGTGAAAAAGCGTCGTACAAAAACCTCCCTCAGTCAGACTGAGCAGAAACTGAAGTGACTGCTGCAGCTGGAAGCTACTGCAGAGACTGATACACTTCACTGAGGACACACACACACAGATGTATTTTTTGTTTAATTACTTTTGTCCTCCCCTATCTGTAACAAGTTTTTTCTGACATAACAAACAAGTTTTTTAACATGAATTCCTTTATCTCCACCAGACTTTGCAATTCATAATGAAGCCTTTTCATCTTTTTTTTGTACGTAAACAAATATAAATTCATATGCAGCAAGATAAAAGCAAGACACATAAAACAGAGACACAAGAGAAAAATCCACAAACAAGAGAACAGTCCATCTAAACATGTGAGTCTCTCACTGCTTTTTAACTATTTCCACAGATATTAAGTCCAACTGGAAAGTTCCAAAGTTTTGAAACCACAGTCTCAAAAGGCACTATTACCTTTACTTTTAAGCCTGTAGAGATGTAAAACCAACAAGCTCTGATCATAGCAGAGCAGGACAGAAAGGACAGATGTGAAGGACACCATGTAGCACAGATCCACAGCTTCTGTTAAAATGGCCTTTCACACCAGCTCCTACCTGCTTTAAGATACCACAGCTAAACAGAGACAGTGTTAGGCTGCACTGACTGAGCGATCAGATGTGACATGTATAAACCCTTTTTTGTCTGACCCTGAGATAATCCCTGTCTCTGTAGATTGAATGTATCTATTGCGATTATCATTGTAAAACAGGAACATATCACAACAGTTATTTTTTTAAACATATACATGGACATTGCTGATGTGATGAACCAGGTTCCTTCCTCCTCTACATACAGAGACAGTTATCATCTCTGTCATTAAGGCTTTTGTTGCATCAGTACTCTTTCACTTAAAATTCTTGATCTTAAAATCTCACTTGATGCTGACGACACCCTGCTTTTTATTTATAACACACTTTCTTACTTTAGCATCATTTCTACTTGTACATGAAGTCCTACAACATATGAATCATCAAGAGCAGACTTCAGTGATATGAGATAATTGGTTGAGCTTCCACTGATATGCTTTAACCATTATGGGTATTGTTACCAAAGTTCATTCAAAACAGACAAACCTGAAACAAGTATGAAGTCTGAAGAAGTGCATAGAAATAACATAATGGTATTGTTACTATTGTGGCCTCGTGTCTCATTCTAACAAATGTTCCTAATATGAAATATGTGGCACATCAAACACATGAGATAGCACATTTACATAAATACATTTCTTTATACAATGATTCACAAGACATTTAAATCCTCCATCTCTTTGCAATTGTTCATTCATCCCTCAGCTGCCTAGATTAGTACATGCATCAGTATTTAAAACATGTGTTCAGAGTTGCACCCCCATGAAATCAAACACGACAATACCATTATTTTCTGCTGTTCGTATCATAATGGCATTAGGAATTAATACAGGCTTCCTGACCACTGTCACATCCGTCTGTTGAACACGTTGGAATCCAGGGATCAGATCCCTCCAGCTGTCAAACATGTGCCAAATTTCCAGTTGTTGTGTATCCTCTGCGCGCCTTGCACAGATCTCTGATCTACACAAGTTGATGACTCGCATGTCAACATGAGTAATACACATCACTGGTACACATGTTAAATACAAACCAGTGTGTTACTGCTCCTGTAGATTACCACATCTGGATGTTTGATTTTCAGTGTCACAGGCTGGTGGAGGATTCGGGTTTCTCTTGCTGTAGCTTATATATATTTATTTCTTTATCTATCTATCTATCTATCTATCTATCTATCTATCTATCTATCTATCTATCTATCTACAGATGGGTGACAAATTAAAGGAAAAATGAACATGAAGTGTCTTAGTACGGAGGTGTTTGTATTTATTACACTTCTAATTTTAGGATACTTAAGTGTTAATATACTGCAAGTGTTCTTCAATAAATTATTGTAATGATTATGAACCCTTAAATGTAATATTGGTTTATGTTTTGCATAAACCTAGCAACAAACAACAGGCATAACTATAAACATCATTGCAAAGAAAATCATTTTAAAACCAACATTCAGTTTCTTATCCACACTCCTCCACACCAATAAACTAAATTCTAAATGAATCAATTCCAATGTTAACATTGTGAATCCTGTCACCACCCGCCCTAAATAGAGGAGGCTGGACAAACAGAATATGTTAACAAACAAAAAACAAAAATTACAAATAAAAACTGTTCTCTCTGAAGGACCATGTGCCAAGAATTAAACATTAATTAACCCTGACTAAGAGAACTGGAGGAGCACGAGTTTTATTCTTTGTACTACGTTTTGCCTATCTAATAAATACATAACTCTGTTAGATGTAATCTGACTCAGAGTTTCAGCAAACAGACTTTTTTTTGTCCTCCCAAAAAAAAATATTTTTATAATATTTGTATGAAAATAAATATTTTTAAAAACCCACTGTTTGTGCTTTGCTGAATACCGTGTTCGATTTTGTCTCAAACACTACTGAGTGGGATCCACTAGACTAATATTACCACATTTAGAATTATGATTATAACAATTGTGTCTTAAAAACCAAACTGGAAAAATGTAATACTTTCTATTCACATCTGTATGGCTGAATCTCTAAAAACTCTCTTTATTAAGCTGAAACAACTTAATGAAAAAGAAATCTGCACGCCCTCAAAAGGAACTTAACTTTTCTTTTGTAATTTTTCAAAGTAATGTCAAATAACAAGTCCCTGTTGGAGTCAGTCAGAGCATTTCCATAGAGAGCCACTTTGCATCAGCAGCACCATGCTCCAGTGCTCTGGGAGAGTTTATAGTCCTGAGAGTTGAACACTGGATGACTGACAGCTGTCCTTCATGACAACAGAAGCCACAGAAATCCTCCTCATCAAAAACATGACTTTGACCTCCGTCCTCATCTGGACTCTCCTCTGCTGCTGCTTCACAGGTAAAGTCCAGAGAATCAAACTCCTCTCCTCTATGAACATCCGTCCCTCTGAAATGAAGCCCACAAAACCGTGACGCTGCTTTATGTTTCTGTCTCTGTGTCCTCAGAGTCCAGAGGCCAGGTCACAGTGACTCAGCCTGGAGCAGTGAGCTCTGCTCTGGGAGGCTCCGTCTCCATCAGATGTCGCACCAGTCAGGATGTTTATTATAGTAGCCCAAACCACTTTTTAGCCTGGTACCAACAGAGAGATGGAGAAACTCCTAAACTGCTCATTTACTATGCTAGCACTCGAGCATCAGGGATTCCAGGTCGTTTTACAGGCAGTGGATCAAACTCTGACTTCACTCTGACCATCAGTGGAGTCCAGGCTGAAGATGCAGCAGTTTACTACTGTCAGAGTTTCCACGTTATCAACAGTCAGTTTGTGTTCACACAGTGAAAAAGCGTCGTACAAAAACCTCCCTCAGTCAGACTGAACAGAAACTGAAGTGACTGCTGCAGCTGGAAGCTACTGCAGAGACTGATACACTTCACTGAGGACACACACACACACACACACACACACACACACACACAGACTCTGTCCACATGTCCAAAACGTCTTGTTGAAGTTTTTTAAGCACGGTCTCTGAGATCCTCTTCCTCCTCTATAACTGTAACTACAAAAATGCCTCAGCCTATCCATTAATACCTTTCCTTTCAAATGCATTTCTGATCCAGTAGCTGTTGTCATATCACATGATCTTCCTTAGCAGTTGTCATTGAATTACAGATGTTGAAATTCCCATTCCTCTAAGCAGTTTTGGGACATCTTGCCCATGTTGGCCTAAAAAATAAAATATTCCATGACAACTGGGTGAACGCTATCTGCTGAGGAAGATAATGTAATTATATCAAAAGCTCCAGATAAAAGCTACTGCATTGACTTTGTGGTGAAATTGTTTTGAGTGTAGACAATACAGATACATACACAAATACATATAGACCAATACAGTTCACTGTGGACACACACACATATGATTTATTCCACTTAGTAAGGGGAAACCTTAGAGTCATATTAAAAACAAAAGGTAGTTATATTTAGGATTTCAGTGAGAAAATAAAACAGTCCGACTTTTCAAACTCCTTTCAGTGCCACATGTGTTAATACAGAAACTTTTGTGACACTGACAGCAAGTTTAATATTACACATGAATCATTAAGATACACACAAAAGAGCAAACAAAGAATATCAATCTCTTAAAGGAAAAATAAAATTGATGTGAAGAACATCAAATTCTTTAAAGATTCAGTTACACATCAGTATCATTTCTACGTCATTATTGTCAAGGAGAAAACAACATTGGGAAAGCAGATGAACATGTCACAACTTGAGGACTGGGGGAAAGATGTAAAAGCAGGAATGGCAATATGTAGCAGCAAAATAGAAGTACAGTATGCAAAGCCATCACAGCTCTTGTGGTGTGTGCACAGTCTGTGTCATCATGTTTGCTGCATGTTGAGGTTGACGTGCCAAACAAGTGACTTATTTTATTTTATATCCGGCTGCCTCTACTACTAACTCCTGGCATTGGTTATCACTTACTTTCTCAGCCCCCCCAACCCCATCATGTTCTGCTTAGCCTGTCTTTCATGTTGCATAGGTCAGTTTTACTAGTATTGTGACTGTTATGGTTACAAGCCACACAAAACTTAAACATGCACAACATGCATACCACCCAATCAGAAGAGGAGGACGGGAATGGGGAAGAACCTGTGGGAAAAAATTAACGCTGGTAAGCTCTGCCTCTCTCTCAACATAAGATATATACGAGGCCGTGCTGAAGCCCAGCAGGTCTGACATGTTCTCTCGATGGTCAGTACATGTCTGATCTTCTGTGATCCTACAGAGATATTGATAAAAGAGGAAGGCGTAAATACAGTCGGAATCGGAATCGGAATTGTGTTTATTGCCAAGTGGGTTTTCACATACAAGGAATTTGCTGTGGTGTATTGGTGCGTAACAAGTACAGAGAATTACAGAAAAGTACAGACAAGACAAGTAGTGCAAGGTGCAAGGGTATGCATAAAATACGGTAATTTAAAGTACTACAGTACTAGTGCTAAGTAAGTATAATTAACAGTACAGAATATGAAAAAGAAAATTACTAAATATGTGCAATATATCTTTTGTAGATGATAATGAATAAATTAATAAAACTAAAACTGTGAGGCATGTGCAAAGTATTGAGTGTGTACGAGTTTAGTATAAAGCGACACTCAGTTATATATTCAGCAGCATAAAATTACAGTATTACACAAGTGAACAACACAAAAAGTCTAAGAGCTTACTGTCTCTGTACCTCCATCCTCATGCTATAAAACACAATATAGTGCAGAGCAGGACAGAGAGGACAGATGTGAAGAACAGGTAGGACAGACTTGCTGCTTCTGTTAAAATGGCCTCCTTCCATCCTTTTACACCAGTTCATACCTGCTTTACGTTACACCAGCTTAACAGATACATTGTCAGGTTGAACTGACATAGCTATCAAATGTGTTGTGTAGATAACCCTTACAATTGCCTTTTTTTAAATTATCACCTGATGTTATAAAATACTTTTGATGTGACCCTGATACATACTCAGTTAATTTAATAAATCTGCTGTGATTATTAAGACAGTAACATAAGACAGCAGTTATTCCTGTAATTATGTGTATGGAGACCATTGATGAAATCAGAATCAGAATCAGAATCAGAATCAGAATTGGGTTTATTGCCAAGTAGGTTTTCACATACAAGGAATTTGCTGTGGTGTATTGGTGCGTAACAAGTACAGACAATTACAGAAAAGTACAGACAAGACAAGTAGTGCAAGGTGCAAGGGTATACATAAGTGTCGTATTTTAAGTACTACAGTACTAGTGCTAGGTAAGTATAATTTACAGTACAGAATATGAACAGAAAATTACTGAATGTGTGCTATGTGTCTTTTGTAGAAGATAATGAATAATGAATAAAACTAAAACTGCGAGGAATGTGCAAAATATTGTGTTTGTATGGTTTAGCATAGACTAAAGTCCACGAGTGTGCGTTAATGTAACGCATTTTGCCGGGGGTCTGTGCGCTAATGTAACGCGTAGTGTCTGTTTGTGAGGGGGATAAGGGTCCGTGTCAGTGGGGGTCCCGGGCCTTGTTGATCAGGCCAGCTGTAGACGGGAAGAAACTGTTCTTGTGGCGAGAGGTTTTGGTCCTGATGGACCGCAGCCTCCTGCCAGAGGGGAGAGTCTCAAACAGTTTGTGATCGGGGTGGGAAGGGTCGGCCACAATCTTCCCTGCACGCCTCCGGTTCCTGGAGGCGTACAGGTCCTGGAGAGATGGTAGATTGCAGCCAATCACCCTTTCTGTGGAGCGAATGATACGCTGCAGTCAGCCATTGTCCTTGGCAGTAGCAGCAGCGTACCAGACGGTGATGGAGGAGGTGTGGATGGACTCGATGATGGCAGTGTAGAAGTGCACCATCATCGTCTTTGGCAGGTTGAATTTCTTCAGCTGCCGCAGAAAGTACATCCTCTGCTGTGCTTTCTTGGTGATGGAGCTGATCTTCAGCTCCCACTTGAGGTCCTGGGAGATGATGGAGCCCAGGAAGCGGACGGACTCCACAGTGTTGACTGGGGAGTCTCTCAGGGTGATGGGGGTGAGTGGGGCTGGGTTCTTTCTGTAGTCCACAACCATCTCCACTGTCTTGAGAGCGTTGAGCTCCAAGTTGTTCTGGCTGCACCAGGTCACCAGATGGTCAATCTCCCACCTGTAGGCAGACTCATCTGCTGAGGGTGGTGTCGTCCGCAAACTTCAGGAGCTTGACAGACTGGTGGCTGGAGGCGCAGCTGTTGGTGTACAGGGAGAAGAGTAGAGGGGAGAGAACGCAGGGGAATCGGTGCTGATGGTCCTGGAGTCAGAGACATGTGTCCCCAGCTTCACGCGCTGCCTCCTGTCGGACAGGAAGTCTGTGATCCACCTGCAGGTGGAGTCAGGCACGCTCAGCTGGGAGAGCTGGTCCTGCAGCAGAGCCGGGATGATGGTGTTGAAGGCAGAGCTGAAATCCACAAACAGGATCCTGGTGTAGGTTCCCGCGGAGTCCACATGCTAGAGGATGAAATGGAGGGCCAAGTTGACTGCATCATCTACAGACCTGTTGGCTCTGTAGGCGAACTGCAGGGGGTCCAGGAGTGGGTCAGTGATGGATTTGAGGTGGGACAGCATAAGGCGCTCAAATGACTTCATTACCACAGAGGTCAGGGCGACGGGTTTGTAGTCATTAAGTCCTGAGGCCCCTGGCTTCTTGGGAACAGGGATGACGGTGGAAGTCTTGAAGCAGGCTGGTACGTGGCATGTCTCCAGTGAGGTGTTGAAGATATCCGTGAATATCGGAGACAGCTGATCAGCACAATGCTTCAGGGTGGATGGAGAGACAGAGTCTGGCCCGGCTGCTTTGCGGGGGTTCTGTCTCTTAAAGAGTCTGTTAACGTCCCTCTCCAGGATTGAGAGAGGTGTCACAGTGGAGGGGGAGAAGGGGGCCTCTGAGGTGTGAAGTTGTGGAGAGGCCATTGAGTGACGGGGATGGTGTCAGGACTTTCCCATTGTCTTTGGAAACGACAGTAGAAGTCGTTCAGGTTGTTGGCCAGGTGCAAGTCGTGAGCAGAGGGTGGGGCTCTGGGTTTGTAGTTGGTGATCTGTCTGAGCCCCTTCCAGACAGAAGCAGAGTCATTGGCTGAGAACTGTTGTTGGAGTTTCTCAGAGTACAGACGTTTAGCTCCTCTCACCTCCTTTCTAAACCTGTACTTGGCCTCTTTGAACCTGCCTCTGTCTCCACTCCTGAATGCTTCCTCCTTTTGCAACCTTAGTTGTCTGAGTTTGGCTGTGAACCAGGGTTTGTCATTGTTGTAGCTCACCCTGGTGCGTGATGGTACACAGCTGTCCTCACAGAAGCTGATGTAGGACGTCACAGCCTCTGTGAACTCATCCAGACTGTTGGTGTCAGTCCTGAAAACATCCCAGTCAGTACAGTCCAAGCACGCCTGAAGTTCCTCCACAGCCTCACTGGTCCACTGTTTTGATGTCTTCGCCACAGGTTTGCAGAGCTTTAACTTCTGCCTGTATGCAGGAATCAGGTGGACCATGATGTGGTCAGAGTTTCCCAGTGGAGCTCGGGGGACGGCGTGGTAGGCCCTGCTGACTGTGGTGCAACAGTGATCCAAGATGTTCTCCTTTCTGGTGGGGCACTTAATAAACTGTCGGTATTTGGGGGGTTCACGTGTTAGATTTCCTTTGTTAAAGTCCCCAAGGACAATAACTAGGGAGTCCGGGTTTGTCCACTCCTCTGTGAAGCACAGAACGAAAGATGAAGAAAAGTCACTGTTTTTCCCCACCAGTAGCTGAAGTTCATCCAGTTTGTTGCAGAGTGAACGCACGTTGGAAAGAAATATTCCCGGTAGCGGTGTGCGAAGTCCGCGTCAGCGGAGACGCACGAGCGCCCCGGCACGTTTCCCTCTCCTCCGGCGTTTCACTGAGTGGACAAAGGTGAGGGCACCTTTGACCAGAATGTCCAGTAATTCCACGGATGAAGCAATGAAAGTGGGAATTAAATCCACAGGGGTTGTAGCCCTGATGTTCATGAGCTCTTCTCTGGTGAAAGAGCTCCTGGTGCTGCAGCAAAACACAGTGTTTATACACAAAACAAGAAAAAATAACGCGGCGCCATCCTGGGTGAACGAATAGAAAAGAATAGAGCTATGCTTTTTTCTACATTTGGAGACTGTGTTGTCCTCACTTCCATTTGGCCTGTTATTTAAAACAATCCTGGGGTTAAAATATCAGATCTCAGTCATGTTGTAAAACTTTATGCTATGTTACCATGTTTCACTAGTAACAGACGACCCACTGCAGAGAAAGGGAGAGAGAGATTAATAAAGTTTACTTGAGGTAAACTAAACTCCATCCAGTTGGTTGCAGCAGAGGAAGCTACTGTCTCTGTTGGTCTTCCTCAGATTGGATGAAACTGCTGATAAACGTTTAACTTCCCTCTGAACTCAGTAACCATGGCAACGGACAGGCATCGCTGCTGAACCATGAGAACAGTTAGGTTTCAGTACTAGATAAAGAGGTAAAACTGGCATTTCTGATGGATTCATGTTTAAGCTACAAATTATTATATTTTAGTATATTAGTATATTTTGTTTTACAAGTTTTAAAAAATATATTAATCTAGTATGAAAAATGTCAGGTTGAAACTGTTTTACAGTATTTTAAAGATTTCTTTTTTAAAACAGAAGAGACATTGATGGTGTGTGTTTGATTTGTCCATTCAAAATTAACATTGTTAACTACAGAATTAAAAAATCTACATAAGACCACATAGAAAAGAGCATTAGCAAATTTCTAAACTAAACTACATGAATCACCATAAACGGTCAATAAAGTCACAAAGACGCACACTGTTCACTTGAATATTTACGTTGTAACAGAAAACAGAAGTAGTAGGAGTTTTAAAGCTTGATATAGACTGTGGTTACTTAGTATTACCTTTTTTTAGCATTAACAACACAGACAAACTTCCTGCTGCCTGTCAGTTCAGTGTCAGCATGGTTCTCTGATATACTGACCTCAGACCAGCGTTTCCAACCAGAGCTTGCTGGACCTGCTCTGTGGTCTGTTAATATCAGCTGCTAGTGCTATTTAAAAGTCAAACAGAGACAGTGGAAATAGAAACAGGTGAGGCCGAGGATGCTTTGTCTTATCTGAATCTCCTGCTGTAGTTTAATCCATTATTCAGCTATGAACAGAGTCATGAAGGCGTGAGCAGACCGGCAGACCAGCAGCCTCTTAATGGAACCTAGTAAATAAATAAAAGTAGCATGATGAATGTATTTAAATGTAACAGAGTAAAAGTAATTATTTTTCTCCTAAAATCTGCTCCAGTAATAGTAAATAGTATGTAACATTAAAACTACTCCAACAAGTACAATTTACTCAGAACAGTCACTTTAGTACATGGAACAGCGGAAATCACACTTAGAAATCCAATAAACCATTATCAGACTTACACAAGTAATTGAATGAAGTACTTCAAAATCAAGTAATCCTTTTTCTACCTGAACAATAGGCATTTGGAAAAATTGCATAATTTCTGTCATTATGGCTCAGTATCCACAAACAAAGTTAACATTCTTTTCAAAATGAATGTTCAATTTGTAATGACACGTGTCATCCAGGACCAGGAGTGGCTCTTTTCTCTTTGCAACGTGCTGATGGCGTTGTCATGAAAAAAAAAGATACATCATTTAACTCTGCACCCTCTAAGAGCCGGACTCATTTGGTGAACTTCAGGCCTTAACTCTTTTTTTTCACATGAATACAAAAACAAATAACAAGTCCCTGTTGGAGTCAGTCAGAGCATTTCCATAGAGAGCCACTTTGCATCAGCAGCACCATGCTCCAGTGCTCTGGGAGAGTTTATAGTCCTGAGAGTTGAACACTGGATGACTGACAGCTGTCCTTCATGACAACAGAAGCCACAGAAATCCTCCTCATCAAAAACATGACTTTGACCTCCGTCCTCATCTGGACTCTCCTCTGCTGCTGCTTCACAGGTAAAGTCCAGAGAATCAAACTCCTCTCCTCTATGAACATCCGTCCCTCTGAAATGAAGCCCACAAAACCGTGACGCTGCTTTATGTTTCTGTCTCTGTGTCCTCAGAGTCCAGAGGCCAGGTCACAGTGACTCAGCCTGGAGCAGTGAGCTCTGCTCTGGGAGGCTCCGTCTCCATCAGATGTCAGACCAGCCAGAATATTTATTCAAACTATTTAGCCTGGTACCAACAGAGAGATGGAGAAACTCCTAAAATGCTCATTTACTATACTAGCACTCAAGCATCAGGGATTCCAGGTCGTTTTACAGGCAGTGGATCAAACTCTGACTTCACTCTGACCATCAGTGGAGTCCAGGCTGAAGATGCAGCAGTTTACTACTGTCAGAGTTTCCACAGCATCAACAGTCAGAGTGTGTTCACACAGTGAAAAAGCGTCGTACAAAAACCTCCCTCAGTCAGACTGAACAGAAACTGAAGTGACTGCTGCAGCTGGAAGCTACTGCAGAGACTGATACACTTCACTGAGGACACACACACACACATACACACACACACACACACAATAACCAATTCACACTTACAGTATGAAACAATTAATAACAGGAGATACTGTTCAATTATTACATTTGAAAGTTTGTAAAAAACGACCCATGACAGACCAGTTTTAGGGTAACCTGTTATAAGTAATGTGTTACAGTAATATATTACTGTTAGCAGTAACAAAGTCATATAACACATTACTAATAGGATTTTTTAATATTATTACATTTATTATGTAAAATAGCGTGATACCACCCAAAATGATGGTGGTTAAGTATGAACTGTCTGGAGGAGAGAGGAGAGTTGTGCACTGGGAGGCACACAGGCCAGGACCAGCTGGAGCTCAAGGCCAACCAGCCTGGTGAAAGTAACACAATGAGTGTAATCAGTAACACATTACTCTGCATGGACAGTAATATTGTAAAGTAACTTATTACTTTCAAATTGAAGCGAATAATAATTTATATTCATTTTGAAAGTAATTGTCCCAACACTGTTACAGACACAAAAACAACATCCTTCATCATTGGTTTCATTGTGACAGTTTCTGACCTTTCAGTGCTGGACTCTTCAAACTGTTTTCAGACTGAAATTCACAATATTTTACTAGAAGAACATCAAAACCAAGAATGTTCTTGTCCAAACTTTCAGGATTAATTCATCAGGCTGCACTGACAGAGATATCAGATGTGACCTGCATTACATCATCTCATCATTTCTCTCTGAAAATCTAACGTTAAAAAATGCTGCTGAGAAAAAGTCTGTGAGGATTTCAATGATCTACTGTTTTCATTTAAAACAGCAACACATGACAGCAGTCGTTCTTATAATAATATGATTGGACACCACTGAGTTGATCAATTGGTCTTTATTGTTTGAACATACAGAGAATATCAGCATTACTGCTAGAAACTAACATCACACCTTCAAATTGTGATGAACCTGGAGAGAGAGAGAGAGAGAGAGAGAGAGAGAGAGAGAGAGAGAGAGAGACAGTATTGCAGAGGTCAGACTGAGAGCAGTAGCAGAGTGAAACCAGTAGCAGAGGCCCAGTGGGTCAGGTCAGGACTGGGAACACTGGTCTCTCCTCAGAGTCTCTGAGAGCGGAGTCTGGGAGCCCTGGGTGGCCTCACAGGTCACAGAGGTCACCTTCCTCCACTGGTCTGCAGGGAGCCTCAGGGTGCTGCTCCAGCTGTAGCGGCCGTCCTTCTCCAGCACCCCGGGGCTCCTGCTCTCCTCCCAGCTGCTGCTGCTGCTGCTGCCGTCCACCTTCCAGGCCAGACTCCAGTCTGAGGGGAAGCCCTTGTTGGCCAGGCACATGAGCGTGGCCTTCCCCTGCTGCAGCTCCTCACTGGAGGGGGGCAGCACCGTCAGGGTGGGGGTGAGTCGACCCACTGCAGAGACACAGAGATTAATAAAGTTTATATGAAATAAACTAAACTCCGTCCTGTTGGTTGCAGCAGAGGAGGCTACCAGTTCTGCTGGTCCTCCTCAGATTGGATGAAACTGGTGACAAACCTTTCACTTCCCTCTCTGAGCTCAGTAACCATGGCAACAGACAGGCATCACTGCTGAACCATGGCAACAGACGGTTTCAGTACTAAAGATAAAAGGTTAAAACTAGCAGGTGTATATTTTGTTAATTTTGAAACTAAACATTCTGAGTTTCATAGTTAAAAACATAACACATAAGATGAAGATTGTGAGGCTTTTATTGTTTTAACTATCTTAAATATTTCTTTCAAGTCAAAAGCTCATAAATGATGATATGTGTTTGTTCTGTTCATGTAAGCAGAAATCATCACTGAGCAGTCAGGCTTCAGAACTGAATCATTCAAATGAATATTTTCAACAACTGAACTGCTTTTTCAAACTAACAAAAATATGTCCAATGGTTTTTTGAATCATTAAGATTAAACAGAAACATGGAGTAATACCAATGCACATTAAACACAGAACCAAAAAGTAGTGGCAGAGTTCTTGGGACGGAATATTAAAAGTTACCCTTAAAAAATATTTGAATCATAAAAGTAACACAGAGGAGCTTTCTAGAATTAATTTATAAGAATATAGAGAGTTTTTAAGGCAACAAAATTATTAATTGGAGTTGATTTCAGTCTGTTTAACACTGTGAAGTTTTCAAGAATTGCCCCAAGTTTATCAAATTTCAAATATCAGACAAAACATTGTAGTATGGTCTAAAGCTATGAATTTAAATAGAATACATTAAAATTTGGGTTATTAAAGGAGTCAAATGTACTTACAGTTAACTTCCAGTCTGGTTCCTCCACCAAACGTCAACCACAGTGATACAAATTCATTAAACCGCCGTACAAAAACCTCTGACTGTAGAGAGACACGGCTCTCTGACTTTGACACAAACAAACTCACCAAACACATTCCCAGTTTACCCAGTTTATGTAATAACTGGTTAAAGTGTTTGACAGCAATTCGAAAACTATGAATAAGTATTTTACATTTTTATTGTGAAATGTTAAACATTTATATGGAATTTGAATTAATCTTTCAGTAAAACAAATGGAAATGTGACATTTTTAATGAACAACTCCACAATAAATCATGGCAAATGTAAATAATGATCATAAACATGTTTATTGATTATGATGAATGAAAAATAGTAATTTACTTTAAATTTGTCTAATAGTGATGTTGGTTTATGTGGTAGTGAATTAAGGGGGAATTCCCAAAATATTCAGTAAGAAAATGTTTCCATCGAACTCAAACCAAAGCCACCTAAAAATGAACACTGACACATTCCTGATCAATACATTGATAAACTGATTGATCCACTGATAAACAGCATCATCAGAGTAATCCAAGTCCCTGTTGGAGTCAGTCAGAGCATTTCCATAGAGAGCCACTTTGCATCAGCAGCACCATGCTCCAGTGCTCTGGGAGAGTTTATAGTCCTGAGAGTTGAACACTGGATGACTGACAGCTGTCCTTCATGACAACAGAAGCCACAGAAATCCTCCTCATCAAAAACATGACTTTGACCTCCGTCCTCATCTGGACTCTCCTCTGCTGCTGCTTCACAGGTAAAGTCCAGAGAATCAAACTCCTCTCCTCTATGAACATCCGTCCCTCTGAAATGAAGCCCACAAAACCGTGACGCTGCTTTATGTTTCTGTCTCTGTGTCCTCAGAGTCCAGAGGCCAGGTCACAGTGACTCAGCCTGGAGCAGTGAGCTCTGCTCTGGGAGGCTCCGTCTCCATCAGATGTCGCACCAGTCAGAATGTTTATAATTCAAACTATTTAGCCTGGTACCAACAGAGAGATGGAGAAACTCCTAAACTGCTCATTTATCTTGCTAGCACTCGAGAATCAGGGATTCCAGGTCGTTTTACAGGCAGTGGATCAAACTCTGACTTCACTCTGACCATCAGTGGAGTCCAGGCTGAAGATGCAGCAGTTTACTACTGTCAGAGTTTCCACTACATCAACAGTCAGCATGTGTTCACACAGTGAAAAAGCGTCGTACAAAAACCTCCCTCAGTCAGACTGAACAGAAACTGAAGTGACTGCTGCAGCTGGAAGCTACTGCAGAGACTGATACACTTCACTGAGGACACACACACACACACACATACACACACACACACACACACACACACACACACAACAACCAATTCACACTTACAGTATGAAACAATTAATAACAGGAGATACTGTTCAATTATTACATTTGAAAGTTTGTAAAAAACGACCCATGACAGACCAATTTTAGGGTAACCTGTTATAAGTAATGTGTTACAGTAATATATTACTGTTAGCAGTAACAAAGTCATATAACACATTACTAATAGGATTTTTTAAATATTATTACATTTATTATGTAAAATAGCGTGATACCACCCAAAATGACGGTGGTTAAGTATGAACTGTCTGGAGGAGAGAGGAGAGTTGTGCACTGGGAGGCACACAGGCCAGGACCAGCTGGAGCTCAAGGCCAACCAGCCTGGTGAAAGTAACACAATGAGTGTAATCAGTAACACATTACTCTGCATACACAGTAATATTGTAAAGTAACTTATTACTTTCATATGACAGTGAACAATAATTTACAATAATATTGAAAGTTACTTACCCAACACTGTTACAGACACAAAAACAACATCCTTCATCATTGTGACAGTTTCTGACCTTTCAGTGCTGGACTCTTCAAACTGTTTTCAGACTGAAATTCACAATATTTTACTAGAAGAACATCAAAACCAAGAATGTTCTTGTCCAAACTTTCAGGATTAATTCATCAGGCTGCACTGACAGAGATATCAGATGTGACCTGCATTACATCATCTCATCATTTCTCTCTAAAAATCTAACATTAAAAAATGCTGCTGAGAAAAACTCTGTGAGGATTTCAATGATCTACTGTTTTCATTTAAAACAGCAACACATGACAGCAGTCGTTCTTATAATAATATGATTGGACACCACTGAGTTGATCAATTGGTCTTTATTGTTTGAACATACAGAGAATATCAGCATTACTGCTAGAAACTAACATCACACCTTCAAATTGTGATGAACCTGAAGAGAGAGAGAGAGAGAGAGAGAGAGAGAGAGAGAGAGAGAGGTCAGACTGAGAGCAGTAGCAGAGTGAAACCAGTAGCAGAGGCCCAGTGGGTCAGGTCAGGACTGGGAACACTGGTCTCTCCTCAGAGTCTCTGAGAGCGGAGTCTGGGAGCCCTGGGTGGCCTCACAGGTCACAGAGGTCACCTTCCTCCACTGGTCTGCAGGGAGCCTCAGGGTGCTGCTCCAGCTGTAGCGGCCGTCCTTCTCCAGCACCCCGGGGCTCCTGCTCTCCTCCCAGCTGCTGCTGCTGGGGCCGTCCACCTTCCAGGCCAGACTCCAGTCTGAGGGGAAGCCCTTGTTGGCCAGGCACATGAGCGTGGCCTTCCCCTGCTGCAGCTCCTCACTGGAGGGGGGCAGCACCGTCAGGGTGGGGGTGAGTCGACCCACTGCAGAGACACAGAGATTAATAAAGTTTATATGAAATAAACTAAACTCCGTCCTGTTGGTTGCAGCAGAGGAGGCTACCAGTTCTGCTGGTCCTCCTCAGATTGGATGAAACTGGTGACAAACCTTTCACTTCCCTCTCTGAGCTCAGTAACCATGGCAACAGACAGGCATCACTGCTGAACCATGGCAACAGACGGTTTCAGTACTAAAGATAAAAGGTTAAAACTAGCATGTGTATGTTTTGTTAATATTGAAACTAAACATTCTGAGTTTCATAGTTAAAAATATAAAACATTAGATGAAGATTGTGAGGCTTTTATTGTTTTAACTATCTTAAATATTTCTTTCAAGTCAAAAGCTCATAAATGATGATATGTGTTTGTTCTGTTCATGTAAGCAGAAATCATCACTGAGCAGTCAGGCTTCAGAACTGAATCATTCAAATGAATATTTTCAACAACTGAACTGCTTTTTCAAACTAACAAAAATATGTCCAATGGTTTTTTGAATCATTAAGATTAAACAGAAACATGGAGTAATACCAATGCACATTAAACACAGAACCAAAAAGTAGTGGCAGAGTTCTTGGGACGGAATATTAAAAGTTACCCTTAAAAAATATTTGAATCATAAAAGTAACACAGAGGAACTTTCTAGAATTAATTTATAAGAATATAGAGAGTTTTTAATGCAACAAAATTATTAATTGGAGTTGATTTCAGTCTGTTTAACACTGTGAAGTTTTCAAGAATTGCCCCAAATTTATCAAATTTCAATTATCAGACAAAACATTGTAGTACAGTCTAAAGCTATGAATTTAAATAGAATACATTAAAATTTGGGTTATTAAAGGAGTCAAATGTACTTACAGTTAACTTCCAGTCTGGTTCCTCCACCAAACGTCAACCACAGTGATACAAACTCATTAAACCGCCGTACAAAAACCTCTGACTGTAGAGAGACACGGCTCTCTGACTTTGACACAAACAAACTCACCAAACACATTCCCAGTTTACCCAGTTTATGTAATAACTGGTTAAAGTGTTTGACAGCAATTCGAAAACTATGAATACGTATTTTACATTTTTATTGTGAAATGTTAAACATTTATATGGAATTTGAATTAATCTTTCAGTAAAACAAATGGAAATGTGACATTTTTAATGAACAACTCAACAATAAATCATGGCAAATTTAAATAATGATCATAAACATGTTTATTGATTATGATGAATGAAAAACAGTAATTTTCTTTAAATTTGTCCAACAGTGATGTTGGTTTATGTGGTAGTGAATTAAGGGGGAATTCGCAAAATATTCAGTAAGAAAAGGTTTCCATCAAACTCAAACCAAAGCCACCTAAAAATGAACACTGACATATTCCTGATCAATACATTGATAAACTGATTGATCCATTGATAAACAGCATCATCAGAGTAATCCAAGTCCCTGTTGGAGTCAGTCAGAGCATTTCCATAGAGAGCCACTTTGCATCAGCAGCACCATGCTCCAGTGCTCTGGGAGAGTTTATAGTCCTGAGAGTTGAACACTGGATGACTGACAGCTGTCCTTCATGACAACAGAAGCCACAGAAATCCTCCTCATCAAAAACATGACTTTGACCTCCGTCCTCATCTGGACTCTCCTCTGCTGCTGCTTCACAGGTAAAGTCCAGAGAATCAAACTCCTCTCCTCTATGAACATCCGTCCCTCTGAAATGAAGCCCACAAAACCGTGACGCTGCTTTATGTTTCTGTCTCTGTGTCCTCAGAGTCCAGAGGCCAGGTCACAGTGACTCAGCCTGGAGCAGTGAGCTCTGCTCTGGGAGGCTCCGTCTCCATCAGCTGTCGGACCAGCCAGAATATTTATTCAAACTATTTATCCTGGTACCAACAGAGAGATGGAGAAACTCCTAAACTGCTCATTTACTATACTAGCACTCAAGCATCAGGGATTCCAGGTCGTTTTACAGGCAGTGGATCAAACTCTGACTTCACTCTGACCATCAGTGGAGTCCAGGCTGAAGATGCAGCAGTTTACTACTGTCAGAGTTATCACTACATCAACAGTCAGTATGTGTTCACACAGTGAAAAAGCGTCGTACAAAAACCTCCCTCAGTCAGACTGAACAGAAACTGAAGTGACTGCTGCAGCTGGAAGCTACTGCAGAGACTGATACACTTCACTGAGGACACACACACACACACACACACAAACACACCTACACACACAACCATACACACAGACTCTGTCCACATGTCCAAAACGTCTCGTTGAAGTTTCTCAAGCACGGTCTCTGAGATCCTCTTCCTCCTCTATAACTGTAACTACAAAAATGCCTCAGCCTATCCATTAATACCTTTCCTCTCAAATGCATTTCATATCCAGTAGCTGTTGTCATATCACATGATCTTCCTTAGCAGTTGTCATTGAATCATAAGCAGTTTTGGGACATCTTGCCCATGTTGGCCTAAAAATTAAAATATTCCATGACAACTGGGAGAACGCTATCTGCTGAGGAAGATAATGTAATTATATCAAAAGCTCCAGATAAAAGCTACTGCATTGACTTTGTGGTGAAATTGTTTTGAGTGTAGACAATACAGATACATATACATATAGATATAGACCAATACAGTTCACTGCTGACACACACACATATGATTTATTCCACTTAGTAAGGGGTAAACATTAGAGTCATGTTAAAAACAAAAGGTAGTTACATTTGGGATTTCAGTGAGAAAAATAAAACAGTCCAATTCTTAAAACTCCTTTCAGTGCCACATGTGTTAATACAGAAACTTTTGTGACACTGACAGCAAGTTAAATATTACACATGAATCATTAAGATACACACAAAAGAGCAAACAATGAATATCAATCTCTTAAAGCAAAATAAAATTGATGTGAAGAACATCAAATTCTTCATCAGTATCATTTCTACGTCATTATTGTCAAGGAAAAAAAACATTGGAAAAGCAGATGAACATGTTATAACTTGAGGACTGGGGCAAAGATGTAAAAGCAGGAATGGCAATAGGTAGCAGCAAAACATGGTTATCACTTACTTTCTCACCTCCCCAACCCCATCATGTTCTGCTTAGCCTGTCTTTCATGTTGTATAGGTCAGTTTTGCTAGTATCGTGACTGTTATGGTTACAAGCCACACAAAACTTAAACATGCACAACATGCATACCACCCAATCAGAAGAGGAGGACGGGAATGGGGAAGAACCTGTCGAAAAAAATTAATGCTGGTAAGCTCCGCTTCTCTCTCAACATAAGATATATACGAGGCTGTGCTGAAGCCCGGCAGGTCTGACATGTTCTCTCGATGGTCAGTACATGCCTGATCAACTGTGATCCTACAGAGATATTGAAAAAAGAGAAATGCGTAAATACAGTCGGAATCGGAATACAAATTGGTTTTATCCAAATATGTTTTCACATACAAGGAATTTGCTGTGGTGTATTGGTGCATAACAAGTACAGACAATTACAGAAAAGTACAGACAAGACAAGTAGTGAAAGGTGCAAGGGTATGCATAAAATATGGTAATTTAAAGTACTACAGTACTAGTGCTAAGTAAGCACAATTAACAGTACAGAATATGAAAAAGAAAATTACTAAATATGTGCAATATATCTTTTGTAGATGATAATGAATAAATGAATAAAACTAAAACTGTGAGGATTGTGCAAAGTATTGAGTGTGTACGGGTTTAATATGAAGTGACACTCAGTTATATTATTCAGCAGCATAAAATTACAGTATTACACAAGTGAACAACACAAAAAGTCTAAGAGCTTACTGTCTCTGTACCTCCATCCTAAAGCTATAAAACACAATATAGTGCAGAGTAGGACAGAGAGGACAGATGTGAAGAACAGGTAGGACAGACTTGCTGCTTCTGTTAAAATGGCCTCCTTCCATCCTTTCACTCCAGTTCATACCTGCTTTACGTTACACCAGCTAAACAGAGACATTGTCAGGTTGAACTGACATAGCTATCACATGTGTTGTGTAGATAACCCTTACAATTGTTTTTTTTTAAATTAGCACCTGATGTTATAAAATACTTTTGATGTGACCCTGAGACATGCTCAGTGAATTTAATAAATCTTCTGTGATTATTAAGACAGGAACATAAGACAGCAGTTATTCCTGTAATTATATGTATGGACACCATTGATGAAATGAATAGATCTATCCTTTTTTCTACATTTGGAGACTGTGTTGTCCTCACTTCCATTTGGCCAGTTATTTAAAACAATCCTGGGGTTAAAATATCAGATCTCAGTCATGTCGTGTAGTTTTATGCTGATGATATCCTGCTCTTAATTTCTAATCCTTTTTACCATCATTTCTAGTTATTTATTAAGTCCATCCAGGAAAGAGTTTAGTGATAAAGGTAAAGGGTGGGTTTCCATTAAAAGGCTTGAATTGGATTGGATTGAAACTGGTGATAAACATTTAACTTCCCTCTGAGCTCAGTAACCATAGCAACGGACAGGCATCACTGCTGAACCATGAGAACAGTTAGGTTTCAGTACTAGATAAAGAAGTAAAACTGGCATTTCTGATGGATTCATGTTTAAGCTACAAATTATATATATATATATATTTTGAGTTACAAGTGTTAAAAAATATATTAATCTAGTATGAAAAATGTCAGGTTGAAACTGTTTTACAGTATTTTAAAGATTTCTTTTCTAAAACAGAAGAGACATTGATGGTGTGTGTTTGATTTGTCCATTCAAAATTAACATTGTTAACTACAGAATTAAAAAATCTACATAAGACCACATAGAAAAGAGCATTAGCAAATTTCTAAACAATAATCTGATAAACTGATTGATCCACTGATAAACAGCATCATCAGAGTAATCCAAGTCCCTGTTGGAGTCAGTCAGAGCATTTCCATAGAGAGCCACTTTGCATCAGCAGCACCATGCTCCAGTGCTCTGGGAGAGTTTATAGTCCTGAGAGTTGAACACTGGATGACTGACAGCTGTCCTTCATGACAACAGAAGCCACAGAAATCCTCCTCATCAAAAACATGACTTTGACCTCCGTCCTCATCTGGACTCTCCTCTGCTGCTGCTTCACAGGTAAAGTCCAGAGAATCAAACTCCTCTCCTCTATGAACATCCGTCCCTCTGAAATGAAGCCCACAAAACCGTGACGCTGCTTTATGTTTCTGTCTCTGTGTCCTCAGAGTCCAGAGGCCAGGTCACAGTGACTCAGCCTGGAGCAGTGAGCTCTGCTCTGGGAGGCTCCGTCTCCATCAGATGTCGCACCAGTCAGGATGTTTATGTTTATAGCAACTACCACTATTTAGCCTGGTACCAACAGAGAGATGGAGAAACTCCTAAACTGCTCATTTACTATACTAGCACTCGAGCATCAGGGATTCCAAGTCGTTTTACAGGCAGTGGATCAAACTCTGACTTCACTCTGACCATCAGTGGAGTCCAGGCTGAAGATGCAGCAGTTTACTACTGTCAGAGTCTTCACTACATCAACAGTCAGTATGTGTTCACACAGTGAAAAAGCGTCGTACAAAAACCTCCCTCAGTCAGACTGAACAGAAACTGAAGTGACTGCTGCAGCTGGAAGCTACTGCAGAGACTGATACACTTCACTGAGGACACACACACACACACACACACACACACACACACACGTTCATCAAGCATTTTGAACATTTCACCATTGTTGCTTTAATGACCAATGAATACGTAGTAAAACAAGTTCAATGAGGAACATAATCTCCATCACAGCTTCTCACCATCCATTCAGATCTCATTATAATCTCATGTTCTCATCTGATTTGCCAAATAATCAAGAGGAACCAACCTTGGACAGTTAATGAGTAAAGTCTTGTTCATGACCTTTGACCTCAGCATCATACTGGATCACAGCTATTTCAACTATATCCTGTTGAAAGGAAATCTGGAGACATAGATCAGCATTAGAAACCTTCCCGATCTTTACTGGAATATATTAACTATTAACTGGAATCATATAACTATATCTGCATATGAAACACATTAAGGAACACATTTTATCTCACATGTAAAACAAAGATTCAACAAATTAATTCAGACTGAAATTTAATTGTTGTCCTTGGAACAAGTACAACATCCATCCACGTACTTTCAATCATATCACATGATCTTCCTCAGCAGATGGACTCGCCACATTCCTCTGAGCATTTCTGGGACTTCTTGTCCAAGTTGGCCTGAAAGTTAAAATATTCCATGACAACTGGGTGAATTCAGCCTGCTGAGGGAGATCATTTAATTAAAGCTCCAGAACAGCAACTAAATGGACCTTGTGGTGAAATGGTTTTGATTGTGAATCAAAGTTTCAGTCTCAGATTTTAAGTCAACATGGACGAGAACTTCTTAAAGTGCAGCATGAAGACCTTCAGGAAACTCACATTAATGCTCACAGCTGTTCCTACATGGACTAGACACAAAGAAATCTGTCCAACTGTAACTGATGATGACTTCCATGTTGTCTGGCTCTGCCCACATGTCCTAAACTTCTGGCTGTAGTTTCATGAGCATCCTGTCAAGACCCATCACTGCTTCACTACTCTCAGACTGTTCAACATCCTCTACATGTAAATATGTAAATATGTAGAGCGATGCTCTCAGCACTGAGGGGGAAACTCCATGATATGTTGAGGACAGCTACAACTGACTGACTCTGTGTGTTTGCATATGTGTCCTGCCTCTCTGCTCCCAGCCGTTAAGAGGCCAGTGTTGATCAGTGGCTGTCCAGGCCTTTCAGAGACACGGACACGCCGGCAGCACAATGATGATGTCACTGACTCTACTGCTGGCCACCCTGGGGCTCCTTGTTCAGGGTGAGACTCTCTTCTGAAAACTTTGCTTCAGGATGCAACCAGGTTCACTACAATGATGTTCTGCTGTGATGGAGAAACACTGAAACAAGCAGCACTGACCTTCTTCCATCTATTCTCCATGTTAAAGAAATGATCCTCTTCTGTTTGGATGTTGATCATCTTTCTCCAAACTGGATTTGTCTCAATAACCCTTCTCCTCTTTTTCATGTTTTCCAGGTTCATCAGCAGAAATCATCCTGACTCAGTCTCCTAAATCTCAGTCTGTTGTTCCAGGACAGACTGTCTCTATCAGGTGTAAAGCCAGTTCAAGTGTTGGTACTTGCCTCAACTGGTACCTTCAGAAATCTGGCGAATCTCCCAAACTCTTGATTTATTATTCTACAACTCGTCACTCTGGAGTTTCAGACCGTTTCAGTGGAAGTGGATCTGGGACTGACTTCACTCTGACCATCAGTGGAGTCCAGACTGAAGATACAGGAGATTATTACTGTCAGCAGTGTAACAGCTGGCCGTTCACACAGTGATACAACGTCGTACAAAAACCTCCCTCAGCTGGAGAGGAACTGATCTGAATCAACAGTTGAACAGAAATAGAAACACTTCAGAAGTTTGATTAACAAACATTTTTATGGTAGACCACAATAACACTTTCAAAACCTTTAGCATATTCCTGTTAAATATACTTTTAGGAGGATTTTTTGTGCAGTTTGTAAGTACATACAAATTTGCTTAAAGTCAGAACCACATAATTTCCCCTCTTAAAACATTATAGTCTAAGTAACATGACAACACATAAGCAATAAATCAAAAGATTTGGCACACATATTTAATAAATGCAATATTTGAACTTTTCAAGTTTATTTTAAAAATAGCAGAACCATAACAAAGGTTTTTAACTCTTAACACTTTATGCTCAAACATTTCTAGTCTCATGTAATTAAATGGATAATCTAAACAATATACATATAATAGCGCACAATTCATTATGGGGTAGGATACTGAGCATTATCTCTTTCTGAAATCTTTTCATAAAATTATAAAATCCTTACTTTATGCCCCAAGATAAACTCTTTTGATCAGTAGCATTTGAAAAGAGTACTAAATCAAATAACATGCATGGACACAGCTGATATGATGAATACGTCGTTGTTGTTTAAACATACAGAGAATATCAGCATTACTGCAAGCAATAAAACATGACAATGTGTTAATTTTGCTCAGCAAGAGACAAAGACTGTCTTACCCTCTCTTTCATGTCAAGTCTTTTGGTGAAGTTGAACTCTTGTACACATTCAAACATTATTTGGTTTAAAAATTCAAAATAGTTTCATGTTATATCATTTGATGCAGGTGATACCCTGATTTTTATTTCTAATCATTAAAATCCTACAACTGTAGAATATCCACATTATTAATACCATTAAAATGTTATCTCGAAAACAAATTGACATGTTGATGTTGTCTATTGTAATAACAATCCCAATATATGACATACGTCAAAGAAAGTCAAAAGACAGGTCACTTTTATAACATACATGATAACATCTTTATTGTTTTATAATGTCGAAACCATGAACACAAGCAAGAAAAAGTTATGTTGAAAAATGTCATGATATAAAGAGAGAACCAGGGAAAAATTTATATTTTTATATTTTATGGATATTTATTTTCAATAAAATGTATGTTTCTGTCTCTTCCAATAAATTAGAACAAGGAAGGACACATTCTCTTCTGACTCAGCCTGGAGCAGTGAGCTCTGCTCTGGGAGGCTCCGTCTCCATCAGATGTCGCACCAGTCAGGATGTTTATGTTTATAGCAACAACCACTGTTTAGCCTGGTACCAACAGAGAGATGGAGAAACTCCTAAACTGCTCATTTACTATGCTAGCACTCGAGCATCAGGGATTCCAGGTCGTTTTACAGGCAGTGGATCAAACTCTGACTTCACTCTGACCATCAGTGGAGTCCAGGCTGAAGATGCAGCAGTTTACTACTGTCAGAGTTTCCACGTTATCAACAGTCAGTATGTGTTCACACAGTGAAAAAGCGTCATACAAAAACCTCCCTCAGTCAGACTGAACAGAAACTGAAGTGACTGCTGCAGCTGGAAGCTACTGCAGAGACTGATACACTTCACTGAGGACACACACACACACAGATGTTTTTTATGTTTAATTACTTTTGTCCTCCCCTATCTGTAACAATTTTTTTCTGACATACCAAACAAGTTTTTTAACATGAATTCCTTTATCTCCACCAGACTTTGCAATTCATAATGAAGCCTTTGCATCTTTTTTTTGTACGTAAACAAATATAAATTCATATGCAGCACTTCTTTAGTCCAGACTACAGCTTTTCTTTTTATTAAAAGATAAAAGCAACACACATAAAATAGAGACACAAGAGAAGAATCCACAAACAAGAGAGCAGTCCATCTAAACATGTGAGTCTCTCACAAAGTTTTGAAACCACAGCCTCAAAAGGCACTATAACCTTTACCTTTAAGCCTGTAGAGATGTAAAACCAACAAGCTCTGATCATAGCAGAGCAGGACAGAAAGGACAGATGTGAAGGACACCATGTAGCACAGATCCACAACTTCTGTTAAAATGGCCTTTCACACCAGCTCCTACCTGCTTTAAGATACCACAGCTAAACAGAGACAGTGTTAGGCTGCACTGACAGAGCGATCAGATGTGACATGTACAAACCTTTTTTTGTCTGACCCTGAGATAATCCCTGTCTCTGTAGATTGAATGTATCTATTGCGATTATCATTGTAAAACAGGAACATATCACAACAGTTATTTTTTTTAAACATATACATGGACATTGCTGATGTGATGAACCAGGCTCCTTCCTCCTCTACATACAGAGACAGTTATCATCTCTGTCATTAAGGCTTTTGTTGCATCAGTACTCTTTCACTTAAATATTCTTGATCTTAAAATCTCACTTGATGCTGACGACACCCTGCTTTTTATTTATAACACACTTTCTTACTTTAGCATCATTTCTACTTGTACATGAAGTCCTACAACATATGAATCATGAAGAGCAGACTTCAGTGATATGAGATAATTGGTTGAGCTTCCACTGAAATGCTTTAACCATTATGGGTATTGTTACCAAAGTTCATTCAAAACAGACAAACCTGAAACAAGTATGAAGTCTGAAGAAGTGCATAGAAATAACATAATGGTATTGTTCCTATTGTGGCCTCGTGTCTCATTCTAACAAATGTTCCTAATATGAAATATGTGGCACATCAAACACATGAGATAGCACATTTACATAAATACATTTCTTTATACAATGATTCACAAGACATTAAAATCCTCCATCTCTTTGCAATTGTTCATTCATCCCTCAGCTGCCTAGATTAGTACATGCATCAGTATTTAAAACGTTTTCAGAGTTGCACCACCATGAAATCAAACATGACAATACCATTATTTTCTGCTGTTCGTACCATAATGGCATTAGGAATTAATACAGGCTTCCTGACCACTGTCACATCCGTCTGTTGAACACGTTGGAATCCAGGGATCAGATCCCTCCAGCTGTCAAACATGTGCCAAATTTCCAGTTGTTGTGTATCCTCTGCGCGCCTTGCACAGATCTCTGATCTACACAAGTTGATGACTCGCATGTCAACATGAGTAATACACATCACTGGTACACATGTTAAATACAAACCAGTGTGTTACTGCTCCTGTAGATTACCACATCTGGATGTTTGATTTTCAGTGTCACAGGCTGGTGGAGGATTCGGGTTTCTCTTGCTGTAGCTTATATATATTTATTTCTTTATCTATCTATCTATCTATCTATCTATCTATCTATCTATCTATCTATCTATCTATCTACAGATGGGTGAGAAATTAAAGGAAAAATGAACATGAAGTGTCTTAGTAAGGAGGTGTTTGTATTTATTACACTTCTAATTTTAGGATACTTAAGTGTTAATATACTGCAAGTGTTCTTCAATAAATTATTGTAATGATTATGAACCCTTAAATGTAATATTGGTTTATGTTTTGCATAAACCTAGCAACAAACAACAGGCATAACTATAAACATCATTGCAAAGAAAATCATTTTAAAACCAACATTCAGTTTCTTATCCACACTCCTCCACACCAATAAACTAAATTCTAAATGAATGAATTCCAATGTTAACATTGTGAATCCTGTCACCACCCGCCCTAAATAGAGGAGGCTGGACAAACAGAATATGTTAACAAACAAAAAACAAAAATTACAAATAAAAACTGTTCTCTCTGAAGGACCATGTGCCAAGAATTAAACATTAATTAACCCTGACTAAGAGAACTGGAGGAGCACGAGTTTTATTCTTTGTACTACGTTGTGCCTATCTAATAAATACATAACTCTGTTAGATGTAATCTGACTCAGAGTTTCAGCAAACAGACTTTTTGTTGTCCTCCCAAGAAAAAATATTTTTACAATATTTGTATGAAAATAAATATTATTAAAAACCCACTGTTTGTGCTTTGCTGAGTACCGCGTTCGATTTTGTCTCAAACCCTACTGAGTGGGATCCACTAGACTAATATTACCACATTTAGAATTATGATTATAACAATTGTGTCCTAAAATGCAAACTGGAAAAATGTAATACTTTCTATTCACATCTGTATGGCTGAATCTCACATCTGTATGGCTGAATCTCTAAAAACTCTCTTTATTAAGCTGAAACAACTTAATGAAAAAGAAATCTGCACGCCCTCAAAAGGAACTTAACTTTTCTTTTGCAATTTTTCAAAGTAATGTCAAATAACAAGTCCCTGTTGGAGTCAGTCAGAGCATTTCCATAGACAGCCACTTTGCATCAGCAGCACCATGCTCCAGTGCTCTGGGAGAGTTTATAGTCCTGAGAGTTGAACACTGGATGACTGACAGCTGTCCTTCATGACAACAGAAGCCACAGAAATCCTCCTCATCAAAAACATGACTTTGACCTCCGTCCTCATCTGGACTCTCCTCTGCTGCTGCTTCACAGGTAAAGTCCAGAGAATCAAACTCCTCTCCTCTATGAACATCCGTCCCTCTGAAATGAAGCCCACAAAACCGTGACGCTGCTTTATGTTTCTGTCTCTGTGTCCTCAGAGTCCAGAGGCCAGGTCACAGTGACTCAGCCTGGAGCAGTGAGCTCTGCTCTGGGAGGCTCCGTCTCCATCAGATGTCGGACTAGTCAGAATATTTACGATTCTAACAGTTTATCCTGGTACCAACAGAGAGATGGAGAAACTCCTAAACTGCTCATTTACAGTATTAGCACTCGAGCATCAGGGATCCCAGGTCGTTTTACAGGCAGTGGATCAAACTCTGACTTCACTCTGACCATCAGTGGAGTCCAGGCTGAAGATGCAGCAGTTTACTACTGTCTGAGTTTTCACTACATCAACAGTCAGTATGTGTTCACACAGTGAAAAAGCGTCGTGCAAAAACCTCCCTCAGTCAGACTGAACAGAAACTGAAGTGACTGCTGCAGCTGGAAGCTACTGCAGAGACTGATACACTTCACTGAGGACACACACACACACACACACACACACACACACACATTTCATTACGTGGATCAAAACTTATTCTTAAATACTGAAACAATTATTGGATATACAAACAGTTTCATTTATAAAGACATTAATTGAACAGTTAATCTATTACAGTCAGTTAAGTTTATCACCAAAGGTTCTCACCAACAATTCAAACCCATTAGGATATGATCCCATTACAGAGACGATGAACCAGCTACTCACTGTTAGTGAGATATGGATCTGTATGACTCATGGTCTTTACTTTAACCATGAAAAATAGGGAGTACTTTATATTAAATCTTTTTCGATGGTAACAATGGGGTCATATGTTTTAATAACATGACTCAACTCAGGTCATATTGTTACAGATGAAACAACAGGTCATGTGTTGTAACAGGATAATTAAAGAAAAAACTCAAGGATGTTAAGCAGTTTCCTTGATATAAAAAGCAGCAGTTATTAATGTACATCACTATTCTATTGTCCAGACCTGATGAGGTCTGTCTCTGCCATGAGGCAACAACTACAGTAACAACTCACACATTAAAATTAGTTTTTTGTTTCTATCTGTTGCCTTATTTTATTACTTACTTTAATGATTATTGAGGGTACTGATTCTCAAGCAGAACTCTGTCACTTACAAACTTCACTGTTGTCACATTCTGCCTCTCTGTCTCTCCATCCAGCCACATTTCTACTTCCCCAGGCCCCTTCATTGCCATTTCCCACCGTCCACCAGATGCCCTCAGACTTTTCCACCTGTTCAAGTCACCTGACATTCACAACTGTTTTCACATACGCAGAAGTACTCCCCAACACCTGGAAACACACTCTGATGTGCCCTGCAGTATATAACCAGTCCATTTCCACTCATTCTCTGCCACACTGTCAATGATGTTTATACCTTTACTTCCAGCCTCTGTTACCTGAAACATTTACCTGATCCTGTATCAGTACCTGTCTGCCTGTTTGCCTGCACCTTTTCCTGCCCCATTCTTATCACATGTGGACCGTCAGTTACATCTTTTTTCTACCAATGTCAGGAGGCCTAAGCTTATGTATCTTCACCTAAACAATAAATCCTTGAACTGTTCCTGTCTATCCAGTTGTCTGCATTTGGGTCTTTTCCCTTGTTGCCTCACACTCATCCACTTGACAACTGTATGGACTTTACTTCTCTGCCTCATTATTCTTTCCTGCCCCAGTATTGCTTTACTTGGTGAAATCTCCTCATTACAAACACCCGACATGTAAAACCCTTTTTATTTATATCCCTAATCATTGTCAAAAAAGACCACAATACTAAACTGGAAAGACAAAACAATCAGTTTACTATCAGACTTCTCTACATCCTCTACATGTAAATATGTAAATATGTAGGGCGATGCTCTCTCAAAAACTGCAACACTAGACATTTTAATATTTAAATTCAATATGATTAAGCAATGCATTCAAAGGCAGATTTCTTTGTGTGTAAATGAGATCAATTATTAAAAATTAAAAAAACAGATAAAAGAGATTATGAAATATGAATACAGTTAAGGCAGATTAAAGTAATCCTACATACATACCAAGTGTTTTGTTAAATAAAATCATTCCAAATCAAACCATAATGATACCAATTAGAAATACATGTATATAGTTAAAAGTATTAAAATCATATTTTAGTGAAACATAACAGGTTTCTAACAAACTCAGAACAATTCCAGTGACCCAGAAACAAATAATGTAATAATGTAATACAGTGAGACATTATTTTTTCCATCAGATTCATTTTATTTGATGTTGATCATTGTATGCACAGTCAATGCACTTACATGCAGATTTTAAAAGATTTGAGATCACATTCATGTTTTTATTATTTTTCTATACATTCTTTAATTCTTTGGTATTGAAATTTCAAATTCTGAAATCATTTAAATTCAAACTTTTTCACAGGATTCATTGTTTTGTCTCAATGCAAATAACACATTTACAAAACAGAAATTTACCTCAGGGTGAAGGGATACCTAGGTGAATTTCCATGAAATGGTTAAACCATGTTAGAGAACTTCAAATATAGGCAAACAAAACCCTTCCAACTGTTTGAATAGGAAACAGATAATTAAGTTTATTTCTCTGTAGATTATATCCTTTAAAATATAACATTATATTAGCATATTTTCATATATCAAAACTAGTGACCAGTGCAATAAGAAAGTTAACGCAGCACATATATAATAACTCATTAGTCATGTGGTGTTCTTGAACTAATATGCAACATTGACATTAAATCTTTGGTGTAAAAATCCATGTTAAGAACCAGGTGATATCATGTTATGTTGATGATACTCTAAAATGTGTTCCTAATCATTTAAACTGTATTGAGTACTTAAGATGTATGTAAACTACTTTTTGACATGATTTAATAAGAATGGCCCACTTCCACCCTTCCATTAACACCTTGTTAATACCTGCATTAAGAAGATACTTCTAAACAAAGACACTATGAGGTAAGACTCAAAGAGTTAGTGGATAAGTGAAAATGCTAAAAATCCTAAAAATGATCTCCACTATAAAATAAGTCCTATTCTGACATGAGTTATAATGAACCCGTCCTCATACCTTGTGTTTTACAGTGATCACCTACGTAAACATTGGTCATTTTAACGCCATTAAACAATCGACCACTGTAGCCTTTTTCGTTATGATGGTGGGCTATAATCCTAGACTTATAAGATCAAGAATCAGGCATCTTTTGTTGGTGTAAAAATATTCATGCAAAATTACTTAATTTGAAAAACTGTTTTTATTTCCGTGCAAGTAACAGCATGAGCATTATTGGAGCACTGAGAAAATTACTGTTTGTAGTTGATTAACATAAAACTGATTAGATGATAAAAGAGGGAGAGAGAGACAGTATTGCAGAGGTCAGACTGAGAGCAGTAGCAGAGTGAAACCAGTAGCAGAGGCCCAGTGGGTCAGGTCAGGACTGGGAACACTGGTCTCTCCTCAGAGTCTCTGAGAGCGGAGTCTGGGAGCCCTGGGTGGCCTCACAGGTCACAGAGGTCACCTTCCTCCACTGGTCTGCAGGGAGCCTCAGGGTGCTGCTCCAGCTGTAGCGGCCGTCCTTCTCCAGCACCCCGGGGCTCCTGCTCTCCTCCCAGCTGCTGCTGCTGGGGCCGTCCACCTTCCAGGCCAGACTCCAGTCTGAGGGGAAGCCCTTGTTGGCCAGGCACATGAGCGTGGCCTTCCCCTGCTGCAGCTCCTCACTGGAGGGGGGCAGCACCGTCAGGGTGGGACGGGCATCACCTAGGAGACACCAATCAGCTTAGAGGACAGGGAGCGCACAGCTGTCAATCAACCAGCAGACACTTGGACACCTTTACTGTGTGAGAGTTGATTTTCTCCTTTAAGGAGTTTCTGTCAGATGGTTTTTCTGCTCCACCAGTCACTCACTCACACATTGTTTCACTTCCCTTTAAGAAGCCTCTCATGCATATCAGCACAGAGAGAATCATCACACAGAAAGACCTGAAATATATCAAACTACACTGGAAATAAAATCTCAAAATATGACAAAATGTAAAAACTTTCTCTTTAAAATCCGTAAAAACCTTAACTGTGCATTACTTTAAAATATCTAGTGGAAACATAAATATAAAAAATGAATTGGCTACAATCAACTGTTGCAATGATGTCGAACATATTTACCAATCTGTTCAAATTATTTTCAAAATGTTAAACCATATTTGACACAAGTAACAAAAAAGATTACCAATTTAGCACATTTTCAAATACTGAGCTTTGTCTTAACTGTATTAAAATGTATTTTGACAACTGAGGTGATTTAAGTCTTTTCAAAAACATCATTGAGGTGAAAAATTAGAAATTAATCTTTGAAAACATTTGTAAAACAGATTTGGAGCTTTTTCTTTTCTACACTTTAAGCTGTTTGAATTTCAGTTTGACAGGAAGGTGGAAAGAAAAGTTTAGTAAAGCTGCTCCATGATAAAGGAGGAGAAATAACAACATGAATATTAACTAAATTTTAATTTAAATAAGACATATTTATCAGCCTCAAACAGCCACAAACAAAACTGAATTCAAAAAATTACAATATTATATTTAGTATTTGTGCAGAAACTTACTTCCAACATCCAGTCTGGTTCCTCCACCAAAAGTCCACCACAGTGATACAAACTCATTGAGCCGCCGTACAAAAACCTCTGACTGTAGAGAGACACGGCTCTCTGACTTTGTCAGACTGAACTAAACCTACAAGCCCTCAAGATGCAACTTCACCATTGAAGTTGGAAATAATGATTTATCCTCTTGCTAAATATATATATTTATATATATATTTTTTTTCAGTTTCGGAATTTGTATTTGAAAGGCAATGTTTATCTTTTAGTGAAAACTATTTTTATAAAATGATACTTCAATATGGAAAAGTGACTATTTTTCCTGGCAAACTGAATATAAAGGAAATAAAATGAAAAAAAGCTCCTGAAATAAAGTTTTTCTTTTTAAAGTTTGACTTACTTCCAACATCCAGTCTGGTTCCTCCACCAAAAGTCAACCACAGTGATACAAACTCATTGAGCCGCCGTACAAAAACCTCTGACTGTAGAGAGACACGGCTCTCTGACTTTGACACAAACAAACTCAACAAAAATAGTCTCTGTTTGTGAAGTTTTGTTTAATTTGAAAATAACAAAACAATAATCACAATAGCCACAATTCTATTTTAAATGTTTATTTTATAGATATTTATTTTCAATAAAATGTATGTTACATTCTCTTCCAATAAATAAGAACAAGAAAAAAGACATTTTGAAACATACTATATCTACAAGAATAAAGATAAAATCATCTAAAATAGGTATTGGAAAATTCCTAATCAATATCACAAAAAACTGATTGATCCATTGATAAACAGCATCATCAGAGTAATCCAAGTCCCTGTTGGAGTCGGTCAGAGCATTTCCATAGAGAGCCACTTTGCATCAGCAGCACCATGCTCCAGTGCTCTGGGAGAGTTTATAGTCCTGAGAGTTGAACACTGGATGACTGACAGCTGTCCTTCATGACAACAGAAGCCACAGAAATCCTCCTCATCAAAAACATGACTTTGACCTCCGTCCTCATCTGGACTCTCCTCTGCTGCTGCTTCACAGGTAAAGTCCAGAGAATCAAACTCCTCTCCTCTATGAACATCCGTCCCTCTGAAATGAAGCCCACAAAACCGTGACGCTGCTTTATGTTTCTGTCTCTGTGTCCTCAGAGTCCAGAGGCCAGGTCACAGTGACTCAGCCTGGAGCAGTGAGCTCTGCTCTGGGAGGATCCGTCTCCATCAGATGTCGCACCAGTCAGAAGGTTTATGGTGGGAGCTATTTAGCCTGGTACCAACAGAGAGATGGAGAAACTCCTAAACTGCTCATTTACACTACTAGCACTCGAGCATCAGGGATTCCAGGTCGTTTTACAGGCAGTGGATCAAACTCTGACTTCACTCTGACCATCAGTGGAGTCCAGGCTGAAGATGCAGCAGTTTACTACTGTCAGAGTTTCCACGTTATCAACAGTCAGTATGTGTTCACACAGTGAAAAAGCGTCGTACAAAAACCTCCCTCAGTCAGACTGAACAGAAACTGAAGTGACTGCTGCAGCTGGAAGCTACTGCAGAGACTGATACACTTCACTGAGGACACACACACACACACACACACACAGCCTTTTTTCTAACCAGTTAAATTAAAAGTCTATAGAATTCACACAATGCAACTTTTATAAACTCTGTAGAGCGGCTCAAGGGATGCTCAACCAGGATTAAAATTGGAGGTCTTTCCAATCAGGAGACACTGTGACACAAGGTCAGAGTCTGATGTGCCAACATATTTTAATGATGGCTTTCTGAAAATGTTCCGTTTATTGCCAAAAAAACAATGTTGGAATTTGCAGTTTTCAATTATTCTCTTGTCGGCGTTTTAATAGAAGCATCAGCAGAAAATATTAACATGGAAACTTTTTTAATGAATTCAGTCACTGACTGAAAATCAAGTTTACAACTGAAGCATTAATACACAAAAGATGGTGGAAAGTAAAGCATAAGAAATGTTAAGTAAAGTTGTGGAATAGGAACATCAGATTATTTAAAGGTTGAATTACCCATCACTATCAAGGTGTCTCCACTGTTTTGTGTAGCCTCCACCTGTTGTCTCTTCCAGCACAACACAACGTTAGATAGCAGTGATGAGCAATAATTCCATTACATTCACTTTGTTAAACAGAATAGTAACAAATGTGGTGAAGACAACATTTTCACCAGCCAGTATGGATTTGTTAGATTTAAACAATCAAACCTGCAGCATTATAGTCAGTTAGGAGAAAACATTGGAAGAACAGATAACCTGAGAGCACTGTGGGACCAGCTCTTCCTTTAGGTCACCACAGCAAAACAGAAACACTGTCAGGTTGTACTGACGGATCAGTAAGTGTTAAACAGTCTCATCATTTGTTCATGACACCACAAAATAAAATGATAAAATCCTATGAAGCAGAGACAAACTCTGTCTCTGAAGATTTAATGGATTTCAGAGAGCAAAACATGACAGTGGTGATTGTTTTAATAATATGCATGGACATGACTTATTTGATGAATTGGTCTTTATTGATTGAAATATTGTCAACTCTATTGTCAAGTCTTTTTGTGAATAATTATTCTGAAATTTTAATATTCTTGGAAGAAAATGGCAGATCAGAGATATTGTATAGCACTTGATGCGGATGATATGCTGCTTTATATATCTAATTCTTAAAATCCTCTTTCCAACTTCTTGATTTATGTAAAGATTTGAGATCATTTCTGGTAACAGATGAAGTCCTTGTTATATATGAATCCTTTTGAAAGTCATACTTGAATTATAACAGATAGTAGGGTGCTTATAGGGTGACACAGTTAGTAGGGGTATTGATAGGGTGACACACACACACACACACACACACACACACACACACACTTTCACGTTGATCAAGCATATTGAACATTTCACCATTATTGCTTAAATGACCAATGAACATGTATCAAAACAAGTTCAATGAGGAAGACAAATCAAATTACTTTCAAATTACAAATGAATTACAGCTTCTCACCATACATTCAGATCTCATAATCTCATGTTCTCATCTGATTTGCCAAATAATCAAGAGGACGCAAAAGTCTTGTTTATGACCTTTGACCTCAGCGTCATACTGGATCACAGCTATTTCAATTATATCCTGTTAAAAGAAAATATGGAGACATATAACAGCATTAGAAACCTTCACAATCATAACTGGAATATATTAACTATTAACTGGAATCATATAACTATATGTTGACACTGCCATCATAAAAAGGAATTGAAACACTGATGGCTCTACATAACGGAGGAACAATGAATAATCAGACACAGTCTTGAGTTCATCTGAATGGCATGCTTCAGCTCACCAGAGCAAGCTGCAGTCCCTTTATTTGTAATTCACGGCACCTGTGTGTAACTCCTCCTCCTAATCAATCAGTGTAAGAACAAACAAAACTCGACACCCCCACTTGTTCCTAAATTGATGGTACAGTTCTTAACAAACATTTATATTTACATTTTTTATTCACCAAAAACAAAATGCACAAATTTTTCCATTCTAAAATTTATTTAGAGACTTTGTTAGAATATCTGCTGTAGGACAGTATTCAATAGTTATTTTTCCATCACCAAGTGCAGATCGAACAAAGTGATATCTAATATCAATGTGTTTACTCCTTTGATGACATACAGGATTCTTTGACAGGGCAATTGTGCCTTGATTGTCCTCATAAATTGTCACTGGTGCATATTCACATTGATTGTCCATTCCATTCAATAAATTCACAAGATACAGGCTTTCCTGTGTAGTAGCTGCTAAAGCCATGTATTCTGCTTCACATGTGGATAAAGCAACTGTGGGTTGTTTCTTAGACTTCCAGGAAATAATGGGCCCAGTCTCAGATAGACTAAAACAGTAACCAGTCACACTTCGTCTGTCTTTCTGGCCTGCTGCCCAGTCTGCATCACTATATGCCACAAGTTTGAGATTTACATCACCTTTCTTGTAACACAATTCCTGGTCCACAGTGCCCTTTAAATATCTCAACACATGTTTCACTGCCACCCAATGTTGTTCTTTTGGTTCATATAAGTGTTGTGACAATTTACTGACAATAAATCTTAAATCTGGTCTAGTACACGTCATTACATAGATTAAACTGCCAACCCTTTCACGATACATCTTTGGATCAACAAGTTCACCTTCATTGTCAAGTTTCAGTTTGCTTTCACATGGGGTTGACCTTGATTTGCAGTGAGTCATGTCAAACCTCTCCAAAATCTTTGTAATGCACCTCTTTTGGCTCATTCTTATTTCACCTTCCCTCTGTGTGAAATCAATCCCCAGGAAATATTTAAGTTTACCAAGATCTTTGATTTTGAATTTGGCTCCCAACATTTCCTTCACACATTTGAGTGTTTGACTTTCCTTTGCTCCAATAATAAGGTCATCAACCCAGATAATCATTAATAACCTTTCATTTTCAGTTTGTTTACTGTAAACACAATAGTCAGCTGAATTCTGAACAAAACAATGTTCAACAAGGAAATCATGGAGCATTTTATTCCAATTTCGTCCTGATTGTTTCAGACCATAAAAGTGATTTGTTAAGCTTACAGACTAATTTTTCACCCGTCTCTGACATAACTTCAAATCCTTCAGGCTGTTCCATGTATACTTCACAATCGATAGGAGCATGCAGATATGCTGTTTTGACATCCATCTGATGTAACTCTAAATCATACTGAGCTGCAAGCTGCATTAGGCAACGTACAGATGTCATATCAGCAGTTGGAGAAAATGTATCGTTATAATCAGTGCCAGCAACTTGACTATAACCTTTTGCTACATATCTCGCTTTATATATTGTCTCAACAGGATTGTCTTTGACAGTGTAAACCCATCTTCCCCCCACTGCATGTTTACCTTCAGGTAATGTTGTTAGGGTAAAGGTATTGTTCTCTTTCAGAGAGTCAACTTCTTCCTTCGTAGCCTCAGCCCACAGTTTTGATTTTGATGAGCTCATAGCCTCCTTCAGTGTCTGGGGTACATCACAAGCAACTCTATAGCAATAGTCAATACTTGTTAGTGCTTGATCATCACATTTTACCTCACACTTATAGTCCTGATAATACTGAGGGGGTCTTCTTTCTCTCTTTGGATAGTGTGTATTGTGACTACTTTCACTTTCCTCTGTGCTGGTATTTGTGTCACATGTCTCTACTTTTATTCCCTGTGGCTGGGTTTCAACTCTCTTCTCATGCAAAATGTACTCATTATCATTCTCATCTGTCTGAGTGTAACATTCTGTGGCTCTCTTTGTGATAAATTTTACCAACCTATTTTTGAGTACTTTTCCTGTGTCTGGATAGAAGACAAGATACGCAGGGCTATTCTTGCCGTAACCAACAAAAATCCCTTTATAACAACGTGTATCTAGCTTTTTCTTATCATGTTTGTATGCATAGCATTCTGACCCAAATTTTCTCATTCCTGAAAGGTCAGGCTTCTTTCCAGTCAGCATATAGTATGGAGTCTGCCCCACACGTCTGTTGTAACATCTATTGCGGATAATCGCAGCAGTCTGAACTGCGTATGTCCACAAATCTTTTGGCAATGTACTCTCAATTAACATGCATCTTGCCATTTCAAATAAAGTTCTCCAATTTCTTTCCGCTGTCCCATTTTGATGGGGCGAATAAGGGGCCGAGGTTTCATGTCTAATGGCATTTTTGCTGAGCAGTGACTGAAATTCTCGAGAGGTAAACTCTGTCCCATTATCAGACCTTATACTTTTAATTTTTCCATAAGGTGCAACATCAGCAATGAACTTCTCTGTACCTTTAACTGTATCACTCTTAGCTTTCAAGAAATATGTGAAGATGGCTCCCGAATAGTCATCTGTGAATGCTAAGATATATCTGAACCCTTCTTTTGCTGCTGGTTCTATAGGTCCAGCCAAATCTGTATGTACAAGTTCAAGTACACACCTTGCTCTTTCATCTGGCTCTCTGTTCCTGCTCTGAGCAAATTTACCCCTGATGCATACTTCACATTTCAGTTTAGACTTCTCAGTTTTACCTTTAATTTTCATTCCCTCTGTGACACTTTCCAGGTTTAATACATCATCATAGTTACAGTGACCAAGAATTTCATGCCATGTTTGAATGTCATAGCAGCCATTACACTCATCAACATCATCTGTAACTGTGTTCAGGTAAAACAGTTTGTCATATATGTGAATGTCAATTGTCGTACCATTTTTGTGAATGAGTCTGTTCTGACCTTCTTTGAAGATGACTGTCGCTCCTTGGGCAGTTGCTGCCTTGACCGAGAAAATGTCCTGTGAAAACGATGGGACGTACAACGCCTCCATCAGCATCATGTCCACTATTCGGCCTTTGGTGTCTCTCAGGCAAACCTTGGCAGGGCCCTTCTTTACTGCGATGCCGCTGGTCCTCACTCCGTCAGCCAACTCCAAAATATGGTTCTCTGGCTTGAAATTTGTCATCAAAGTTCTTGAATTTCGCAATGTCTGTGATGATGTGCTTTGTGGCTCCCGAGTCAACCATGAGGCCTTTCTCCTTCACTCCACTGACCGGGGCATCCGCCACCATGAATGCGAACGTGTGGTCCTCTTCATCCACCGCTTGCTTTACCTTGTCTCGCTGTCTCCGCCTACAGTTTGCATCTTTATGTGTGGAACTCTTACAGAAACTACACCATTGTCTTTGGTTTCTGTGCCCGCCACTGGCTTTAATGCACTCCAGGGCTTTGTGACCTTTCTGGCCGCAGCTATAACAAGTAAGTTTCATGTTAAAGTTTTCTCTTCCTCTTACTTTCATCACGCTGTCATCAGTTGAGCAAGCAGTAGCAAACTTCTGTGCGCTCATAGCTCCTCAGCTTTGTCTTAAATTCTGTGAAGCTTATCCTCTCATCACTCTGTGTAATGTGAACAGAGAATGGTTTGAAGACGTTTGGCAGGCCCTTTAAAATCATTGCAGTCAGTAAGCCATCACTTAAAGTCTCTCCTGCATTCCGCAATGCTGTGATAGCAGTCTCTGCACGAATGATATAGTCTGTGACGCTCTCATTAACAGCTTTCTGAAGAGATGTCAACTCTGTGTACAAACTTATCACGCGTGGCTTCCCCCTACCAGCGTAATGGTCTCTCAGAATCTGTAGCACCCTTCTGCCATTATCCCCCGCGTCTCTCATTACAAGGGACATGCTTTTGTCATCCAACAGTTGAATCAATTCAGCATATGCCTCTTCATTTCTTTTAACATCTTCTTCTGCAGCAGCAACATCCTCATTGGGAGGTTCACCCAGTATGGTGCTTTTTAAGTTGAGCAGACGCAGGTGTGCCAGAAATTTCGTCTCCCACAACTCACAATTTCTTTCATCTCCGTCGAAACATAAACGGTTCCATCGGCTTCCAAACTCCCGTCTGGGCCCATAACCTGTTGACACTGCCATCATAAAAAGGAATTGAAACACTGATGGCTCTACATAACGGAGGAACAATGAATAATCAGACACACAGTCTTGAGTTCATCTGACTGGCATGCTTCAGCTCACCAAAGCAAGCTGCAGTCCGTTTATTTGTAACTCACGGCACCTGTGTGTAACTCCTCCTCCTAATCAATCAATCAGTGTAAGAACAAACAAAACTCAACACTATATCTGCATATAAAACACATGCAAGAACACATTTTCACATAAACAATGAAGCCTGAGCTGTTCCTTCTATCCAGTTGTCTGCATTTGGGTCTCTTCCCACTCACCCACTTGACAACTGTATGGACTTTACTTCTCTGCCTCATTATTCTTTCCTGCCCCAGTATTGCTTTACTTTGTGAAATCTCCTCATTACAAAAACTAAAACATATCAACTCTTCATATAGATACCAAGGTAAAAAAAAAACTGTCCACAAGTAACTGGATCAGCCTGCTGAGGAAGATCATTTAATTAAAGCTCCAGAACAGCAACTAAATGGACCTTGTGGTGAAATGGTTTTGATTGTGAAGCAAAGTTTCAATCTCAGATTTTAAGTCAACATGGACGAGAAGTTCTTAAAGTGCTGCAGGAAGACCTTCAGGAAACTCACATTACTGCTCACAGCTGTTCCTACATGGACTAGAGACAAAGAAATCTGTCCAACTGTAACTGATGATGACTTCCATGTTGTCTGGCTCTGCCCACATGTCCTAAACTTCTGGCTGTAGTTTCATGAGCATCCCCTCAAGACCCATCACTGCTTCACTCTGTGAAACCTCCACATTGCAAACACCTAAACATTTCAAACCCACATTAATATTAACATCACTAATCACTGTCATAAAAGACCACGTTACCAAACTGGAAAGACTTTACTTAAACTAAACTTCACTCTCAGACTGTTCAACATCCTCTACATGTAAATATGTAAATATGTAGGGCGATGCTCTCAGCACTGAGGGGGAAACTCCATGATATGTTGAGGACAGCTACAGCTGACTGACTCTGTGTGTTTGCATATGTGTCCTGCCTCTCTGCTCCCAGCCGTTAAGAGGCCAGTGTTGATCAGTGGCTGGCAATATTGAATAATAATAACTGAAGTTGATATTAAAAGTTGTCCAAACACAAAATGCCAAATCTACTTAAATAAGTATTAAAAATCCTGATCAATACTGTGATAAACAAATTGATCCATTGATAAACAGCATCATCAGAGTAATCCAAGTCCCTGTTGGAGTCAGTCAGAGCATTTCCATAGAGAGCCACTTTGCATCAGCAGCACCATGCTCCAGTGCTCTGGGAGAGTTTATAGTCCTGAGAGTTGAACACTGGATGACTGACAGCTGTCCTTCATGACAACAGAAGCCACAGAAATCCTCCTCATCAAAAACATGACTTTGACCTCCGTCCTCATCTGGACTCTCCTCTGCTGCTGCTTCACAGGTAAAGTCTAGAGAATCAAACTCCTCTCCTCTATGAACATCCGTCCCTCTGAAATGAAGCCCACAAAACCGTGACGCTGCTTTATGTTTCTGTCTCTGTGTCCTCAGAGTCCAGAGGCCAGGTCACAGTGACTCAGCCTGGAGCAGTGAGCTCTGCTCTGGGAGGCTCCGTCTCCATCAGATGTCGGACCAGTCAGGATGTTTATGTTTCTAGCAACTACCACTATTTAGCCTGGTACCAACAGAGAGATGGAGAAACTCCTAAACTGCTCATTTACCGTAGTAGCACTCGAGCATCAGGGATTCCAGGTCGTTTTACAGGCAGTGGATCAAACTCTGACTTCACTCTGACCATCAGTGGAGTCCAGGCTGAAGATGCAGCAGTTTACTACTGTCAGAGTCAACACTACATCAACAGTCAGTGGTTGTTCACACAGTGAAAAAGCGTCGTACAAAAACCTCCCTCAGTCAGACTGAACAGAAACTGAAGTGACTGCTGCAGCTGGAAGCTACTGCAGAGACTGATACACTTCACTGAGGACACACACACACACACACACACACACACGTTCATCAAGCATTTTGAACATTTCACCATTGTTGCTTTAATGACCAATGAATACGTAGTAAAACAAGTTCAATGAGGAACATAATCTCCATCACAGCTTCTCACCATCCATTCAGATCTCATTATAATCTCATGTTCTCATCTGATTTTCCAAATAATCAAGAGGAACCAACCTTGGACAGTTAATGACAAAAGTCTTGTTTATGACCTTTGACCTCAGCATCATACTGGATCACAGCTATTTGAACTATATCCTGTTGAAAGGAAATCTGGAGACATAGATCAGCATTAGAAACCTTCCCGATCTTTACTGGAATATATTAACTATTAACTGGAATCATATAACTATATCTGCATATGAATCACATTAAGGAACACATTTTATCTCACATGTAAAACAAAGATTCAACAACAATTAATTCAGACTGAAATTTAATTGTTGTCCTTGGAACAAGTACAACATCCATCCACGTACTTTCAATCATATCACATGATCTTCCTCAGCAGATGGACTCGCCACATTCCTCTGAGCATTTCTGGGACTTCTTGTCCAAGTTGGCCTGAAAGTTAAAATATTCCATGACAACTGGGTGAATTCAGCCTGCTGAGGAAGATCATTTAATTAAAGCTCCAGAACAGCAACTAAATGGACCTTGTGGTGAAATGGTTTTGATTGTGAAGCAAAGTTTCAATCTCAGATTTTAAGTCAACATGGACGAGAAGTTCTTAAAGTGCAGCATGAAGACCTTCAGGAAACTCACATTACTGCTCACAGCTGTTCCTACATGGACTAGAGACAAAGAAATCTGTCCAACTGTAACTGATGATGACTTCCATGTTGTCTGGCTCTGCCCACATGTCCTAAACTTCTGGCTGTAGTTTCATGAGCATCCCCTCAAGACCCATCACTGCTTCACTCTGTGAAACTTCCACATTACAAACACCTAAACATGTCAAACCAACATTAATATTAACATCACTAATCACTGTCATAAAAGACCATGTTACCAAACTGGAAAGACTTTACTTAAACTAGACTTTACTCTCAGACTTTTCAACATCCTCTACATGTAAATATGTAGGGCGATGCTCTCAGCACTGAGGGGGAAACTCCATGATATGTTGAGGACAGCTACAGCTGACTGACTCTGTGTGTTTGCATATGTGTCCTGCCTCTCTGCTCCCAGCCGTTAAGAGGCCAGTGTTGATCAGTGGCTGTCCAGGCCTTTCAGAGACACGGACACGCCGGCAGCACAATGATGATGTCACTGACTCTACTGCTGGCCACCCTGGGGCTCCTTGTTCAGGGTGAGACTCTCTTCTGAAAACTTTGCTTCAGGATGCAACCAGGTTCACCACAATGATGTTCTGCTGTGATGGAGAAACACTGAAACAAGCAGCACTGACCTTCTTCCATCTATTCTCCATGTTAAAGAAATGATCCTCTTCTGTTTGGATGTTGATCATCCTTCTCCAAACTGGATTTGTCTCAATAACCCTTCTCCTCTTTTTCATGTTTTCCAGGTTCATCAGCAGAAATCATCCTGACTCAGTCTCCTAAATCTCAGTCTGTTGTACCAGGACAGACTGTCTCTATCAGGTGTAAAGCCAGTTCAAGTATGAGCACCTACCTTCACTGGTACCTTCAGAAACCTGGAGAAGCTCCTGAACTTCTGATCTATCAGGCTACAACTCGTCACTCTGGAGTTTCAGACCGTTTCAGTGGAAGTGGATCTGGGACTGACTTCACTCTGACCATCAGTGGAGTCCAGACTGAAGATACAGGAGATTATTACTGTCAGCAGGGTGGTTACAGCTTCCCGTTCACACAGTGATACAACGTCGTACAAAAACCTCCCTCAGCTGGAGAGGAACTGATCTGAATCAACAGCTGCACAGAAACAAATTATGTTTCAATATTTAAATTCATAATATTCAATATATGAAGAAATGCATTCAAAGGCAGTACTAATGACTGATGGAGAAATATTAAGACAGTTAATATTTTAGATTTTATTATTTTCCTACGTATTTTTTAAATTATTAAAATTTAAATTACTATTTTAATTCCTGAAATTTTTTAAATTCAAACTTCTGTAGATTTATTCACAGGATTAACTCTATTGTCTCGATGCAAATAAAACATTTACACACACACACACACACAAACACACACAACCATACACACAGACTCTGTCCACATGTTCAAAACTTCTTGTTGAAGTTTCTCAAGCACGGTCTCTGAGATCCTCTTCATGAGTGATATAACTATATCTATAACTGTAACTACAAAAATACCTCAGCCTATCCAATAATACATTTCCTCTCAAATGCATTTCTGCATTTCTGATCCAGTAGCTGCTGTGGAGCTTTCAGTTATATCACATGATCTTCCTTAGCAGTTGTCATTGAATTATATATGTTGAAATTCCCATTCCTCTAAACAGTTTTGGGACATCTTGCCCATGTTGGCCTAAAAAATAAAATAATCCATGACAACTGGGTGAACGCTATCTGCTGAGGAAGATAATGTAATTATATCAAAAGCTCCAATGCTACTGCATTGACTTTGTGGTGAAATTGTTTTGAGTGTAGACAATACAGATACATACGCAAATACATATAGACCAATACAGTTCACTGTGGACACACACACATATGATTTATTCCATTTAGTAAGGGGAAACCTTAGAGTCATATTAAAAACAAAAGGTAGTTATATTTAGGATTTCAGTGAGAAAATAAAACAGTCCGACTCTTCAAACTCCTTTCAGTGCCACATGTGTTAATACAGAAACTTTTGTGACACTGACAGCAAGTTAAATATTACACATGAATCATTAAGATACACACAAAAGAGCAAACAAAGAATATCAATCTCTTACAGCAAAATAAAATTGATGTGAGGAACATTCAATTCTTTAAAGCTTCAGTTACACATCAGTATCATTTCTACGTCATTATTGTCAAGGAGAAAACAACATTGGAAAAGCAGATGAACATGTCACAACTTGAGGACTGGGGCAAAGATGTAAAAGCAGGAATGGCAATATGTAGCAGCAAAATAGAAGTACAGTATGCAAAGCCATCACAGCTCTTGTGGTATGTGTACAGTCTGTGTATCGCTGCTACAAGGAGTTAAATGTTAATAAAACCTGCACATAAGGTACAGCCTGACCCTCTGCAGGGATGTACTGGGACAAAAATTCAACCCTGATTGTCTTTTTTCTTTTCTGGGACACAATTGGATAACCGGTGCTGTTAATATGCAATATGTCTTTGTAGATGATAATGAATAAATTAATAAAACTAAAACTGTGAGGAATGTGCAAAGTATTGAGTGTGTACGTGTAACCTAGGTGAATATGATAACAAACTAATAGAAGCCTAGGTCAATACTAAATGTAAGCAAATAAAATAACAACTGTGTTTGAGGTAACAAGAAGCCTTAAAAATAGTGAGACTGTTCTATTGATCATTATTTTGTGTGTACTACTCCTTTACCAAGTGCCACGGTAACAGCCAATCAGGAAACTCCAGCCTGCTGGTTGGAGGGAGGGAGGATAATCAGGAAAGAAAGTAAACAGGAGGAAAACAAGTGTGTTTTGAGGTTTTATATCTTTTCTTCTTACATTTTTGGGAAGATATTGTGTTCACCTGTGCTGGATTTTGCTTTATTTGAGTTTTGACCGAGGATTTGGTGATTCAAAAAGCTTTTTTTTTTTTTCAGCGTGTGTATTAGCAGATTATTCTTTGTTGTATAAGCTCAATGTGGATATGAGATTGCTAGCAGCTAAGCTAAGGCAGTCTGAACGAGTGTTAAACTGTGTATTTTGTGTTTTTCAATCGTGAAATGTGTAGCTAAAAGCTAAAAAGGAGCAAGTTGCCTCGCAGCGGAGTGAAAGCGAGAGCCGAGCCGCCATTTGGATTTAATTTAATAGTTAACCTGTGTTTCAGTGTTAGGACTTTATTTTCATTTATTCTCCTGATACATGTGAAGCTAAAATGCCTGCTTGTGCGTTGCCTTGTCCTATGGCAGGCCAGGTGTTTAGTTGGGATCGCTGGGGTGTGAAAACACCTGGAGCTGTGGAAAGAAGATGGCGAGCCGCCCACAGGAGAGACACTGGGAGGATAAACCTGCACACTGCAGCCAAAACACACTGATCCTGACACTCGTGGATCGTGGGAGGACAAAACTAACAGGTTTTGCAGAGACACACACTGAATTTCATTTGGACTGAGAAAGGACTTAACTAAAGGACTGGTGATACACCAAACTGTGGAAATTTAAGTAATTTCATATGCATTGCTCTGTGAGATCTGACAATTGAGTTGTATTTGATATTTTATTGAACTGTGTTTTCTTTATGTATTCACTTTTCTCTTATTGTGTGCCACATTGGTATTACATGAGTGGGTTGTGTAAAGTGAGTAACGTTGAGTGGAGCTGGTTAAGCAAACTAAATAGAAAGTAGAAAAATAGAACTAAATTCATAAAATAGGCCTAACTGAGATAAAATGAGAACTTAAACTGAGTAAACTCAAAGGAGATACCAGGGACTAAACAACCGATTATAAGAATCGTAGGTACAAAATTATACCTCAACTCAAATAGGTTGTATTGAATCCAAAAGAGATAAATAGGGGTCAATAACTTTATTTCCCTGAGATCTTGGGTTCATCTTGGTTGAAGGGAAATTGAACCATTCTTTTCTTGTGTGTGTGGTTGTACATGTAAAAGTGTTTGGTACCATCATATGATAATTGTTTTCTGATCAGTAACCATATAAACAAGCCGGCAGTTAATACTTATTCACTGGTCTGTGGTCTGTTATTCCTGAGCACTAGTATCAATCACTCACCTGAACCTAGAACCTAGACTCTGGTCCTAGTAGTCATACTTACAGTGCTACATACGGGTTTAGTATAAAGTGACACTCAGTTATATTATTCAGCAGCATAAAATTACAGTATTACACAAGTGAACAACACATAAAGTCTAAGAGCTTACTGTCTCTGTACCTCCATCCTCATGCTATAAAACAACACAATATAGTGCAGAGCAGGACAGAGAGGACAGATGTGAAGAACAGGTAGGACAGACTTACTGTTTCTTTTAAAATGGACTCCTTCCATCCTTTCACACCAGTTCATACCTGCTTTACGTTACACCAGCTAAACAGAGACATTGTCAGGTTGAACTGACAGAGCTATCACATGTATTGTGTAGATAACCCTTACAATTGCATTTTTTTAAATTATCACCTGATGTTATAAAATACAGCAGTTATTCCTGTAATTATATGTATGGACACCATTGATGAAATGAATAGATCTATCCTTTTTTCTACATTTGGAGACTGTGTTGTCCTCACTTCCATTTGGCCTGTTATTTAAAACAATCCTGGGGTTAAAATATCAGATCTCAGTCATGTTGTATAGCTTTATGCTGATGATATCCTGCTCTTTATTTCTAATAGTTTTTACCATCATTTCTAGGTATATATTAAGTCCATCCAGGGAAGAGTTTAGTGATAAAGGTAAAGGGTGGGTTTCCATTAAAAGGCTTGAATTGGATTGGATTGAAACTGGTGATAAACATTTAACTTCCCTCTGAGCTCAGTAACCATGGCAACGGACAGGCATCACTGCTGAACCATGAGAACAGTTAGGTTTCAGAACTAGATAAAGAGCTAAAACTGGCATTTCTGATGGATTCATGTTTAAGCTACAAATTATTATATTTTAGTATATTAGTATATTTTGAGTTACAAGTGTTAAAAATATATTAATCTAGTATGAAAAATGTCATGTTGAAACTGTTTTACAGTATTTTAAAGATTTCTTTTCTAAAACAGAAGAGACATTCATGGTGTGTGTTTGATTTGTCCATCCAAAATTAACATTGTTAATTACATAATTAAAAAATCTACATAAAACCACATAGAAAAGAGCATTAGAAAATTTCTAAACAATAATCTGCTAAATTGATTGATCCACTGATAAACAGCATCATCAGAGTAATCCAAGTCCCTGTTGGAGTCAGTCAGAGCATTTCCATAGAGAGCCACTTTGCATCAGCAGCACCATGCTCCAGTGCTCTGGGAGAGTTTATAGTCCTGAGAGTTGAACACTGGATGACTGACAGCTGTCCTTCATGACAACAGAAGCCACAGAAATCCTCCTCATCAAAAACATGACTTTGACCTCCGTCCTCATCTGGACTCTCCTCTGCTGCTGCTTCACAGGTAAAGTCCAGAGAATCAAACTCCTCTCCTCTATGAACATCCGTCCCTCTGAAATGAAGCCCACAAAACCGTGACGCTGCTTTATGTTTCTGTCTCTGTGTCCTCAGAGTCCAGAGGCCAGGTCACAGTGACTCAGCCTGGAGCAGTGAGCTCTGCTCTGGGAGGCTCCGTCTCCATCAGATGTCGCACCAGTCAGAATGTTTATAATTCAAACTATTTATCCTGGTACCAACAGAGAGATGGAGAAACTCCTAAACTGCTCATTTATCTTGCTAGCACTCGAGAATCAGGGATTCCAGATCGTTTTACAGGCAGTGGATCAAACTCTGACTTCACTCTGACCATCAGTGGAGTCCAGGCTGAAGATGCAGCAGTTTACTACTGTCAGAGTGCACATTACATCAACAGTCAGTGGTTGTTCACACAGTGAAAAAGCGTCGTACAAAAACCTCCCTCAGTCAGACTGAACAGAAACTGAAGTGACTGCTGCAGCTGGAAGCTACTGCAGAGACTGATACACTTCACTGAGGACACACACACACACACACACACACACACACACACACACACACACAACAACAACCAATTCACACTTACAGTATGAAACAATTAATAACAGGAGATACTGTTCAATTATTACATTTGAAAGTTTGTAAAAAACGACCCATGACAGACCAGTTTTAGGGTAACCTGTTATAAGTAATGTGTTACAGTAATATATTACTGTTAGCAGTAACAAAGTCATATAACACATTACTAATAGGATTTTTTAAATATTATTACATTTATTATGTAAAATAGCGTGATACCACCCAAAATGACGGTGGTTAAGCATGAACTGTCTGGAGGAGAGAGGAGAGTTGTGCACTGGGAGGCACACAGGCCAGGACCAGCTGGAGCTCAAGGCCAACCAGCCTGGTGAAAGTAACCCAATGAGTGTAATCAGTAACACATTACTCTGCATGGACAGTAATATTGTAAAGTAACTTATTACTTTCATATGACAGTGAACAATAATTTACAATAATATTGAAAGTTACTTACCCAACACTGTTACAGACACAAAAACAACATCCTTCATCATTGTGACAGTTTCTGACCTTTCAGTGCTGGACTCTTCAAACTGTTTTCAGACTGAAATTCACAATATTTTACTAGAAGAACATCAAAACCAAGAATGTTCTTGTCCAAACTTTCAGGATTAATTCATCAGGCTGCACTGACAGAGATATCAGATGTGACCTGCATTACATCATCTCATCATTTCTCTCTAAAAATCTAACATTAAAAAATGCTGCTGAGAAAAAGTCTGTGAGGATTTCAATGATCTACTGTTTTCATTTAAAACAGCAACACATGACAGCAGTCGTTCTTATAATAATATGATTGGACACCACTGAGTTGATCAATTGGTCTTTATTGTTTGAACATACAGAGAATATCAGCATTACTGCTAGAAACTAACATCACACCTTCAAATTGTGATGAACCTGAAGAGAGAGAGAGAGAGAGAGAGAGAGAGAGAGAGAGAGAGAGAGAGAGAGGTCAGACTGAGAGCAGTAGCAGAGTGAAACCAGTAGCAGAGGCCCAGTGGGTCAGGTCAGGACTGGGAACACTGGTCTCTCCTCAGAGTCTCTGAGAGCGGAGTCTGGGAGCCCTGGGTGGCCTCACAGGTCACAGAGGTCACCTTCCTCCACTGGTCTGCAGGGAGCCTCAGGGTGCTGCTCCAGCTGTAGCGGCCGTCCTTCTCCAGCACCCCGGGGCTCCTGCTCTCCTCCCAGCTGCTGCTGCTGGGGCCGTCCACCTTCCAGGCCAGACTCCAGTCTGAGGGGAAGCCCTTGTTGGCCAGGCACATGAGCGTGGCCTTCCCCTGCTGCAGCTCCTCACTGGAGGGGGGCAGCACCGTCAGGGTGGGACGGGCATCACCTAGGAGACACCAATCAGCTTAGAGGACAGGGACCACACAGCTGTCAATCAACCAGCAGACACTTGGACACCTTTACTGTGTGAGAGTTGATTTTCTCCTTTAAGGAGTTTCTGTCAGATGGTTTTTCTGCTCCACCAGTCACTCACTCACACATTGTTTCACTTCCCTTTAAGAAGCCTCTCATGCATATCAGCACAGAGAGAATCATCACACAGAAAGACCTGAAATATATCAAACTACACTGGAAATAAAATCTCAAAATATGACAAAATGTAAAACGTTTCTCATCAAAATCTTTAAAAACCTTAACTGTGCATTACTTTAAAATATCTATTGGAAACATAAATACAGAAAATGAACTGACTACAGTCAAATGTCGCAATGATTTCAACATCATTACCAATCTGTTCAAATTATTTTCAAAATGTTAAACTATATTTGACACAATTAAAAAAAAAAGATTACCAATTTAGCACATTTTCAAATACCGAGCTTTGTCTTAACTGTATTAAAATGTATTTTGACAATTGAGGTGATTTAAGTCTTTTCAAAAACATCATTGAGGTGAAAAATTAGAAATTAATCTTTGAAAACATTTGTAAAACAGATTTGGAGTTTTATCTTTTCTACACTTCAAGCTGTTTGAATTTCAGTTTGACAGGAAGGTGGAAAGAAACGTTTAGTAAAGCTGCTCCATGATAAAGGAGGAGAAATAACAACATGAATATTAACTAAATTTTAATTTAAATAAGACATATTTATCAGCCTCAAACAGCCACAAACAAAACTGAATTCAAAACATTACAATATTATATTTAGTATTTGTGCAGAAACTTACTTCCAACATCCAGTCTGGTTCCTCCACCGAACGTGTACCACAGTGATACAAACTCATTGAGCCGCCGTACAAAAACCTCTGACTGTAGAGAGACACGGCTCTCTGACTTTGTCAGACTGAACTAAACCTACAAGACCTCAAGATGCAACTTTACCATTGAAGTTGGAAATAATGATTTATCCTCTTGCTAAATATATATATATATATATTTTTTTTTTTTCAGTTTCGGAATTTGTATTTGAAAGGCAATGTTTATCTTTTAGTGAAAACTATTTTTATAAAATGATACTTCAATATGGAAAAGTGACTATTTTTCCTGGCAAACTGAATATAAAGGAAATAAAATGAAAAAAAGCTCCTGAAATAAAGTTTTTTTTTTAAATTTTGACTTACTTCCAACATCCAGTCTGGTTCCTCCACCAAAAGTCCACCACAGTGATACAAACTCATTGAGCCGCCGTACAAAAACCTCTGACTGTAGAGAGACACGGCTCTCTGACTTTGACACAAACAAACTCAACAAAAATAGTCTCTGTTTGTGAAGTTTTGTTTAATTTGAAAACTGACAATAATCACAATAGCCACAATTTTTTTTTAAATGTTTATTTTATATATATTTATTTTCAATAAAATGTATGTTACTTTCTCTTCCAATACATTACAACAAGGAAGGAGACATTCTGAAACAATCTATATCTACAAAAATAAAGATATAATCATATAAAATAAGTATTGGAAAATTCCCAATCAATATCACAAAAAACTGATTGATCCACTGATAAACAGCATCATCAGAGTAATCCAAGTCCCTGTTGGAGTCAGTCAGAGCATTTCCATAGAGAGCCACTTTGCATCAGCAGCACCATGCTCCAGTGCTCTGGGAGAGTTTATAGTCCTGAGAGTTGAACACTGGATGACTGACAGCTGTCCTTCATGACAACAGAAGCCACAGAAATCCTCCTCATCAAAAACATGACTTTGACCTCCGTCCTCATCTGGACTCTCCTCTGCTGCTGCTTCACAGGTAAAGTCCAGAGAATCAAACTCCTCTCCTCTATGAACATCCGTCCCTCTGAAATGAAGCCCACAAAACCGTGACGCTGCTTTATGTTTCTGTCTCTGTGTCCTCAGAGTCCAGAGGCCAGGTCACAGTGACTCAGCCTGGAGCAGTGAGCTCTGCTCTGGGAGGCTCCGTCTCCATCAAATGTCGCACTAGTCAGGATGTTTATGTTTATAGCAACAACCACTGTTTAGCCTGGTACCAACAGAGAGATGGAGAAACTCCTAAACTGCTCATTTACTATGCTAGCACTCGAGCATCAGGGATTCCAGGTCGTTTTACAGGCAGTGGATCAAACTCTGACTTCACTCTGACCATCAGTGGAGTCCAGGCTGAAGATGCAGCAGTTTACTACTGTCAGAGTCTCCACAGCATCAACAGTCAGTGGGTGTTCACACAGTGAAAAAGCGTCGTACAAAAACCTCCCTCAGTCAGACTGAACAGAAACTGAAGTGACTGCTGCAGCTGGAAGCTACTGCAGAGACTGATACACTTCACTGAGGACACACACACACACTCACACACACATATTTTATTGTTTTATTACTTTAGTTCTCCCCCATCTGCAACATTTTTTTTTCTGACATACCAAAACAGTCTTTAGACATTAACACCTTTATCTCTACCAGATTTTGCATTTCTTAATGAAGCCTTTGCATCTTCTTTCTGTACGTAAACAAATGTAGATTCATATGCAGCACTTTTTTAGTCCAGACTACAGCTTTGCTTTTTATTAAAAGATGAAAGCAACACACATAAAATAGAGACACGAGAGAAGAATCCACAAATAAGAGAACAGTCCATCTAAACATGTGAGTCTCTCACTGCTTTTTAACTATTTCCACAGATCTTAAGTCCAACTGGAAAGTTCCAAAGTTTTGAAACCACAGTCTCAAAAGGCACTATAACCTTACCTTTAAGCCTGTAGAGATGTAAAACCAACAAACTCTGATCATAGCAGAGCAGGACAGAAAGGACAGATGTGAAGGACACCATGTAGCACAGATCCACAGCTTCTGTTAAAATGGCCTTTCACACCAGCTCCTATCTGCTTCAAGATACCACAGCTAAACAGAGACAGTGTTAGGCTGCACTGACAGAGCGATCAGATGTGACATGTATAAACCCTTTTTAGTCTGAACCTGACATAATCCCTGTCTCTGTAGATTGAATGTATCTATTGCGATTATCATTGTAAAACAGGAACATATCACAACAGTTATTTTTTTTTAAATATACATGGACATTGCTGATGTGATGAACCAGGCTCTTTCCTCCTCTACATACAGAGACAGTTATCATCTCTGTCATTAAGGCTTTTGTTGCATCAGTACTCTTTCACTTAAATATTCTTCATCTTAAAATCTCACTTGATGCTGACGACACCCTGCTCTTTATTTATAATACACTTTCTTACTTTAGCATCATTTCTACTTGTACATGAAGTCCTACAACATATGAATCATCAAGAGCAGACTTCAGTGATATGAGATAATTGGTTGAGCTTCCACTGAAATGCTTTAACCATTATGGGTACTGTTACCAAGGTTCATTCAAAACAGACAAACCTGAAACAAGTATGAAGTCTGAAGAAGTGCATAGAAATAACACAATGGTATTGTTACTATTGTGGCCTCGTGTCTCATTCTAACAAATGTTCCTAATATGAAATATGTGGCACATCAAACACATGAGATAGCACATTTACATAAATACATTTCTTTATACAATGATTCACAAGACATTAAAATCCTCCATCTCTTTGCAATTGTTCATTCATCCCTCAGCTGCCTAGATTACTACATGCATCAGTATTTAAAACGTTTTCAGAGTTGCACCACCATGAAATCAAACATGACAATACCATTATTTTCTGCTGTTCGTACCATAATGGCATTAGGAATTAATACAGGCTTCCTGACCACTGTCACATCCATTTGTTGAACACGTTGGAATCCAGGGATCAGATCCCTCCAGCTGTCAAACATGTGCCAAATTTCCAGTTGTTGTGTATCCTCTGCGCGCCTTGCACAGATCTCTGATCTACACAAGTTGATGACTCGCATGTCAACATGAGTAATACACATCACTGGTACACATGTTAAATACAAACCAGTGTGTTACTGCTCCTGTAGATTACCACATCTGGATGTTTGATTTTCAGTGTCACAGGCTGGTGGAGGATTCGGGTTTCTCTTGCTGTAGCTTATATATATTTATTTCTTTATCTCTCTATCTATCTATCTACAGATGGGTGACAAATTAAAGGAAAAATGAACATGAAGTGTCTTAGTACGGAGGTGTTTGTATTTATTACACTTCTAATTTTAGGATACTTAAGTGTTAATATACTGCAAGTGTTCTTCAATAAATTATTGTAATGATTATGAACCCTTAAATGTAATATTGGTTTATGTTTTGCATAAACCTAGCAACAAACAACAGGCATAACTATAAACATCATTGCAAAGAAAATCATTTTAAAACCAACATTCAGTTTCTTATCCACACTCCTCCACACCAATAAACTAAACTCTAAATGAATCAATTCCAATGTTAACATTGTGAATCCTGTCACCACCCGCCCTAAATAGAGGAGGCTGGACAAACAGAATATGTTAACAAACAAAAAACAAAAATTACAAATAAAAACTGTTCTCTCTGAAGGACCATGTGCCAAGAATTAAACATTAATTAACCCTGACTAAGAGAACTGGAGGAGCACGAGTTTTATTCTTTGTACTACGTTTTGCCTATCTAATAAATACATAACTCTGTTAGATGTAATCTGACTCAGAGTTTCAGCAAACAGACTTTTTTTTGTCCTCCCAAGAAAAAATATTTTTATAATATTTGTATGAAAATAAATATTTTTAAAAACCCACTGTTTGTGCTTTGCTGAGTACCGTGTTCGATTTTGTCTCAAACCCTACTGAGTGGGATCCACTAGACTAATATTACCACATTTAGAATTATGATTATAACAATTGTGTCCTAAAATGCAAACTGGAAAAATGTAATACTTTCTATTCACATCTGTATGGCTGAATCTCACATCTGTATGGCTGAATCTCTAAAAACTCTCTTTATTAAGCTGAAACAACTTAATGAAAAAGAAATCTGCACGCCCTCAAAAGGAACTTAACTTTTCTTTTGCAATTTTTCAAAGTAATGTCAAATAACAAGTCCCTGTTGGAGTCAGTCAGAGCATTTCCATAGAGAGCCACTTTGCATCAGCAGCACCATGCTCCAGTGCTCTGGGAGAGTTTATAGTCCTGAGAGTTGAACACTGGATGACTGACAGCTGTCCTTCATGACAACAGAAGCCACAGAAATCCTCCTCATCAAAAACATGACTTTGACCTCCGTCCTCATCTGGACTCTCCTCTGCTGCTGCTTCACAGGTAAAGTCCAGAGAATCAAACTCCTCTCCTCTATGAACATCCGTCCCTCTGAAATGAAGCCCACAAAACCGTGACGCTGCTTTATGTTTCTGTCTCTGTGTCCTCAGAGTCCAGAGGCCAGGTCACAGTGACTCAGCCTGGAGCAGTGAGCTCTGCTCTGGGAGGCTCCGTCTCCATCAGATGTCGGACCAGTCAGGATATTTACAATTCTTACAGTTTATCCTGGTACCAACAGAGAGATGGAGAAACTCCTAAACTGCTCATTTACTATATTAGCACTCGAGCATCAGGGATTCCAGGTCGTTTTACAGGCAGTGGATCAAACTCTGACTTCACTCTGACCATCAGTGGAGTCCAGGCTGAAGATGCAGCAGTTTACTACTGTCAGAGTTATCATGTAATCAACAGTCAAGCTGTGTTCACACAGTGAAAAAGCGTCGTACAAAAACCTCCCTCAGTCAGACTGAACAGAAACTGAAGTGACTGCTGCAGCTGGAAGCTACTGCAGAGACTGATACACTTCACTGAGGACACACACACACACACACACACACACACACACACACACACACACACACACAGACTCTGTCCACATGTCCAAAACGTCTCGTTGAGGTTTCTCAAGCACGGTCTCTGAGATCCTCTTCCTCCTCCATAACTGTAACTACATAAATGCCTCAGCCTATCCATTAATACATTTCCTCTCAAATGCATTTCTGATCCAGTAGCTGTTGTCATATCACATGATCTTCCTTAGCAGTTGTCATTGAATTATAGATGTTGAAATTCCCATTCTTCTAAGCAGTTTTGGGACATCTTGCCCATGTTGGCCTAAAAAATAAAATATTCCATGACAACTGGGTGAACGCTATCTGTAGAGGAAGATAATGTAATTATATCAAAAGCTCCAGATAAAAACTACTGCATTGACTTTGTGGTGAAACTGTTTTGAGTGTAGACAATACAGATACATACACAAATACATATAGACCAATACAGTTCACTGTGGACACACACACATATGATTTATTCCACTTAGTAAGGGGAAACCTTAGAGTCATGTTAAAAACAAAAGGTAGGTATATTTGGGATCTCAGTGAGAAAAATAAGACAATTCGACTCTTTAAACTCTTTCAGTGCCACATGTGTTAATACAGAAACTTTTGTGACACTGACAGCAAGTTAAATATTACACATGAATCATTAAGATACACACAAAAGAGCAAACAAAGAATATCAATCTCTTAAAGCAAAATAAAATTGATGTGAAGAACATCAAATTCTTTAAAGATTCAGTTACACATCAGTATCATTTCTACGTCATTATTGTCAAGGAGAAAACAACATTGGGAAAGAAGATGAACATGTCACAACTTGAGGACTGGGGGAAAGATGTAAAAGCAGGAATGGCAATATGTAGCAGCAAAATAGAAGTACAGTATGCAAAGCCATCACAGCTCTTGTGGTGTGTGCACAGTCTGTGTCATCATGTTTGCTGCATGTTGAGGTTCTTCTTCTCTCTCAACATAAGATATATACGAGGCCGTGCTGAAGCCCAGCAGGTCTGACATTTTCTCTTGATGGTCAGTACATGTCTGATCGTCTGTGATCCTACAGAGATATTGCAAAAAGACAGAAGCGTAAATACAGTGACACTCAGTAATATTATTCAGCAGCATAAAATTACAGTATTACACAAGTGAACAACACATAAAGTCTAAGAGCTTACTGTCTCTGTACCTCCATCCTCATGCTATAAAACAACACAATATAGTGCAGAGCAGGACAGAGAGGACAGATGTGAAGAACAGGTAAGACAGACTTGCTGCTTCTGTTAAAATGGCCTCCTTCCATCCTTTTACACCAGTTCATACCTGCTTTACGTTACACCAGCTAAACAGAGACATTGTCAGGTTGAACTGACAGAGCTATCAGATGTGTTGTGTAGATAACCCTTACAATTGTTTTTATTAAATTATCACCTGATGTTATAAAATACTTTTAATGTGACCCTGAGACATACTCAGTTAATTTAATAAATCTGCTGTGATTATTAAGACAGGAACATAAGACAGCAGTTATTCCTGTAATTATATGTATGGACACCATTGATGAAATGAATAGAGCTATCCTTTTTTTTTTTACATCTGGAGACTGTGTTGTCCTCGCTTCCATTTGGCCTGTTATTTAAAACAGTCCTGAAGTTAAAATATCAGATCTCAGTCATGTTGTATAGCTTTATGCTGATGATATCCTGCTCTTTATTTCTAATTCTTTTTTACCATAATTTCTAGTTATATATTAAGTCCATCCAGGGAAGAGTTTAGTGATAAAGGTAAAGGGTGGGTTTCCATTAAAAGGCTTGAATCATGATGGATATTGTTACCATGTTTCACTAATAACAGACGACCCACTGCAGAGAAAGGGAGAGAGAGATTAATAAAGTTTACTTGAGGTAAACTAAACTCCATCCAGTTGGTTGCAGCAGAGGAAGCTACTGTCTCTGTTGGTCTTCCTCAGATTGGATGAAACTGCTGATAAACGTTTAACTTCCCTCTGAACTCAGTAACCATGGCAACGGACAGGCATCACTGCTGAACCATGAGAACAGTTAGGTTTCAGTACTAGATAAAAAGCTAAAACTGGCATTTTTTCCTCTGATGGATTCATGTTTAAACTACAAATTGTTATATTTTAGTATATTAGTATATTTTGAGGTACAAGTTTAAAAAAATATATTAATCTAGTATGAAAAATGTCAGGTTGAAAATGTTTTACAGTATTTTAAAGATTTCTTTTCTAAAACAGAAGCGACATAGATGGTGTGTGTTTGATTTGTCCATTCAAAATTAACATTGTTAACTACAGAATTAAAAAATCCACATAAGACCACATAGAAAAGAGCATTAGTAAATTTCTAAAACATAATCTGATAAAGTGATTGATCCACTGATAAACAGCATCATCAGAGTAATCCAAGTCCCTGTTGGAGTCAGTCAGAGCATTTCCATAGAGAGCCACTTTGCATCAGCAGCACCATGCTCCAGTGCTCTGGGAGAGTTTATAGTCCTTAGAGTTGAACACTGGATGACTGACAGCTGTCCTTCATGACAACAGAAGCCACAGAAATCCTCCTCATCAAAAACATGACTTTGACCTCCGTCCTCATCTGGACTCTCCTCTGCTGCTGCTTCACAGGTAAAGTCCAGAGAATCAAACTCCTCTCCTCTATGAACATCCGTCCCTCTGAAATGAAGCCCACAAAACCGTGACGCTGCTTTATGTTTCTGTCTCTGTGTCCTCAGAGTCCAGAGGCCAGGTCACAGTGACTCAGCCTGGAGCAGTGAGCTCTGCTCTGGGAGGCTCCGTCTCCATCAGATGTCGCACCAGTCAGAATGTTCGTGTTTGGAGCAACTACCACCTTTTAGCCTGGTACCAACAGAGAGATGGAGAAACTCCTAAACGGCTCATTTACTATGCTAGCACTCGAGCATCAGGGATTCCAGGTCGTTTTACAGGCAGTGGATCAAAGTCTGACTTCACTCTGACCATCAGTGGAGTCCAGGCTGAAGATGCAGCAGTTTACTACTGTCAGAGTCGACATGAGATCAACAGTCAGTATGTGTTCACACAGTGAAAAAGCGTCGTACAAAAACCTCCCTCAGTCAGACTGAACAGAAACTGAAGTGACTGCTGCAGCTGGAAGCTACTGCAGAGACTGATACACTTCACTGAGGACACACACACACACACACACACACACACACACACACACAAACACACACACACTTCATTAAGTGGATAAATCTAATACTCAATAATTAAATAATATTTATTTGGTATACAAACATTTTAATTTATGAAGAGGTACTGAACAAATGTATCACCACAGCTTCTCACCATCAGTTCATACCACATTACGATATATGATCCCATCTTTGTCATTAATAACAAACCCATTTTAAACCATTGAAGAGAGGAAGAACCAGCCTGTGACTGTCAGTGAGATCAGGCTCTGTATGACTCATGATCTTTAACAGCACGACTCAGGCCTCGGGTCATACTGTGGCAATTACAGATGTAACAACAGGTCGTGTGTTGGAACAGGATAAAAAATGTGCAAAAACCTGACAGTTATGGGAATCAACGTTGTTAAGCTGTTTCCTTGATTTAAAATGCAGCAGGTATGTTTTATTTGTCCAGGTTTTTAAATCTCACTGAGATTTCTCAACCCCAAACAAAGGAGGTGAAAGAAATTTTGTCAGACCTCCCTGTGGACAGTTTTCATAGGGACTATTTCTTCAGAGGAAAATCGTCCCTTTATGACTGTGTTCTCTGGAGTATCCATTCACTTCCATTTATTTAGATGCTGTTCCTGAAGAAAACATGTTGCTGTTAAATTTGAAATGCTCTTTCTATGCTGTGAGCACTACAAATTAAATGTCATTCACCTTCAATGTATTGGGGTGGACACAGAAATCTCAGGGACAGATTTCTCCAAAGCAAGTTAAACAAAACTATGTGCATGGAGAGATAAGACTGTGAAGTACTTTGGGTGAACTGACCTGCATTAAATTTGAAATAGAAAAAACAAAGACAGTTCACCTCTGTGAAACACTGTGAAGTTCCAAAACACGATGACACAACACACAAATATTAATGTATATCACTATTATCTTGCATCATCTTTACATCACAATCATTTGTATTGATGTTTGAGTTGAATTTGTGTTTTTGTAAACACTGAATTTCCTGTCCATGTCCATGATTCCTCTTGTTATCTGTTGCCTTATTTTGCTACTTACTTTAATGATTATTGAGGGTACTGATTCTCAAGCAGAACTCTGTCACTTACAAACTTCACTGTTGTCACATTCTGCCTCTCTGTCTCTCCATCCAGCCACATTTCTACTTCCCCAGGCCCCTTCATTGCCATTTCCCACCGTCCACCAGATGCCCTCAGACTTTTCCCCCTGTTCAAGTCACCTGACATTCACAACTGTTTTCACATACGCAGAAGTACTCCCCAACACCTGGAAACACACTCTGATGTGCCCTGCAGTATATAACCGGTCCATTTCCACTCATTCTCTGCCACACTGTCAATGATGTTTATACCTTTGCTTCCAGCCTCTGTTACCTGAAACATTTACCTGATCCTGTATCAGTACTTGTCTGCCTGTTTGCCTGCACGTTTTCCTGCCCCATTCTTATCACATGTGGACCGTCAGTTACATCTTTTTTCTGCCAATGTCAGGAGGCCTACGCTTATGTATCTTCACCTAAACAATAAATCCTTGAACTGTTCCTGTCTATCCAGTTGATGCATTTGGGTCTTTTCCCTTGTTGCCTCACACTCACCCACTTGACAACTGTATGGACTTTACTTCTCTGCCTCATTATTCTTTCCTGCCCCAGTATTGCTTTTATTTGTGAAATCTCCTCATTACAAACACTCAAACATTTCAAACCCTTCAAAATAATATCACTAATCATTGTCAAAAAAGACCACAATACTAAACTGGAAAGACAGAACAAAACTGTTCACAAGTAACTGGATCAGTTTACTATCAGACTGTTCAACATCCTCTACATGTAAATATGTAAATATGTAGGGCGATGCTCTCAGCACTGAGGGGGAAACTCCATGATATGTTGAGGACAGCTACAGCTGACTGACTCTGTGTGTTTGCATATGTGTCCTGCCTCTCTGCTCCCAGCCGTTAAGAGGCCAGTGTTGATCAGTGGCTGTCCAGGCCTTTCAGAGACACGGACACGCCGGCAGCACAATGATGATGTCACTGACTCTACTGCTGGCCACCCTGGGGCTCCTTGTTCAGGGTGAGACTCTCTTCTGAAAACTTTGCTTCAGGATGCAACCAGGTTCACCACAATGATGTTCTGCTGTGATGGAGAAACACTGAAACAAGCAGCACTGACCTTCTTCCATCTATTCTCCATGTTAAAGAAATGATCCTCTTCTGTTTGGATGTTGATCATCTTTCTCCAAACTGGATTTGTCTCAATAACCCTTCTCCTGTTTTTCATGTTTCCAGGTTCATCAGCAGAAATCATCCTGACTCAGTCTCCTAAATCTCAGTCTGTTGTTCCAGGACAGACTGTCTCCATCAGGTGTAAAGCCAGTTCAAGTATGAGCACCTACCTTCACTGGTACCTTCAGAAACCTGGAGAAGCTCCTGAACTTCTGATCTATCAGGCTACAACTCGTCACTCTGGAGTTTCAGACCGTTTCAGTGGAAGTGGATCTGGGACTGACTTCACTCTGACCATCAGTGGAGTCCAGACTGAGGATACAGGAGATTATTACTGTCAGCAGGGTGGTTACAGCTTCCCGTTCACACAGTGATACAACGTCGTACAAAAACCTCCCTCAGCTGGAGAGGAACTGATCTGAATCAACAGCTGCACAGAAACAAATTATGTTTCAGTATTTAAATTCATAATATTCAATATATGAAGAAATGCATTCAAAGGCAGTACTAATGACTGATGGAGAAATATTAAGACAGTTAATATTTTAGATTTTATTATTTTCCTACGTATTTTTTAAATTATTAAAATTTAAATTACTATTTTAAATTCTGAAATTTTTTAAATTCAAACTTCTGTAGATTTATTCACAGGATTAACTCTATTGTCTCGATGCAAATAAAACATTTACACACACACACACACACACAAACACACACAACCATACACACAGACTCTGTCCACATGTTCAAAACTTTTTGTTGAAGTTTCTCAAGCACGGCCTCTGAGATCCTCTTCATGAGTGATATAACTATATCTATAACTGTAACTACAAAAATGCCTCAGCCTATCCAATAACACATTTCCTCCCAAATGCATTTCTGCATTTCTGATCCAGTAGCTGCTGTGGAGCTTTCAGTTATATCACATGATCTTCCTTAACAGTTGTCAATGAATTATATATGTTGAAATTCCCATTCCTCTAAACAGTTTTGGGACATCTTGCCCATGTTGGCCTAAAAAATAAAATAATCCATGACAACTGGGTGAACGCTATCTGCTGAGGAAGATACTGTAATTATATCAAAAGCTCCAGAAAAGCTACTGCATTGACTTTGTGGTGAAACTGTTTTGAGTGTAGACAATACAGATACATACACAAATACATATAGACCAATACAGTTCACTGTGGACACACACACATATGATTTATTCCACTTAGTAAGGGGAGACCTTAGAGTCATGTTAAAAACAAAAGGTAGTTATATTTGGGATCTCAGTGAGAAAAATAAGACAATTCGACTCTTTAAACTCCTTTCAGTGCCACATGTGTTAATACAGAAACTTTTGTGACACTGACAGCAAGTTAAATATTACACATGAATCATTAAGATACACACAAAAGAGCAAACAAAGAATATCAACCTCTTAAAGCAAAATAAAATTGATGTGAAGAACATCAAATTCTTTAAAGATTCAGTTACACATCAGTATCATTTCTACGTCATTATTGTAAAGTAGAAAACAACATTGGGAAAGCAGATGAACATGTCACAACTTGAGGACTGGGGGAAAGATGTAAAAGCAGGAATGGCAATATGTAGCAGCAAAATAGAAGTACTGTATGCAAAGCCATCACAGCTCTTGAGGTGTGTGCACAGTCTGTGTCATCATGTTTGCTGCATGTTGAGGTTCTTCTTCTCTCTCAACATAAGATATATACGAGGCCGTGCTGAAGCCCAGCAGGTCTGACATTTTCTCTTGATGGTCAGTACATGTCTTATCCTCTGTGATCCTACAGAGATATTGCAAAAAGACAGAAGCGTAAATACAGTGACACTCAGTAATATTATTCAGCAGCATAAAATTACAGTATTATACCAGTGAACAACACATAAAGTCTAAGAGCTTACTGTCTCTGTACCTCCATCCTCATGCTATAAAACAACACAATATAGTGCAGAGCAGGACAGAGAGGACAGATGTGAAGAACAGGTAGGACAGACTTGCTGCTTCTGTTAAAATGGCCTCCTTCCATCCTTTCACACCAGTTCATACCTGCTTTACGTTACACCAGCTAAACAGAGACATTGTCAGGTTGAACTGACAGAGCTATCAGATGTGTTGTGTAGATAACCCTTACAATTGTTTTTATTAAATTATCACCTGATGTTATAAAATACTTTTAATGTGACCCTGAGACATACTCAGTTAATTTAATAAATCTGCTGTGATTATTAAGACAGGAACATAAGACAGCAGTTATTCCTGTAATTATATGTATGGACACCATTGATGAAATGAATAGAGCTATCCTTTTTTTTTTTACATCTGGAGACTGTGTTGTCCTCGCTTCCATTTGGCCTGTTATTTAAAACAGTCCTGAAGTTAAAATATCAGATCTCAGTCATGTTGTATAGTTTTATGCTGATGATATCCTGCTCTTTATTTCTAATTCATTTTTACCATCATTTCTAGTTATATATTAAGTCCATCCAGGGAAGAGTTTAGTGATAAAGGTAAAGGGTGGGTTTCCATTAAAAGGCTTGAATCATGATGGATATTGTTACCATGTTTCACTAATAACAGACGACCCACTGCAGAGAAAGGGAGAGAGAGATTAATAAAATTTACTTGAGGTAAACTAAACTCCATCCAGTTGGTTGCAGCAGAGGAAGCTACTGTCTCTGTTGGTCTTCCTCAGATTGGATGAAACTGCTGATAAACGTTTAACTTCCCTCTGAACTCAGTAACCATGGCAACGGACAGGCATCACTGCTGAACCATGAGAACAGTTAGGTTTCAGTACTAGATAAAAAGCTAAAACTGGCATTTTTTCCTCTGATGGATTCATGTTTAAACTACAAATTGTTATATTTTAGTATATTAGTATATTTTGAGTACAAAGTTTTAAAAAATATATTAATCTAGTATGAAAAATGTCAGGTTGAAACTGTTTTACAGTATTTTAAAGATTTCTTTTTTAAAACAGAAGCGACATAGATGGTGTGTGTTGGATTTGTTCATTCAAAATGAACATTGTTAACTACTGAATTAAAAAATCTACATAAGACCACGTAGAAAAGAGCATTAGCAAATTTCTAAACAATAATCTGATAAACTGATTGATCCATTGATAAACAGCATCATCAGAGTAATCCAAGTCCCTGTTGGAGTCAGTCAGAGCATTTCCATAGAGAGCCACTTTGCATCAGCAGCACCATGCTCCAGTGCTCTGGGAGAGTTTATAGTCCTGAGAGTTGAACACTGGATGACTGACAGCTGTCCTTCATGACAACAGAAGCCACAGAAATCCTCCTCATCAAAAACATGACTTTGACCTCCGTCCTCATCTGGACTCTCCTCTGCTGCTGCTTCACAGGTAAAGTCCAGAGAATCAAACTCCTCTCCTCTATGAACATCCGTCCCTCTGAAATGAAGCCCACAAAACCGTGACGCTGCTTTATGTTTCTGTCTCTGTGTCCTCAGAGTCCAGAGGCCAGGTCACAGTGACTCAGCCTGGAGCAGTGAGCTCTGCTCTGGGAGGCTCCGTCTCCATCAGATGTCGCACCAGTCAGGATGTTCGTGTTTATAGCAACAACCACCTTTTAGCCTGGTACCAACAGAGAGATGGAGAAACTCCTAAACTGCTCATTTACTATGCTAGCACTCGAGCATCAGGGATTCCAGGTCGTTTTACAGGCAGTGGATCAAACTCTGACTTCACTCTGACCATCAGTGGAGTCCAGGCTGAAGATGCAGCAGTTTACTACTGTCAGAGTCGACATGACATCAACAGTCAAGCTGTGTTAACACAGTGAAAAAGCGTCGTACAAAAACCTCCCTCAGTCAGACTGAACAGAAACTGAAGTGACTGCTGCAGCTGGAAGCTACTGCAGAGACTGATACACTTCACTGAGGACACACACACACACACACACACACAGACATACTTTATTGTTTAATTTCTTTAGTTCTCCCCCATCTGCAACATTTTTTTTTCTGACATACCAAAACAGTCTTTAGACATTAACACCTTTATCTCTACCAGATTTTGCATTTCTTAATGAAGCCTTTGCATCTTCTTTCTGTACGTAAACAAATGTAGATTCATATGCAGCACTTTTTTAGTCCAGACTACAGCTTTGCTTTTTATTAAAAGATGAAAGCAACACACATAAAATAGAGACACGAGAGAAGAATCCACAAATAAGAGAACAGTCCATCTAAACATGTGAGTCTCTCACTGCTTTTTAACTATTTCCACAGATCTTAAGTCCAACTGGAAAGTTCCAAAGTTTTGAAACCACAGTCTCAAAAGGCACTATAACCTTACCTTTAAGCCTGTAGAGATGTAAAACCAACATGCTCTGATCATAGCAGAGCAGGACAGAAAGGACAGATGTGAAGGACACCATGTAGCACAGATCCACAGCTTCTGTTAAAATGGCCTTTCACACCAGCTCCTATCTGCTTCAAGATACCACAGCTAAACAGAGACAGTGTTAGGCTGCACTGACAGAGCGATCAGATGTGACATGTATAAACCCTTTTTTGTCTGACCCTGAGATAATCCCTGTCTCTGTAGATTGAATGTATCTATTGCGATTATCATTGTAAAACAGGAACATATCACAACAGTTATTTTTTTTTAAATATACATGGACATTGCTGATGTGATGAACCAGGCTCCTTCCTCCTCTACATACAGAGACAGTTATCATCTCTGTCATTAAGGCTTTTGTTGAATCAGTACTCTTTCACTTAAATATTCTTCATCTTAAAATCTCACTTGATGCTGACGACACCCTGCTCTTTATTTATAATACACTTTCTTACTTTAGCATCATTTCTACTTGTACATGAAGTCCTACAACATATGAATCATCAAGAGCAGACTTCAGTGATATGAGATAATTGGTTGAGCTTCCACTGAAATGCTTTAACCATTATGGGTATTGTTACCAAGGTTCATTCAAAACAGACAAACCTGAAACAAGTATGAAGTCTGAATAAGTGCATAGAAATAACACAATGGTATTGTTACTATTGTGGCCTCGTGTCTCATTCTAACAAATGTTCCTAATATGAAATATGTGGCACATCAAACACATGAGATAGCACATTTACATAAATACATTTCTTTATACAATGATTCACAAGACATTTAAATCCTCACTCTCTTTGCAATTGTTCATTCATCCCTCAGCTGCCTAGATTAGTACATGCATCAGTATTTAAAACATGTGTTCAGAGTTGCACCCCCATGAAATCAAACATGACAATACCATTATTTTCTGCCGTTCGTACCATAATGGCATTAGGAATTAATACAGGCTTCCTGACCACTGTCACATCCGTCTGTTGAACACGTTGGAATCCAGGGATCAGATCCCTCCAGCTGTCCAACATGTGCCAAATTTCCAGTTGTTGTGTATCCTCTGCGCGCCTTGCACAGATCTCTGATCTACACAAGTTGATGACTCGCATGTCAACATGAGTAATACACATCACTGGTACACATGTTAAATACAAACCAGTGTGTTACTGCTCCTGTAGATTACCACATCTGGATGTTTGATTTTCAGTGTCACAGGCTGGTGGAGGATTCGGGTTTCTCTTGCTGTAGCTTATATATATTTATTTATTTTTCTATCTATCTATCTATCTATCTATCTATCTATCTACAGATGGGTGACAAATTAAAGGAAAAATGAACATGAAGTGTCTTAGTACGGAGGTGTTTGTATTTATTACACTTCTAATTTTAGGATACTTAAGTGTTAATATACTGCAAGTGTTCTTCAATAAATTATTGTAATGATTATGAACCCTTAAATGTAATATTGGTTTATGTTTTGCATAAACCTAGCAACAAACAACAGGCATAACTATAAACATCATTACAAAGAAAATCATTTTAAAACCAACATTCAGTTTCTTATCCACACTCCTCCACACCAATAAACTAAACTCTAAATGAATGAATTCCAATGTTAACATTGTGAATCCTGTCACCACCCGCCCTAAATAGAGGAGGCTGGACAAACAGAATATGTTAACAAACAAAAAACAAAAATTACAAATAAAAACTGTTCTCTCTGAAGGACCATGTGCCAAGAATTAAACCTTAATTAACCCTGACTAAGAGAACTGGAGGAGCACGAGTTTTATTCTTTGTACTACGTTTTGCCTATCTAATAAATACATAACTCTGTTAGATGTAATCTGACTCAGAGTTTCAGCAAACAGACTTTTTGTTGTCCTCCCAAGAAAAAATATTTTTATAATATTTGTATGAAAATAAATATTTTTAAAAACCCACTGTTTGTGCTTTGCTGAGTACCGTGTTCGATTTTGTCTCAAACCCTACTGAGTGGGATCCACTAGACTAATATTACCACATTTAGAATTATGATTATAACAATTGTGTCCTAAAATGCAAACTGGAAAAATGTAATACTTTCTATTCACATCTGTATGGCTGAATCTCTGAAAAAAGCTGAGGAGCAGCTTTACTCTCTTTATAAAGCTGAAACAATTTAATGAAAAAGAAATCTGCACGCCCTCAAAAGGAACTTAACTTTTCTTTTGCAATTTTTCAAAGTAATGTCAAATAACAAGTCCGTGTTGGAGTCGGTCAGAGCATTTCCATAGAGAGCCACTTTGCATCAGCAGCACCATGCTCCAGTGCTCTGGGAGAGTTTATAGTCCTGAGAGTTGAACACTGGATGACTGACAGCTGTCCTTCATGACAACAGAAGCCACAGAAATCCTCCTCATCAAAAACATGACTTTGACCTCCGTCCTCATCTGGACTCTCCTCTGCTGCTGCTTCACAGGTAAAGTCCAGAGAATCAAACTCCTCTCCTCTATGAACATCCGTCCCTCTGAAATGAAGCCCACAAAACCGTGACGCTGCTTTATGTATCTGTCTCTGTGTCCTCAGAGTCCAGAGGCCAGGTCACAGTGACTCAGCCTGGAGCAGTGAGCTCTGCTCTGGGAGGCTCCGTCTCCATCAGATGTCGGACCAGTCAGGATGTTCAATTTTGGAGCAACTACCACCTTTTATCCTGGTACCAACAGAAAGATGGAGAAACTCCTAAACTGCTCATTTACTATGCTAGCACTCGAGCATCAGGGATTCCAGATCGTTTTACAGGCAGTGGATCAAACTCTGACTTCACTCTGACCATCAGTGGAGTCCAGGCTGAAGATGCAGCAGTTTACTACTGTACAGGTCGACATTACATCAACAGTCAGTATGTGTTCACACAGTGAAAAAGCGTCGTACAAAAACCTCCCTCAGTCAGACTGAACAGAAACTGAAGTGACTGCTGCAGCTGGAAGCTACTGCAGAGACTGATACACTTCACTGAGGACACACACACACACTCACACACACATATTTTATTGTTTAATTACTTTAGTTCTCCCCTATCTGTAACAATTTTTTTTCTGACATACCAAAATAGTCTTTTCACATGAACACCTTTATCTCTACCAGACTTTGCATTTCTTAATGAAGTCTTTGCATCTTCTTTTTGTACGTAAACAAATATAGATTCATATGCAGCACTTCTTTAGTCCAGACTACAGCTTTGCATTTTATTAAAAGATAAAAGCAACACACATAAAATAGAGACACGACAGAAGAATCCACAAATAAGAGAAAAGTCCATCTAAACATGTGAGTCTCTCACTGCTTTTTAACTATTTCCACCAAGTCCAACTTTAAAGTTCCAAAGTTTTGAAACCACAGCCTCAAAAGGCACTATAACCTTTACCTTTAAGCCTGTAGAGATGTAAAAACAACAAGCTCTGATCATAGCAGAGCAGGACAGAAAGGACAGATGTGAAGGACACCATGTAGCACAGATCCACAGCTTCTGTTAAAATGGCCTTTCACACCAGCTCCTACCTGCTTTAAGATACCACAGCTAAACAGAGACAGTGTTAGGCTGCACTGACAGAGCGATCAGATGTGACATGTATAAACCCTTTTTTGTCTGACCCTGAGATAATCCCTGTCTCTGTAGATTGAATGTATCTATTGCGATTATCATTGTAAAACAGGAACATATCACAACAGTTATTTTTTTTTAAATATACATGGACATTGCTGATGTGATGAACCAGGCTCCTTCCTCCTCTACATACAGAGACAGTTATCATCTCTGTCATTAAGGCTTTTGTTGCATCAGTACTCTTTCACTTAAATATTCTTTATCTTAAAATCTCACTTGATGCTGACGACACCCTGCTTTTTATTTATAATACACTTTCTTACTTTAGCATCATTTCTACTTGTAAATTAAGTCCTACAACATATGAATCATGAAGAGTAGACTTCAGTGATATGAGATAATTGGTTGAGCTTCCACTGAAATGCTTTAACCATTATGGGTACTGTTACCAAGGTTCATTCAAAACAGACAAACCTGAAAGTATGAAGTCTGAAGAAGTGGATATAAATAACATAATGGTATTGTTACTATTGTGGCTTCATGTCTTGTTCTAACAAATGTTCCTGATCTGAAATATATGGCAAAGAAAAAGAGTCATAAGTCATGTAACTTTCATGAATCCATATGGAAACCACTGTTGGATGAAATGTTTTATTGTTTTGAACTTTCAACAATATCAATCAACAATAAAGCAAATAAGAACAAATTTTTAAACGTATAGTTAGAGAGGGAGAGAGAGAGAGAGAGAGAGAGAGAGAGACAGAGGTCAGACTGAGAGCAGTAGCAGAGTGAAACCAGTAGCAGAGGCCCAGTGGGTCAGGTCAGGACTGGGAACACTGGTCTCTCCTCAGAGTCTCTGAGAGCGGAGTCTGGGAGCCCTGGGTGGCCTCACAGGTCACAGAGGTCACCTTCCTCCACTGGTCTGCAGGGAGCCTCAGGGTGCTGCTCCAGCTGTAGCGGCCGTCCTTCTCCAGCACCCCGGGGCTCCTGCTCTCCTCCCAGCTGCTGCTGCTGCTGCTGCCGTCCACCTTCCAGGCCAGACTCCAGTCTGAGGGGAAGCCCTTGTTGGCCAGGCACATGAGCGTGGCCTTCCCCTGCTGCAGCTCCTCACTGGAGGGGGGCAGCACCGTCAGGGTGGGGGTGAGTCGACCCACTGCAGAGACACAGAGATTAATAAAGTTTATATGAAATAAACTAAACTCCGTCCTGTTGGTTGCAGCAGAGGAGGCTACCAGTTCTGCTGGTCCTCCTCAGATTGGATGAAACTGGTGACAAACCTTTCACTTCCCTCTCTGAGCTCAGTAACCATGGCAACAGACAGGCATCACTGCTGAACCATGGCAACAGACGGTTTCAGTACTAAAGATAAAAGGTTAAAACTAGCAGGTGTATATTTTGTTAATTTTGAAACTAAACATTCTGAGTTTCATAGTTAAAAATATAAAACATTAGATGAAGATTGTGAGGCTTTTATTGTTTTAACTATCTTAAATATTTCTTTCAAGTCAAAAGCTCATAAATGATGATATGTGTTTGTTCTGTTCATGTAAGCAGAAATCATCACTGAGCAGTCAGGCTTCAGAACTGAATCATTCAAATGAATATTTTCAACAACTGAACTGCTTTTTCAAACTAACAAAAATATGTCCAATGGTTTTTTGAATCATTAAGATTAAACAGAAACATGGAGTAATACCAATGCACATTAAACACAGAACCAAAAAGTAGTGGCAGAGTTTTTGGGACGGAATATTAAAAGTTACCCTTAAAAAATATTTGAATCATAAAAGTAACACAGAGGAGCTTTCTAGAATTAATTTATAAGAATATAGAGAGTTTTTAATGCAACAAAATTATTAATTGGAGTTGATTTCAGTCTGTTTAACACTGTGAAGTTGTCAAGAATTGCCCCAAGTTTATCAAATTTCAAATATCAGACAAAACATTGTAGTATGGTCTAAAGCTATGAATTTAAATAGAATACATTAAAATTTGGGTTATTAAAGGAGTCAAATGTACTTACAGTTAACTTCCAGTCTGGTTCCTCCACCAAAAGTCCACCACAGTGATACAAACTCATTAAACCGCCGTACAAAAACCTCTGACTGTAGAGAGACACGGCTCTCTGACTTTGACACAAACAAACTCACCAAACACATTCCCAGTTTACCCAGTTTATGTAATAACTGGTTAAAGTGTTTGACAGCAATTCGAAAACTATGAATACGTATTTTACATTTTTATTGTGAAATGTTAAACATTTATATGGAATTTGAATTAATCTTTCAGTAAAACAAATGGAAATGTGACATTTTTAATGAACAACTCCACAATAAATCATGGCAAATGTAAATAAGGATCATAAACATGTTTATTGATTATGATGAATGAAAAATAGTAATTTACTTTAAATTTGTCCAATAGTGATGTTGGTTTATGTGGTAGTGAATTAAGGGGGAATTCGCAAAATATTCAGTAAGAAAATGTTTCCATTGAACTCAAACCAAAGCCACCTAAAAATGAACACTGACACATTCCTGATCAATACATTGATAAACTGATTGATCCATTGATAAACAGCATCATCAGAGTAATCCAAGTCCCTGTTGGAGTCGGTCGGAGCATTTCCATAGAGAGCCACTTTGCATCAGCAGCACCATGCTCCAGTGCTCTGGGAGAGTTTATAGTCCTGAGAGTTGAACACTGGATGACTGACAGCTGTCCTTCATGACAACAGAAGCCACAGAAATCCTCCTCATCAAAAACATGACTTTGACCTCCGGCCTCATCTGGACTCTCCTCTGCTGCTGCTTCACAGGTAAAGTCCAGAGAATCAAACTCCTCTCCTCTATGAACATCCATCCCTCTGAAATGAAGCCCACAAAACCGTGACGCTGCTTTATGTATCTGTCTCTGTGTCCTCAGAGTCCAGAGGCCAGTACACAGTGACTCAGCCTGGAGCAGTGAGCTCTGCTCTGGGAGGCTCCGTCTCCATCAGATGTCGGACCAGTCAGGATGTTTATACTTGGAGCAGCTACCACTCTTTAGCCTGGTACCAACAGAGAGATGGAGAAACTCCTAAACTGCTCATTTACGTTGCTAGCACTCGAGCATCAGGGATTCCAGGTCGTTTTACAGGCAGTGGATCAAACTCTGACTTCACTCTGACCATCAGTGGAGTCCAGGCTGAAGATGCAGCAGTTTACTACTGTCAGAGTTTCCACTACATCAACAGTCAGTATGTGTTCACACAGTGAAAAAGCGTCGTACAAAAACCTCCCTCAGTCAGACTGAACAGAAACTGAAGTGACTGCTGCAGCTGGAAGCTACTGCAGAGACTGATACACTTCACTGAGGACACACACACACACACACACACACACACACACACACACAACAACCAAGTCACATTTAAAGTATGAAACATTTATAAACAGGACATACTGTAAAATCATTACATTTGAAAGTTTTAAGAAATGAACCCATTACAGACACAAAAACAACATCCTGGTTTCATTGTGACAGTTTGTGACCTTTCAGTTCTGGACTCTTCAAACTGTTTTCAGACTGAAATTCACAATGTTTTACTTAAAACTTCAAAACCAAGAATGTTCCTGTCCGAACTTTTGGGATTAATTCAGTTGTTTAACACTTTAAAAACTGAGGAGTCAACCAATCATTTTTCTATATTAAAGCATCTTAAATGTGATATGAAGTCATACATTGAGATCAGATGATGTAAATCTTAAACTGCTCTTCTGTATCAAAGTGTCTCCACAGCACAGCAGGTGATTGGCAGTTCTGTGTAACCTCTTCCTGTTACCTGTTGAAGCTCAGCCACAACATTAGATGTGACCATTGTTGCCATCAGAGAAACCCAAAGCAGCTGTTTACTTCCTCTCACATTCACTCCGTCAAACAAAGCAGTGACAGTGGTGCTGAAGAGAGAGAGAGAGCAGATGCTGAGAGAGAAAAGATGCTGAAGAAGAGCTCCTGATTTAGCATCAAGCTTTTGGATTGTCAAGAGAAAGATAGACATCTAGAACAAGAGAAATACCCTCGTAGAGAACAGAAGAATACAGTTCAGACATAGAGTCCAAAGAGAATACCCAGAGTCTTTATATGTTGATCGCTCTAATTACACTGGCGTTATTACCAACTTGCTCTTTTATACTGAACATGTCACTGAGTGGCATACAGCCATATCAAAGCACTACAGCTTCATCTCCAAGAGAGCGATCTGCAAAGGGAGACACATCCAGATCTTTGAGGATGAAGAGTGAATAGTTACTGTTTTATCTGTTTGCCCGTGCCACCTCTCTTTTGTCATGAAATCCCTTTCAGTATGCATGTGGAATATAACCTGGGTAGATTCACCTGCTGCTCACCTCTTGGCCACAGCACTGTAGATCATATGATCACAGAACTTGACCCTTCCTCTTTCAGCTCATTCACTGTCAAACCACTAACCCCTCTGTCTGATCACAGCCAAATTACTCTGTTTAATAAAAGATCAGACATTAAAATGACACACCCACAATCCAATAAACTGTACAATATCAGAAATTCATACAGAATGGACCAAAACAGTGCAGAACAATACCAGAAAGCAATCAATACCCCGAAAATCCAAACACTTTTGGATAAATATGCAAAAGACATGAGATGTGTTCTATCTATCTATCTATCTATCTATCTATCTGCTCATCTACTCTACAGTTATATAACATGCACCATAAAATCTGAATATTTGAAGAAAAGACTCATGAACAATTTAATTTGTAGTTTACAAAAGTTTGGAGGACGTGTGTGTCACTATTTTACAGTTTAGTTTTTAAACTTTACATTTAGAGTATCAGACTTGAAGCACTAACATTCAGACTGGGAAATATAAAAAGCCATATAATTCTCAAAAGTTAGAGTATGAAGAATATTACATAACAGGAAATTGCACAGTTCTTATCAGACTTACGTATGTCCAGACTTAGTGTCTCTGATGCCCTTTCTGCTCTGCATGAATCACTCTGGACAACAGTGTGTTAGTGACTTGAAAACTTGTGTAGTACCACAACAGTTCCACAAGAGAGCAGCGCTGGTTTACAGCTGTACAGACAACATGGGAAATTCCAAAAAGGACCATTGTTTCAGCTCTAAGTCTGTGATGAGTGTGTTTTAATAGATACTTTACTTCACACAATGTAAGAAATTCAAGTTTCCTAAAAACATAAAATCCTACTAATCTTACCCTGAGACAAACTCAGTCTTTGTGGATTTAACAAATCCAGTGTTTTTAATTAAGATGGCAACGTATCACAGCAATTATTGTGATAATAACATATATGGGACCAACTGAATTTATTTATAATACTATGTTCTTTGTTGTTTTCACATACAGAGAATAAAAACATTACAATAAGCAACTAAACTTTAAACTGTGATCTGGGGAGAGAGAAACAAGAAGTTTGGATGAAACTGCTTCAGGGTTTCACTTCTCTCTGAGCTCAGTAACCATGGTAACAGGCAGGCATCACTGCTGAACCATGACAACAGGCAGGTGTCAGTACGAAAGTTAAAGTGTTAAAAGTGGCATTCAGTTTATCAATATACTCAAGCAATTAGTTTAAATAAAACACAAGACATTTTGAAACAAACTATGTTATGAAGCATGAAGCCAAAATCATATAAAAGTGCTACTGAATCATTTCTAATCAATACTTTGATAAAGTCAGTCAGAGCATTTCCATAGAGAGCCACTTTGCATCAGCAGCACCATGCTCCAGTGCTCTGGGAGAGTTTATAGTCCTGAGAGTTGAACACTGGATGACTGACAGCTGTCCTTCATGACAACAGAAGCCACAGAAATCCTCCTCATCAAAAACATGACTTTGACCTCCGTCCTCATCTGGACTCTCCTCTGCTGCTGCTTCACAGGTAAAGTCCAGAGAATCAAACTCCTCTCCTCTATGAACATCCGTCCCTCTGAAATGAAGCCCACAAAACCGTGACGCTGCTTTATGTTTCTGTCTCTGTGTCCTCAGAGTCCAGAGGCCAGGTCACAGTGACTCAGCCTGGAGCAGTGAGCTCTGCTCTGGGAGGCTCCGTCTCCATCAGATGTCGCACCAGTCAGGATGTTTATGTTCATAGCAACAACCACTATTTAGCCTGGTACCAACAGAGAGATGGAGAAACTCCTAAACTGCTCATTCACTCTGCTAGCACTCGAGTATCAGGGATTCCAGGTCGTTTTACAGGCAGTGGATCAAACTCTGACTTCACTCTGACCATCAGTGGAGTCCAGGCTGAAGATGCAGCAGTTTACTACTGTCAGAGTGAACATAACATCAACAGTCAGTGGTTGTTCACACAGTGAGAAAGCGTCGTACAAAAACCTCCCTCAGTCAGACTGAACAGAAACTGAAGTGACTGCTGCAGCTGGAAGCTACTGCAGAGACTGATACACTTCACTGAGGACACACACACACACACACACACACACACACACACACACACACACACACACAACAACCAATTCACACTGACAGTATGAAACAATTAATAACAGGAGATACTGTTCAATTATTACATTTGAAAGTTTGTAAAAAACGACCCATGACAGACCAGTTTTAGGGTAACCTGTTATAAGTAATGTGTTACAGTAATATATTACTGTTAGCCGTAACAAAGTCATATAATGCATTGCTAATAGGATTTTTTTAATATTATTACATTTATTATGTAAAATAGCGTGATACCACCCAAAATGACGGTGGTTAAGTATGAACTGTCTGGAGGAGAGAGGAGAGTTGTGCACTGGGAGGCACACAGGCCAGGACCAGCTGGAGCTCAAGGCCAACCAGCCTGGTGAAAGTAACACAATGAGTGTAATCAGTTACACATTACTCTGCATACACAGTAATATTGTAAAGTAACTTATTACTTTCAAATTGAAGCGAATAATAATTTATATTCATTTTGAAAGTAATTGTCCCAACACTGTTACAGACACAAAAACAACATCCTTCATCATTGGTTTCATTGTGACAGTTTCTGACCTTTCAGTGCTGGACTCTTCAAACTGTTTTCAGACTGAAATTCACAATATTTTACTAAAAACATCAAAACCAAGAATGTTCCTGTCCAAACTTTCAGGATTAATTCATCAGGCTGCACTGACAGAGATATCAGATGTGACCTGCATTACATCATCTCATCATTTCTCTCTAAAAATCTAACGTTAAAAAATGCTGCTGAGAAAAAGTCTGTGAGGATTTCAATGATCTACTGTTTTCATTTAAAACAGCAACACATGACAGCAGTCGTTCTTATAATAATATGATTGGACACCACTGAGTTGATCAATTGGTCTTTATTGTTTTAACATACAGAGAATATCAGCATTACTGCTAGAAACTAACATCACACCTTCAAATTGTGATGAACCTGGAGAGAGAGAGAGAGAGAGAGAGAGAGAAAGAGAGAGAGAGAGAGGTCAGACTGAGAGCAGTAGCAGAGTGAAACCAGTAGCAGAGTCCCAGTGGGTCAGGTCAGGACTGGGAACACTGGTCTCTCCTCAGAGTCCCTGAGAGCGGAGTCTGGGAGCCCTGGGTGGCCTCACAGGTCACAGAGGTCACCTTCCTCCACTGGTCTGCAGGGAGCCTCAGGGTGCTGCTCCAGCTGTAGCGGCCGTCCTTCTCCAGCACCCCGGGGCTCCTGCTCTCCTCCCAGCTGCTGCTGCTGGGGCCGTCCACCTTCCAGGCCAGACTCCAGTCTGAGGGGAAGCCCTTGTTGGCCAGGCACATGAGCGTGGCCTTCCCCTGCTGCAGCTCCTCACTGGAGGGGGGCAGCACCGTCAGGGTGGGACGGGCATCACCTGGGAGACACCAATCAGTTTAGAGGACAGGGACCACACAGCTGTCAATCAACCAGCAGACACTTGGACACCTTTACTGTGTGAGAGTTGATTTTCTCCTTTAAGGAGTTTCTGTCAGATGGTTTTTCTGCTCCACCAGTCACTCACTCACACATTGTTTCACTTCCCTTTAAGAAGCCTCTCATGCATATCAGCACAGAGAGAATCATCACACAGAAAGACCTGAAATATATCAAACTACACTGGAAATAAAATCTCAAAATATGACAAATGTAAAAAGTTTCTCATCAAAATCTTTAAAAACCATAACTGTGCATTACTTTAAAATATCTAGTGGAAACATAAATACAGAAAATGAACTGACTACAGTCAAATGTCGCAATGATTTCAACATCATTACCAATCTGTTCAAATGATTTTCAAAATGTTAAACCATATTTGACACAATTAACAAAAAAGATTACCAATTTAGCTCATTTTCAAATACCGAGCTTTGTCTTAACTGTATTAAAATGTATCTGAACAATTAAAGAGATTTAAGTCTTTTCAAAAACATCATTGAGGTGAAAAATTACAAGTGAATCTTTGAAAACATTTGTAAAACATGTTTGGAGTTTTATCTTTTCTACACTTCAAGCTGTTTGAATTTCAGTTCGACAGGAAGGTGGAAAGAAACGTTTAGTAAAGCTGCTCTGAGTTAGCCTCCGTGATAAAAGAAGGAGAAATGACAATATGACTGCTACAAGTTTTCAATTTAAATAAGACATATTTATCTGCCTCAAACAGCCACAAACAAAACTGAATTTAAAACATTGCAATATTATATTTAGTATTTGTGCAGAAACTTACTTCCAACATCCAGTCTGGTTCCTCCACCGAACGTGGACCACAGTGATACAAACTCATTGAGCCGCCGTACAAAAACCTCTGACTGTAGAGAGACACGGCTCTCTGACTTTGTCAGACTGAACTAAACCTACAAGACCTCAAGATGCAACTTTACCATTAACGTGGGAAACAATGCTTTATTCTCTGGCTTAATATTTTTGTCTTCATTGCAATGAATTTTCAGAATTTGTATTATAAAAGGGATCTTAGCGTAAAATTATACTTTGATATGGAATAATGGCTATTTTTCCTGGCAAGCTGATTATAAAGTTAATAACTTGAAAAAAAGCTCCTAAAATAAAGTTTTTTTTAAAAAGTTTGACTTACTTCCAACATCCAGTCTGGTTCCTCCACCAAAAGTCAACCACAGTGATACAAACTCATTGAGCCGCCGTACAAAAACCTCTGACTGTAGAGAGACACGGCTCTCTGACTTTGACACAAACAAACTCAACAAAAATAGTCTCTGTTTGTGAAGTTTTGTTTAATTTGAAAACTGACAATAATCACAATAGCCACAATTTTATTTTAAATGTTTATTTTATATATATTTATTTTCAATAAAATGTATGTTACTTTCTCTTCCAATACATTACAACAAGGAAGGAGACATTCTGAAAATCTATATCTACAAAAATAAAGATATAATCATATAAAATAAGTATTGGAAAATTCCTAATCAATATCACAAAAAACTGATTGATCCATTGATAAACAGCATCATCAGAGTAATCCAAGTCCCTGTTGGAGTCAGTCAGAGCATTTCCATAGAGAGCCACTTTGCATCAGCAGCACCATGCTCCAGTGCTCTGGGAGAGTTTATAGTCCTGAGAGTTGAACACTGGATGACTGACAGCTGTCCTTCATGACAACAGAAGCCACAGAAATCCTCCTCATCAAAAACATGACTTTGACCTCCGTCCTCATCTGGACTCTCCTCTGCTGCTGCTTCACAGGTAAAGTCCAGAGAATCAAACTCCTCTCCTCTATGAACATCCGTCCCTCTGAAATGAAGCCCACAAAACCGTGACGCTGCTTTATGTTTCTGTCTCTGTGTCCTCAGAGTCCAGAGGCCAGTACACAGTGACTCAGCCTGGAGCAGTGAGCTCTGCTCTGGGAGGCTCCGTCTCCATCAGATGTCGCACCAGTTCGAAGGTTCATGGTGGGAGCTATTTATCCTGGTACCAACAGAGAGATGGAGAAGCTCCTAAACTGCTCATTTACTATACTAGCACTCGAGCATCAGGGATTCCAGGTCGTTTTACAGGCAGTGGATCAAACTCTGACTTCACTCTGACCATCAGTGGAGTCCAGGCTGAAGATGCAGCAGTTTACTACTGTCAGAGTTATCATGAGATCAACAGTCAGAGTGTGTTCACACAGTGAAAAAGCGTCGTACAAAAACCTCCCTCAGTCAGACTGAACAGAAACTGAAGTGACTGCTGCAGCTGGAAGCTACTGCAGAGACTGATACACTTCACTGAGGACACACACACACACACACACACACACACAATAACCAATTCACACTTACAGTATGAAACAATTAATAACAGGAGATACTGTTCAATTATTACATTTGAAAGTTTGTAAAAAACGACCCATGACAGACCAGTTTTAGGGTAACCTGTTATAAGTAATGTGTTACGGTAATATATTACTGTTAGCAGTAACAAAGTCATATAACACATTACTAATAGGATTTTTTAATATTATTACATTTATTATGTAAAATAGCGTGATACCACCCAAAATGACGGTGGTTAAGTATGAACTGTCTGGAGGAGAGAGGAGAGTTGTGCACTGGGAGGCACACAGGCCAGGACCAGCTGGAGCTCAAGGCCAACCAGCCTGGTGAAAGTAACACAATGAGTGTAATCAGTAACACATTACTCTGCATACACAGTAATATTGTAAAGTAACTTATTACTCTCAAATTGAAGCGAATAATAATTTACATTCATTTTGAAAGTAATTGTCCCAACACTGTTACAGACACAAAAACAACATCCTTCATCATTGGTTTCATTGTGACAGTTTCTGACCTTTCAGTGCTGGACTCTTCAAACTGTTTTCAGACTGAAATTCACAATATTTTACTAAAAACATCAAAACCAAGAATGTTCCTGTCCAAACTTTCAGGATTAATTCATCAGGCTGCACTGACAGAGATATCAGATGTGACCTGCATTACATCATCTCATCATTTCTCTCTAAAAATCTAACGTTAAAAAATGCTGCTGAGAAAAAGTCTGTGAGGATTTCAATGATCTACTGTTTTCATTTAAAACAGCAACACATGACAGCAGTCGTTCTTATAATAATATGATTGGACACCACTGAGTTGATCAATTGGTCTTTATTGTTTGAACATACAGAGAATATCAGCATTACTGCTAGAAACTAACATCACACCTTCAAATTGTGATGAACCTGAAGAGAGAGAGAGAGAGAGAGAGAGAGAGAGAGAGAGAGAGAGGTCAGACTGAGAGCAGTAGCAGAGTGAAACCAGTAGCAGAGTCCCAGTGGGTCAGGTCAGGACTGGGAACACTGGTCTCTCCTCAGAGTCTCTGAGAGCGGAGTCTGGGAGCCCTGGGTGGCCTCACAGGTCACAGAGGTCACCTTCCTCCACTGGTCTGCAGGGAGCCTCAGGGTGCTGCTCCAGCTGTAGCGGCCGTCCTTCTCCAGCACCCCGGGGCTCCTGCTCTCCTCCCAGCTGCTGCTGCTGGGGCCGTCCACCTTCCAGGCCAGACTCCAGTCTGAGGGGAAGCCCTTGTTGGCCAGGCACATGAGCGTGGCCTTCCCCTGCTGCAGCTCCTCACTGGAGGGGGGCAGCACCGTCAGGGTGGGACGGGCATCACCTAGGAGACACCAATCAGCTTAGAGGACAGGGACCACACAGCTGTCAATCAACCAGCAGACACTTGGACACCTTTACTGTGTGAGAGTTGATTTTCTCCTTTAAGGAGTTTCTGTCAGATGGTTTTTCTGCTCCACCAGTCACTCACTCACACATTGTTTCACTTCCCTTTAAGAAGCCTCTCATGCATATCAGCACAGAGAGAATCATCACACAGAAAGACCTGAAATATATCAAACTACACTGGAAATAAAATCTCAAAATATGACAAAATGTAAAACGTTTCTCATCAAAATTTTTAAAAACCTTAACTGTGCATTACTTTAAAATATCTATTGGAAACATAAATACAGAAAATGAACTGACTACAGTCAAATGTCGCAATGATTTCAACATCATTACCAATCTGTTCAAATGATTTTCAAAATGTTAAACCATATTTGACACAATTAACAAAAAACATTACCAATTTAGCACATTTTCAAATACCGACCTTTGTCTTAACTGTATTAAAATGTATTTTGACAATTGAGGTGATTTAAGTCTTTTCAAAAACATCATTGAGGTGAAAAATTAGAAATTAATCTTTGAAAACATTTGTAAAACAGATTTGGAGTTTTATCTTTTCTACACTTTAAGCTGTTTGAATTTCAGTTTGACAAAAAGGTGGAAAGAAACGTTTAGTAAAGCTGCTCCATGATAAAGGAGGAGAAATAACAACATGAATACTAACAGAATTTTAATTTAAATAAGACATATTTATCTGCCTCAAACAGCCACAAACAAAACTGAATTTAAAACATTATAATATTATATTTAGTATTTGTGCAGAAACTTACTTCCAACATCCAGTCTGGTTCCTCCACCGAACGTGTACCACAGTGATACAAACTCATTGAGCCGCCGTACAAAAACCTCTGACTGTAGAGAGACACGGCTCTCTGACTTTGTCAGACTGAACTAAACCTACAAGCCCTCAAGATGCAACTTTACCATTAAAGATGGAAATAATGATTTATTCTCTTCCCAAATATATATATATATATACATATATATATATATTTTTTTTTTTCGTAGAATTTGTATTTCAAAGGGAATATTTATCCTTTAGTGTGAACTATTTTTGTAAAATGATACTTCAATATGGAAAAGTGACCATTTTTCCTGGCAAGCTGAATATAAAGGAATTAAAATGAAAAAAAGCTCCTGAAATAAAGTTTTTTTAAAAAAGTTTGACTTACTTCCAACATCCAGTCTGGTTCCTCCACCAAAAGTCCACCACAGTGATACAAACTCATTGAGCCGCCGTACAAAAACCTCTGACTGTAGAGAGACACGGCTCTCTGACTTTGACACAAACAAACTCACAACAAAATAGTCTCTGTTTGTGAAGTTTTGTTTAATTATAAAACTGACAATAACCTTAATAGCCACAGTTTTATTTTAAATGTTATACATATTTATTTTCAATAAAATGTATGTTACTTTCTCTTCCAATAAATTAGAACAAGAAAGGAGACATTTTGAAATAATCTTTATCTACAAGAATAAAGATAAAATCATAAACAATAGGTATTGGAAAACTCCTAATCAATATTCCGAAAAACTGATTGATCCATTGATAAACAGCATCATCAGAGTAATCCAAGTCCCTGTTGGAGTCGGTCAGAGCATTTCCATAGAGAGCCACTTTGCATCAGCAGCACCATGCTCCAGTGCTCTGGGAGAGTTTATAGTCCTGAGAGTTGAACACTGGATGACTGACAGCTGTCCTTCATGACAACAGAAGCCACAGAAATCCTCCTCATCAAAAACATGACTTTGACCTCCGTCCTCATCTGGACTCTCCTCTGCTGCTGCTTCACAGGTAAAGTCCAGAGAATCAAACTCCTCTCCTCTATGAACATCCGTCCCTCTGAAATGAAGCCCACAAAACCGTGACGCTGCTTTATGTTTCTGTCTCTGTGTCCTCAGAGTCCAGAGGCCAGGTCACAGTGACTCAGCCTGGAGCAGTGAGCTCTGCTCTGGGAGGCTCCGTCTCCATCAGATGTCGCACTAGTCAGGATGTTTATGTTTATAGCAACAACCACTATTTAGCCTGGTACCAACAGAGAGATGGAGAAACTCCTAAACTGCTCATTTACGCTACTAGCAATCGAGAATCAGGGATTCCAGGTCGTTTTACAGGCAGTGGATCAAACTCTGACTTCACTCTGACCATCAGTGGAGTCCAGGCTGAAGATGCAGCAGTTTACTACTGTCAGAGTTATCATGAGATCAACAGTCAGTATGTGTTCACACAGTGAAAAAGCGTCGTACAAAAACCTCCCTCAGTCAGACTGAACAGAAACTGAAGTGACTGCTGCAGCTGGAAGCTACTGCAGAGACTGATACACTTCACTGAGGACACACACACACACACACACACACACACACACACACACACACACACACACACACACACACAAATACTCCTCAGCCACTATATCTTTGATATTACATTCATATAAAGACATACAATGGTCTACAAGACATCAATTTCCTCCATCTCTTTTCATGTTCTATTAACCCTTTTGCTGCCTAGATTAGTAGATGCATCACAGTTTCAGTCATCTGATCAGAGTCTGTGGGTAGAGTAAAGTAGAGCAGCCAAAAACTGTACTTAAGAAAAAGTCTTCCTCAGGTAAAGGTAAAGAAGTGAACACACACCTGTATTTATGGTTGGTTTGTGTTAAAATATCACATCATCATCTCCTGGTCAGATAATCTGCTTCATACACACCAGGACAACATTCCCAGTCCGTATCTCTCAGGTGTGATCACAAGGTTCTAATGTGAATATTACAATAATATTATACTCTATTAAATACACCCATGAGAAAGATTTTCAAATGAATAAATGAATCACAAATGTGTGACGTAATGTTTATTATGTCAAAAACTAATTACACAGAGTGTCAACATGTTAGAGTCCACATTAAATAAAAGTAGTCTGTCTGTTTTTCTATGTAAATAATTTTCTTTCTATGTTTCTGTCTCTTCATCAGGCTACATGAATCACCATAAACGGTCAATAAAGTCACAAAGACGCACACTGTTCACTTGAATATTTACGTTGTAACAGAAAACAGAAGTAGTAGGAGTTTTAAAGCTTGATATAGACTGTGGTTACTTAGTATTACCTTTTTTTAGCATTAACAACACAGACAAACTTCCTGCTGCCTGTCAGTTCAGTGTCAGCATGGTTCTCTGATATACTGACCTCAGACCAGCGTTTCCAACCAGAGCTTGCTGGACCTGCTCTGTGGTCTGTTAATATCAGCTGCTAGTGCTATTTAAAAGTCAAACAGAGACAGTGGAAATAGAAACAGGTGAGGCCGAGGATGCTTTGTCTTATCTGAATCTCCTGCTGTAGTTTAATCCATTATTCAGCTATGAACAGAGTCATGAAGGCGTGAGCAGACCGGCAGACCAGCAGCCTCTTAATGGAACCTAGTAAATAAATAAAAGTAGCATGATGAATGTATTTAAATGTAACAGAATAAAAGTTATTATTTTTCTCCTAAAATCTGCTCAAGTTAGAGTAAATAGTATGTAACATTAAAACTACTCCAACAAGTACAATTTACTCAGAACAGTCACTTTAGTACATGGAACAGCGGAAATCACACTTAGAAATCCAATAAACTATTATCAAAGTTCACAAGTAATTGAATGAAGTACTTCAAAATCAAGTAAATCCTTTTTCTACCTGAACAATAGGCATTTGGAAAAATTGCATAATTTCTGTCATTATGGCTCAGTATCCACAAACAAAGTTAACATTCTTTTCAAAATGAATGTTCAATTTGTAATGACACGTGTCATCCAGGACCAGGAGTGGCTCTTTTCTCTTTGCAACGTGCTGATGGCGTTGTCATGAAAAAAAAAGATACATCATTTAACTCTGCACCCTCTAAGAGCCGGACTCATTTGGTGAACTTCAGGCCTTAACTCTTTTTTTTCACATGAATACAAAAACAAATAACAAGTCCCTGTTGGAGTCAGTCAGAGCATTTCCATAGAGAGCCACTTTGCATCAGCAGCACCATGCTCCAGTGCTCTGGGAGAGTTTATAGTCCTGAGAGTTGAACACTGGATGACTGACAGCTGTCCTTCATGACAACAGAAGCCACAGAAATCCTCCTCATCAAAAACATGACTTTGACCTCCGTCCTCATCTGGACTCTCCTCTGCTGCTGCTTCACAGGTAAAGTCCAGAGAATCAAACTCCTCTCCTCTATGAACATCCGTCCCTCTGAAATGAAGCCCACAAAACCGTGACGCTGCTTTATGTTTCTGTCTCTGTGTCCTCAGAGTCCAGAGGCCAGGTCACAGTGACTCAGCCTGGAGCAGTGAGCTCTGCTCTGGGAGGCTCCGTCTCCGTCAGATGTCTGACTAGTCAGAAGGTTCATGGTGGGAACCATTTAGCCTGGTACCAACAGAGAGATGGAGAAGCTCCTAAACTGCTCATTTACAGTATTAGCACTCGAGAATCAGGGATTCCAGGTCGTTTTACAGGCAGTGGATCAAACTCTGACTTCACTCTGACCATCAGTGGAGTCCAGGCTGAAGATGCAGCAGTTTACTACTGTCAGAGTTATCATGAAATAAACAGTCAGAGTGTGTTCACACAGTGAAAAAGCGTCGTACAAAAACCTCCCTCAGTCAGACTGAACAGAAACTGAAGTGACTGCTGCAGCTGGAAGCTACTGCAGAGACTGATACACTTCACTGAGGACACACACACACACACACACACACAAACAATAACCAATTCACACTTACAGTATGAAAAAATTAATAACAGGAGATACTGTTCAATTATTACATTTGAAAGTTTGTAAAAAACGACCCATGACAGACCAGTTTTAGGGTAACCTGTTATAAGTAATGTGTTACAGTAATATATTACTGTTAGCAGTAACAAAGTCATATAATGCATTGCTAATAGGATTTTTTAAATATTATTACATTTATTATGTAAAATTGCGTGATACCACCCAAAATGACGGTGGTTAAGTATGAACTGTCTGGAGGAGAGAGGAGAGTTGTGCACTGGGAGGCACACAGGCCAGGACCAGCTGGAGCTCAAGGCCAACCAGCCTGGTGAAAGTAACACAATGAGTGTAATCAGTTACACATTACATTGCATACACAGTAATATTGTAAAGTAACTTATTACTTTCAAATTGAAGCAAATAATAATTTATATTCATTTTGAAAGTAATTGTCCCAACACTGTTACAGACACAAAAACAACATCCTTCATCATTGGTTTCATTGTGACAGTTTCTGACCTTTCAGTGCTGGACTCTTCAAACTGTTTTCAGACTGAAATTCACAATATTTTACTAGAAAAACATCAAAACCAAGAATGTTCCTGTACAAACCTTTATGATTAATTCATCAGGCTGCACTGACAGAGATATCAGATGTGACCTGCATTACATCATCTCATCATTTCTTTCTAAATATCTAACATTAAAAAATGCTGCTGAGAAAAAGTCTGTGAGGATTTCAATGATCTACTGTTTTCATTTAAAACAGCAACACATGACAGCAGTCGTTCTTATAATAATATGATTGGACACCACTGAGTTGATCAATTGGTCTTTATTGTTTGAACATACAGAGAATATCAGCATTACTGCTAGAAACTAACATCACACCTTCAAATTGTGATGAACCTGAAGAGAGAGAGAGAGAGAGAGAGAGAGAGAGAGAGAGAGAGAGAGAGAGAGAGAGAGAGAGAGGTCAGACTGAGAGCAGTAGCAGAGTGAAACCAGTAGCAGAGGCCCAGTGGGTCAGGTCAGGACTGGGAACACTGGTCTCTCCTCAGAGTCTCTGAGAGCGGAGTCTGGGAGCCCTGGGTGGCTTCACAGGTCACAGAGGTCACCTTCCTCCACTGGTCTGCAGGGAGCCTCAGGGTGCTGCTCCAGCTGTAGCGGCCGTCCTTCTCCAGCACCCCGGGGCTCCTGCTCTCCTCCCAGCTGCTGCTGCTGGGGCCGTCCACCTTCCAGGCCAGACTCCAGTCTGAGGGGAAGCCCTTGTTGGCCAGGCACATGAGCGTGGCCTTCCCCTGCTGCAGCTCCTCACTGGAGGGGGGCAGCACCGTCAGGGTGGGACGGGCATCACCTAGGAGACACCAATCAGCTTAGAGGACAGGGAGCGCACAGCTGTCAATCAACCAGCAGACACTTGGACACCTTTACTGTGTGAGAGTTGATTTTCTCCTTTAAGGAGTTTCTGTCAGATGGTTTTTCTGCTCCACCAGCCACTCACTCACACATTGTTTCACTTCCCTTTAAGAAGCCTCTCATGCATATCAGCACAGAGAGAATCATCACACAGAAAGACCTGAAATATATCAAACTACACTGGAAATAAAATCTCACAATATGACAAAATGTAAAAACTTTCTCATCAAAATCTTTAAAAACCTTAACTGTGCATTACTTTAAAATATCTATTGGAAACATAAATACAGAAAATGAACTGACTACAGTCAAATGTCGCAATGATTTCAACATCATTACCAATCTGTTCAAATTATTTTCAAAATGTTAAACCATATTTGAAACAATTAACAAAAAAGATTACCAATTTAGCTCATTTTCAAATACCGAGCTTTGTCTTAACTGTATTAAAATGTATTTTGACAATTGAGGTGATTTAAGTCTTTTCAAAAACATCATTGAGGTGAAAAATTAGAAATTAATCTTTGAAAACATTTGTAAAACAGATTTGGAGTTTTTTCTTTTCTACACTTTAAGCTCCTTTAAGCTGAGGAGAAATAACAACATTAATATTAACTAAATTTTAATTTGAAGAAGACATATTTATCTCCCTCAAACAGCCACAAACAAAACTGAATTCAAAACATTACAATATTATATTTAGTATTTGTGCAGAAACTTACTTCCAACATCCAGTCTGGTTCCTCCACCGAACGTGTACCACAGTGATACAAACTCATTGAGCCGCCGTACAAAAACCTCTGACTGTAGAGAGACACGGCTCTCTGACTTTGTCAGACTGAACTAAACCTACAAGACCTCAAGATGCAACTTTACCATTAACGTGGGAAACAAGGATTTATATTTTTGTCTTCATTGCAATGAATTTTCAGAATTTGTATTATAAAAGGGATCTTAGCGTAAAATTATACTTTGATATGGAATAATAGCTATTTTTCCTGGCAAGCTGATTATAAAGTTAAAAACTTGAAAAAAAGCTCCTAAAATAAAGTTTTTTTTAAAAAGTTTGACTTACTTCCAACATCCAGTCTGGTTCCTCCACCAAAAGTCCACCACAGTGATACAAACTCATTGAGCCGCCGTACAAAAACCTCTGACTGTAGAGAGACACGGCTCTCTGACTTTGACACAAACAAACTCAACAAAAATTGTCTCTGTTTGTGAAGTTTTGTTTAATTTGAAAACTGACAATAATCACAATAGCCACAATTTTATTTTAAATGTTTATTTTATAGATATTTATTTTCAATAAAATGTATGTTACTTTCTCTTCCATTAAATTAGAACAAGAAAGGAGACATTTTGAAATAATCTTTATCTACAAGAATAAAGATAAAATCATCTAAAATAGGTATTGGAAAATTCCTAATCAATATCACAAAAAACTGATTGATCCATTGATAAACAGCATCATCAGAGTAATCCAAGTCCCTGTTGGAGTCAGTCAGAGCATTTCCATAGAGAGCCACTTTGCATCAGCAGCACCATGCTCCAGTGCTCTGGGAGAGTTTATAGTCCTGAGAGTTGAACACTGGATGACTGACAGCTGTCCTTCATGACAACAGAAGCCACAGAAATCCTCCTCATCAAAAACATGACTTTGACCTCCGTCCTCATCTGGACTCTCCTCTGCTGCTGCTTCACAGGTAAAGTCCAGAGAATCAAACTCCTCTCCTCTATGAACATCCGTCCCTCTGAAATGAAGCCCACAAAACCGTGACGCTGCTTTATGTTTCTGTCTCTGTGTCCTCAGAGTCCAGAGGCCAGGTCACAGTGACTCAGCCTGGAGCAGTGAGCTCTGCTCCGGGAGGCTCCGTCTCCATCAGATGTCGCACCAGTCAGAATATTTACAATTCTAACAGTTTAGCCTGGTACCAACAGAGAGATGGAGAAACTCCTAAACTGCTCATTTCCAGTATTAGCACTCGAGAATCAGGGATTCCAGGTCGTTTTACAGGCAGTGGATCAAACTCTGACTTCACTCTGACCATCAGTGGAGTCCAGGCTGAAGATGCAGCAGTTTACTACTGTCAGAGTTTCCACTACATCAACAGTCAGGATGTGTTCACACAGTGAAAAAGCGTCGTACAAAAACCTCCCTCAGTCAGACTGAACAGAAACTGAAGTGACTGCTGCAGCTGGAAGCTACTGCAGAGACTGATACACTTCACTGAGGACACACACACACACACACACACACACACACACACACACACACACATTTTATTGTTTAATTACTTTAGTTCTCCCCTATCTGTAACAATTTTTTTCTGACATACCAAAATAGTCTTTACACATGAACACCTTTATCTCTACCAGATTTTGCATTTCTTAATGAAGCCTTTGCATCTTCTTTCTGTACGTAAACAAATGTAGATTCATATGCAGCACATTTTTAGTCCAGACTACAGCTTTGCTTTTTATTAAAAGATGAAAGCAACACACATAAAATAAAGACACAAGAGAAGAATCCACAAATAAGAGAACAGTCCATCTAAACATGTGAGTCTCTCATTGCTTTTTAACTATTTCCACAGATCTTAAGTCCAACTGGAAAGTTCCAAAGTTTTGAAACCACAGTCTCAAAAGGCACTATTACCTTTACTTTTAAGCCTGTAGAGATGTAAAACCAACAAGCTCTGATCATAGCAGAGCAGGACAGAAAGGACAGATGTGAAGGACACCATGTAGCACAGATCCACAGCTTCTGTTAAAATGGCCTTTCACACCAGCTCCTACCTGCTTTAAGATACCACGGCTGCACTGACAGAGCGATCAGATGTGACATGTATAAACCCTTTTTAGTCTGAACCTGACATAATCCCTGTCTCTGTAGATTGAATGTATCTATTGCGATTATCATTGTAAAACAGGAACATATCACAACAGTTATTTTTTTTTAAATATACATGGACATTGCTGATGTGATGAACCAGGCTCTTTCCTCCTCTACATACAGAGACAGTTATCATCTCTGTCATTAAGGCTTTTGTTGCATCAGTACTCTTTCACTTAAATATTCTTCATCTTAAAATCTCACTTGATGCTGACGACACCCTGCTCTTTATTTATAATACACTTTCTTACTTTAGCATCATTTCTACTTGTACATGAAGTCCTACAACATATGAATCATCAAGAGCAGACTTCAGTGATATGAGATAATTGGTTGAGCTTCCACTGAAATGCTTTAACCATTATGGGTATTGTTACCAAGGTTCATTCAAAACAGACAAACCTGAAACAAGTATGAAGTCTGAAGAAGTGCATAGAAATAACACAGTGGTATTGTTACTATTGTGGCCTCGTGTCTCATTCTAACAAATGTTCCTAATATGAAATATGTGGCACATCAAACACATGAGATAGCACATTTACATAAATACATTTCTTTATACAATGATTCACAAGACATTTAAATCCTCACTCTCTTTGCAATTGTTCATTCATCCCTCAGCTGCCTAGATTAGTACATGCATCAGTATTTAAAACGTTTTCAGAGTTGCACCACCATGAAATCAAACATGACAATACCATTATTTTCTGCTGTTCGTACCATAATGGCATTAGGAATTAATACAGGCTTCCTGACCACTGTCACATCCGTCTGTTGAACACGTTGGAATCCAGGGATCAGATCCCTCCAGCTGTCAAACATGTGCCAAATTTCCAGTTGTTGTGTATCCTCTGCGCGCCTTGCACAGATCTCTGATCTACACAAGTTGATGACTCGCATGTCAACATGAGTAATACACATCACTGGTACACATGTTAAATACAAACCAGTGTGTTACTGCTCCTGTAGATTACCACATCTGGATGTTTGATTTTCAGTGTCACAGGCTGGTGGAGGATTCGGGTTTCTCTTGCTGTAGCTTATATATATTTATTTCTTTATCTATCTATCTATCTATCTACAGATGGGTGACAAATTAAAGGAAAAATGAACATGAAGTGTCTTAGTAAGGAGGTGTTTGTATTTATTACACTTCTAATTTTAGGATACTTAAGTGTTAATATACTGCAAGTGTTCTTCAATAAATTATTGTAATGATTATGAACCCTTAAATGTAATATTGGTTTATGTTTTGCATAAACCTAGCAACAAACAACAGGCATAACTATAAACATCATTGCAAAGAAAATCATTTTAAAACCAACATTCAGTTTCTTATCCACATTCCTCCACACCAATAAACTAAATTCTAAATGAATCAATTCCAATGTTAACATTGTGAATCCTGTCACCACCTGCCCTAAATAGAGGAGGCTGGACAAACAGAATATGTTAACAAACAAAAAACAAAAATTACAAATAAAAACTGTTCTCTCTGAAGGACCATGTGCCAAGAATTAAACCTTAATTAACCCTGACTAAGAGAACTGGAGGAGCACGAGTTTTATTCTTTGTACTACGTTTTGCCTATCTAATAAATACATAACTCTGTTAGATGTAATCTGACTCAGAGTTTCAGCAAACAGACTTTTTTTTGTCCTCCCAAGAAAAAATATTTTTATAATATTTGTATGAAAATAAATATTTTTAAAAACCCACTGTTTGTGCTTTGCTGAGTACCGTGTTCGATTTTGTCTCAAACCCTACTGAGTGGGATCCACTAGACTAATATTACCACATTTAAAATTATGATTATAACAATTGTGTCCTAAAATGCAAACTGGAAAAATTTAATACTTTCTATTCACATCTGTATGGCTGAATCTCACATCTGTATGGCTGAATCTCTAAAAACTCTCTTTATTAAGCTGAAACAATTTAATGAAAAAGAAATCTGCACGCCCTCAAAAGGAACTTAACTTTTCTTTTGCAATTTTTCAAAGTAATGTCAAATAACAAGTCCCTGTTGGAGTCGGTCAGAGCATTTCCATAGAGAGCCACTTTGCATCAGCAGCACCATGCTCCAGTGCTCTGGGAGAGTTTATAGTCCTGAGAGTTGAACACTGGATGACTGACAGCTGTCCTTCATGACAACAGAAGCCACAGAAATCCTCCTCATCAAAAACATGACTTTGACCTCCGTCCTCATCTGGACTCTCCTCTGCTGCTGCTTCACAGGTAAAGTCCAGAGAATCAAACTCCTCTCCTCTATGAACATCCGTCCCTCTGAAATGAAGCCCACAAAACCGTGACGCTGCTTTATGTTTCTGTCTCTGTGTCCTCAGAGTCCAGAGGCCAGGTCACAGTGACTCAGCCTGGAGCAGTGAGCTCTGCTCTGCATCAGATGTCGCACCAGTCAGGATGTTTATGTTTATAGCAACAACCACCTTTTAGCCTGGTACCAACAGAGAGATGGAGAAACTCCTAAACTGCTCATTTACCATACTAGCACTCGAGTATCAGCGATCCCAGGTCGTTTTACAGGCAGTGGATCAAACTCTGACTTCACTCTGACCATCAGTGGAGTCCAGGCTGAAGATGCAGCAGTTTACTACTGTCAGAGTTTTCACATTATCAACAGTCAGAGAGTGTTCACACAGTGAAAAAGCGTCGTACAAAAACCTCCCTCAGTCAGACTGAACAGAAACTGAAGTGACTGCTGCAGCTGGAAGCTACTGCAGAGACTGATACACTTCACTGAGGACACACACACACACACACACACACACAAATTTCATTAAGTGGATAAAAACTAATAGTCAATAATTAAATAATATTTATTTGGTATACAAACATTTTAATTTATGAAGAGGTACTGAACAAATGTATCACCACAGCTTCTCACCATCAGTTCATACCACATTACGATATATGATCCCATCTTTGTCATCAATAACAAACCCATTTTAAACCATTGAAGAGAGGAAGAACCAGCCTGTGACTGTCAGAGTGTGAGATCAGGCTCTGTATGACTCATGATCTTTAACAACACAACTCAGGCCTCGGGTCATACTGTGGCAATTACAGATGTAACAACAGGTCGTGTGTTGGAACAGGATAAAAAATGTGCAAAAACCTGACAGTTATGGGAATCAAGCTCATTAAGCTGTTTCCTTGATTTAAAATGCAGCAGGTATGTTTTATTTGTCCAGGTTTTTAAATCTCACTGAGATTTCTCAACCCCAAACAAAGGAGGTGAAAGAAATTTTGTCAGACCTCCCTGTGGACAGTTTTCATAGGGACTATTTCTTCAGAGGAAAATCGTCCCTTTATGACTGTGTTCTCTGGAGTATCCATTCACTTCCATTTATTTAGATGCTGTTCCTGAAGAAAACATGTTGCTGTTAAATTTGAAATGCTCTTTCTATGCTGTGAGCACTACAAATTAAATGTCATTCACCTTCAATGTATTGGGGTGGACGCTCAGGGACAGATTTCTCCAAAGCAAGTTAAACAAAACTATGTGCATGGAGAGATAAGACTGTGAAGTACTTTGGGTGAACTGACCTGCATTAAATTTTAAATAGAAAAAACAAAGACAGTTCACCTCTGTGAAACACCGTGAAGTTCCAAAACACGATGACACAACACACAAATATTAATGTATATCACTATTATCTTGCATCATCTTTACATCACAATCATTTCTATTGATGTTTGAGTTGAATTTGTGTTTTTGTAAACACTGAATTTCCTGTCCATGTCCATGATTCCTCTTGTTATCTGTTGCCTTATTTTGTAACTTACTTTAATGATTATTGAGGTTACTGATTCTCAAGCAGAACTCTGTCACTTACAAACTTCACTGTTGTCACATTCTGCCTCTCTGTCTCTCCATCCAGCCACATTTCTACTTCCCCAGGCCCCTTCATTGCCATTTCCCACCGTCCACCAGATGCCCTCAGACTTTTCCACCTGTTCAAGTCACCTGACATTCACAACTGTTTTCACATATGCAGGAGTACTCCCCAACACCTGGAAACACACTCTGATGTGCCCTGCAGTATATAACCGGCCCATTTCCACTCATTCTCTGCCAGACTGTCAATGATGTTAACACCTTTGCTTCCAGCCTCTGTTACCTGAAACATTTACCTGATCCTGTATCAGTACCTGTCTGCCTGTTTGCCTGCACCTTTCCCTGCCCCATTCTTATCACATGTGGACCGTCAGTTACATCTTTTTGAACTTTCTAACCACGAGGCCTACGCTTATGTATCTTCACCTAAACAATAAATCCCTGAACTGTTCAGAGCAGTGAGCTCTGCTCTGGGAGGCTCCGTCTCCATCAGATGTAAGATCAGTCAGACTGTATATAATTCTAACTCTGTGGAATGGTACCAACAGAAACAAGGGGGATCTCCTAAACTGCTCATTTACGCTACTATCTATCGAGCATCAGGGATTCCAGGTCGTTTTACAGGCAGTGGATCAAACTCTGACTTCACTCTGACCATCAGTGGAGTCCAGGCTGAAGATGCAGCAGTTTACTACTGTACAGGTCGACATTTTATCAACAGTCAGTGGTTGTTCACACAGTGAAAAAGCGTCGTACAAAAACCTCCTTCAGTCAGACTGAACAGAAACTGAAGTGACTGCTGCAGCTGGAAGCTACTGCAGAGACTGATACACTTCACTGAGGACACACACACACACACACACACACATATTTTATTGTTTAATTACTTTAGTTCTCCCCTATCTGTAACAATTTTTTTCTGACATACCAAAATAGTCTTTACACATGAACACCTTTATCTCTACCAGATTTTGCATTTCTTAATGAAGTCTTTGCATCTTCTTTTTGTACGTAAACAAATATAGATTCATATGCAGCACTTCTTTAGTCCAGACTACAGCTTTGCATTTTATTAAAAGATAAAAGCAACACACATAAAATAGAGACACGAGAGAAGAATCCACAAATAAGAGAAAAGTCCATCTAAACATGTGAGTCTCTCACTGCTTTTTAACTATTTCCACCAAGTCCAACTGGAAAGTTCCAAAGTTTTGAAACCACAGCCTCAAAAGGCACTATAACCTTTACCTTTAAGCCTGTAGAGATGTAAAACCAACAAGCTCTGATCATAGCAGAGCAGGACAGAAAGGACAGATGTGAAGGACACCATGTAGCACAGATCCACAGCTTCTGTTAAAATGGCCTTTCACACCAGCTCCTACCTGCTTTAAAATACCACAGCTAAACAGAGACAGTGTTAGGCTGCACTGACAGAGCGATCAGATGTGACATGTATAAACCCTTTTTTGTCTGACCCTGAGATAATCCCTGTCTCTGTAGATTGAATGTATCTATTGCGATTATCATTGTAAAACAGGAACATATCACAACAGTTATTTTTTTTTAAATATCCATGGACATTGCTGATGTGATGAACCAGGCTCTTTCCTCCTCTACATACAGAGACAGTTATCATCTCTGTCATTAAGGCTTTTGTTGCATCAGTACTCTTTCACTTAAATATTCTTTATCTTAAAATCTCACTTGATGCTGACGACACCCTGCTTTTTATTTATAATACACTTTCTTACTTTAGCATCATTTCTACTTGTAAATGAAGTCCTACAACATATGAATCATCAAGAGCAGACTTCAGTGATATGAGATTATTGGTTGAGCTTCCACTGAAATGCTTTAACCATTATGGGTACTGTTACCAAGGTTCATTCAAAACAGACAAACCTGAAAGTATGAAGTCTGAAGAAGTGGATATAAATAACATAATGGTATTGTTACTATTGTGGCTTCATGTCTTGTTCTAACAAATGTTCCTGATCTGAAATATATGGCAAAGAAACAGAGTCATAAGTCATGTAACTTTCATGAATCCATATGGAAACCACTGTTGGATGAAATGTTTTATTGTTTTGAACTTTCAACAATATCAATCAACAATAAAGCAAATAAGAACAAATTTTTAAACGTATAGTTAGAGAGGGAGAGAGAGAGAGAGACAGAGAGAGTTACAGAGGTCAGACTGAGAGCAGTAGCAGAGTGAAACCAGTAGCAGAGGCCCAGTGAGTCAGGTCAGGACTGGGAACACTGGTCTCTCCTCAGAGTCTCTGAGAGCGGAGTCTGGGAGCCCTGGGTGGCCTCACAGGTCACAGAGGTCACCTTCCTCCACTGGTCTGCAGGGAGCCTCAGGGTGCTGCTCCAGCTGTAGCGGCCGTCCTTCTCCAGCACCCCGGGGCTCCTGCTCTCCTCCCAGCTGCAGCTGCTGCTGCTGCCGTCCACCTTCCAGGCCAGACTCCAGTCTGAGGGGAAGCCCTTGTTGGCCAGGCACATGAGCGTGGCCTTCCCCTGCTGCAGCTCCTCACTGGAGGGGGGCAGCACCGTCAGGGTGGGGGTGAGTCGACCCACTGCAGAGACACAGAGATTAATAAAGTTTATATGAAATAAATTAAACTCCGTCCTGTTGGTTGCAGCAGAGGAGGCTACCAGTTCTGCTGGTCCTCCTCAGATTGGATGAAACTGGTGACAAACCTTTCACTTCCCTCTCTGAGCTCAGTAACCATGGCAACAGACAGGCATCACTGCTGAACCATGGCAACAGAATGTTTATGTTTATAACAACTACCACTATTTAGCCTGGTACCAACAGAGAGATGGAGAAACTCCTAAACTGCTCATTTCCTATGCTAGCACTCGAGCATCAGGGATTCCAGGTCGTTTTACAGGCAGTGGATCAAACTCTGACTTCACTCTGACCATCAGTGGAGTCCAGGCTGAAGATGCAGCAGTTTACTACTGTCAGAGTTTCCACTACATCAACAGTCAGGATGTGTTCACACAGTGAAAAAGCGTCGTACAAAAACCTCCCTCAGTCAGACTGAACAGAAACTGAAGTGACTGCTGCAGCTGGAAGCTACTGCAGAGACTGATACACTTCACTGAGGACACACACACACACACACACACACACACACACACACACACACAATAACCAAGTCACATTTAAAGTATGAAACATTTATAAACAGGACATACTGTAAAATCATTACATTTGAAAGTTTTAAGAAATGAACCCATTACAGACACAAAAACAACATCCTGGTTTCATTGTGACAGTTTGTGACCTTTCAGTTCTGGACTCTTCAAACTGTTTTCAGACTGAAATTCACAATATTTTACTTAAAACTTCAAAACCAAGAATGTTCCTGTCCGAACTTTTGGGATTAATTCAGTTGTTTAACACTTTAAAAACTGAGGAGTCAACCAATCATTTTTCTATATTAAAGCATCTTAAATGTGATATGAAGTCATACATTGAGATCAGATGATGTAAATCTTAAACTGCTCTTCTGTATCAAAGTGTCTCCACAGCACAGCAGGTGATTGGCAGTTCTGTGTAACCTCTTCCTGTTACCTGTTGAAGCTCAGCCACAACATTAGATGTGACCATTGTTGCCATCAGAGAAACCCAAAGCAGCTGTTTACTTCCTCTCACATTCACTCTGTCAAACAAAGCAGTGACAGTGGTGCTGAAGAGAGAGAGAGAGCAGATGCTGAGAGAAAAAAGATGCTGAAGAAGATCTCCTGATTTAGCATCAAGCTTTTGGATTGTCAAGAGAAAGATAGACATCTAGAACAAGAGAAATACCCTCGTAGAGAACAGAAGAATACAGTTCAGACATAGAGTCCAAAGAGAATACCCAGAGACTTTATATGTGATCGCTCTAATTACACTGGCGTTATTACCAACTTGCTCTTTTATACTGAACATGTCACTGAGTGGCATACAGCCATATCAAAGCACTACAGCTTCATCTCCAAGAGAGCGATCTGCAAAGGGAGACACATCCAGATCTTTGAGGATGAAGAGTGAATAGTTACTGTTTTATCTGTTTGCCCGTGCCACCTCTCTTTTGTCATGAAATCCCTTTCAGTATGCATGTGGAATATAACCTGGGTAGATTCACCTGCTGCTCACCTCTTGGCCACAGCACTGTAGATCATATGATCACAGACCTTGACCCTTCCTCTCTCAGCTCATTCACTGTCAAACCACTAACCCCTCTGTCTGATCACAGCCAAATTACTGTTTATTAAAAGATCAGACATTAAAATGACACACCCACAATCCAGTAAACTGTACAATACCAGAAATTCATACAGAATGGACCAAAACAGTGCAGAACAATACCAGAAAGCAATCAATACCCCGAAAATCCAAACACTTTTGGATAAATATGCAAAAGACATGAGATGTGTTCTATCTATCTATCTATCTATCTATCTATCTACTCTACAGTTATATAACATGCACCATAAAATCTGAATATTTGAAGAAAAGACTCATGAACAATTTAATTTGTAGTTTACAAAAGTTTGGAGGACGTGTGTGTCACTATTTTACAGTTTAGTTTTTAAACTTTACATTTAGAGTATCAGACTTGAAGCACTAACATTCAGACTGGGAAATATAAAAAGCTATTCAATTCTCAAAAGTTAGAGTATGAAGAATATTACATAACAGAAAATTGCACATTTCTTATCAGACTTACGTATGTCCAGACTTAGTGTCTCTGATGCCCTTTCTGCTCTGCATGAATCACTCTGGACAACAGTGTGTTAGTGACTTGAAAACTTGTGTAGTACCACAACAGTTCCACAAGAGAGCAGCGCTGGTTTACAGCTGTACAGACAACATGGGAAATTCCAAAAAGGACCATTGTTTCAGCTCTAAGTCTGTGATGAGTGTGTTTTAGTAGATACTTTGCTTCACACAATGTAAGAAATTCAAGTTTCCTAAAAACATAAAATCCTACTAATCTTACCCTGAGACAAATTCAGTCTTTGTGGATTTAACAAATCCAGTGTTTTCAATTAAGATGGCAACGTATCACAGCAATTATTGTGATAATAACATATATGGGACCAACTGAATTTATTTATAATACTATGTTCTTTGTTGTTTTCACATGCAGAGAATAAAAACATTACAATAAGCAACTAAACTTTAAACTGTGATCTGGGGAGAGAGAAACAAGAAGTTTGGATGAAACTGCTTCAGGGTTTCACTTCTCTCTGAGCTCAGTAACCATGGTAACAGGCAGGCATCACTGATGAACCATGACAACAGGCAGGTGTCAGTACTAAAGTTAAAGTGTTAAAAGTGGCATTCAGTTTATCAATATTCTCAAGCAATTAGTTTAAATAAAACACAAGACATTTTGAAACAAACTATGTTATGAAGCATGAAGCCAAAATCATATAAAACTGCTACTGAATCATTTCTAATCAATACTTTGATAAAGTCTGTCAGAGCATTTCCATAGAGAGCCACTTTGCATCAGCAGCACCATGCTCCAGTGCTCTGGGAGAGTTTATAGTCCTGAGAGTTGAACACTGGATGACTGACAGCTGTCCTTCATGACAACAGAAGCCACAGAAATCCTCCTCATCAAAAACATGACTTTGACCTCCGTCCTCATCTGGACTCTCCTCTGCTGCTGCTTCACAGGTAAAGTCCAGAGAATCAAACTCCTCTCCTCTATGAACATCCGTCCCTCTGAAATGAAGCCCACAAAACCGTGACGCTGCTTTATGTTTCTGTCTCTGTGTCCTCAGAGTCCAGAGGCCAGGTCACAGTGACTCAGCCTGGAGCAGTGAGCTCTGCTCTGGGAGGATCCGTCTCCATCAGATGTCGCACCAGTCAGGATGTTTATGTTTATAGCAACTACCACTATTTAGCCTGGTACCAACAGAGAGATGGAGAAACTCCTAAACTGCTCATTTACGTTGCTAGCAGTCGAGCATCAGGGATTCCAGATCGTTTTACAGGCAGTGGATCAAACTCTGACTTCACTCTGACCATCAGTGGAGTCCAGGCTGAAGATGCAGCAGTTTACTACTGTCAGAGTTTCCACGTTATCAACAGTCAGTATGTGTTCACACAGTGAAAAAGCGTCGTACAAAAACCTCCCTCAGTCAGACTGAACAGAAACTGAAGTGACTGCTGCAGCTGGAAGCCACTGCAGAGACTGATACACTTCACTGAGGACACACACACACACACACACACACAAACCTACACACACAACCATACACACAGACTCTGTCCACATGTCCAAAATGTCTCGTTGAAGTTTCTCAAGCACGGTATCTGAGATCCTCTTCCTCCTCTATAACTGTAACTACATAAATGCCTCAGCCTATCCATTAATACCTTTCCTCTCAAATGCATTTCTGATCCAGTAGCTGTTGTCATATCACTTGATCTTCCTTAGCAGTTATCATTGAATTATATATGTTGAAATTCCCATTCCTCTAAGCAGTTTTGGGACATCTTGCCCATGTTGGCCTAAAAATTAAAATAATCCATGACAACTGGGTGAACACTATCTGCTGAGGAAGACACTGTAATTATATCAAAAGCTCCAGAAAAGCTACTGCATTGACTTTGTGGTGAAATTGTTTTGAGTGTAGACAATACAGATACATACACAAATACATATAGACCAATACAGTTCACTGTGGACACACACACATATGATTTATTCCACTTAGTAAGGGGAGACCTTAGAGTCATGTTAAAAACAAAAGGTAGTTATATTTGGGATCTCAGTGAGAAAAATAAGACAATTCGACTCTTTAAACTCCTTTCAGTGCCACATGTGTTAATACAGAAACTTTTGTGACACTGACAGCAAGTTAAATATTACACATGAACCATTAAGATACACACAAAAGAGCAAACAAAGAATATCAATCTCTTAAAGCAAAATAAAATTGATGTGAAGAACATCAAATTCTTTAAAGCTTCAGTTACACATCAGTATCATTTCTACGTCATCATTGTCAAGGAGAAAACAACATTGGGAAAGCAGATGAACATGTCACAGCTTGAGGACTGGGTGAAAGATGTAAAAGCACGAATGGCAATATGTAGCAGCAAAATAGAAGTACTGTATGCAAAGCCATCACAGCTCTTGTGGTGTGTGTACAGTCTGTGTCATCATGTTTGCTGCATGTTGAGGTTCTTCTTCTCTCTCAACATAAGATATATACGAGGCCGTGCTGAAGCCCAGCAGGTCTGACATTTTCTCTTGATGGTCAGTACATGTCTGATCTTCTGTGATCCTACAGAGATATTGCAAAAAGACAGAAGCGTAAATACAGTGACACTCAGTAATATTATTCAGCAGCATAAAATTACAGTATTACACAAGTGAACAACACATAAAGTCTAAGAGCTTACTGTCTCTGTACCTCCATCCTCATGCTATAAAACAACACAATATAGTGCAGAGCAGGACAGAGAGGACAGATGTGAAGAACAGGTAGGACAGACTTACTGCTTCTGTTAAAATGGCCTCCTTCCATCCTTTCACACCAGTTCATACCTGCTTTACGTTACACCAGCTAAACAGATACATTGTCAGGTTGAACTGACAGAGCTATCAGATGTGTTGTGTAGATAACTCTTACAATTGTTTTTATTAAATTATCACCTGATGTTATAAAATACTTTTGATGTGACCCTGAGACATGCTCAGTTAATTTAATAAATCTTCTGTGATTATTAAGACAGGAACATAAGACAGCAGTTATTCCTGTAATTATATGTATGGACACCATTGATGAAATGAATAGAGCTATCCTTTTTTTTTTTACATCTGGAGATTGTGTTGTCCTCGCTTCCATTTGGCCTGTTATTTAAAACAGTCCTGAAGTTAAAATATCAGATCTCAGTCATGTTGTATAGCTTTATGCTGACGATATCCTGCTCTTTATTTCTAATTCTTTTTTACCATCATTTCTAGTTATATATTAAATCCATCCAGGGAAGAGTTTAGTGATAAAGGTAAAGGGTGGGTTTCCATTAAAAGGCTTGAATCATGATGGATATTGTTACCATGTTTCACTAATAACAGACGACCCACTGCAGAGAAAGGGAGAGAGAGATTAATAAAGTTTACTTGAAGTAAACTAAACTCCATCCAGTTGGTTGCAGCAGAGGAAGCTACTGTCTCTGTTGGTCTTCCTCAGATTGGATGAAACTGCTGATAAACGTTTAACTTCCCTCTGAACTCAGTAACCATGGCAACGGACAGGCATCACTGCTGAACCATGAGAACAGTTAAGTTTCAGTACTAGATAAAGAGCTAAAACTGGCATTTTTTCCTCTGATGGATTCATGTTTAAACTACAAATTGTTATATTTTAGTATATTAGTATATTTTGAGTACAAAGTTTTAAAAAATATATTAATCTAGTATGAAAAATGTCAGGTTGAAACTGTTTTACAGTATTTTAAAGATTTCTTTTTTAAAACAGAAGCGACATAGATGGTGTGTGTTGGATTTGTTCATTCAAAATGAACATTGTTAACTACTGAAATAAAAATCCACATAAGACCACATAGAAAAGAGCATTAGCAAATTTCTAAACAATAATCTGATAAACTGATTGATCCACTGATTAACAGCATCATCAGAGTAGTCCAAGTCCCTGTTGGAGTCAGTCAGAGCATTTCCATAGAGAGCCACTTTGCATCAGCAGCACCATGCTCCAGTGCTCTGGGAGAGTTTATAGTCCTGAGAGTTGAACACTGGATGACTGACAGCTGTCCTTCATGACAACAGAAGCCACAGAAATCCTCCTCATCAAAAACATGACTTTGACCTCCGTCCTCATCTGGACTCTCCTCTGCTGCTGCTTCACAGGTAAAGTCCAGAGAATCAAACTCCTCTCCTCTATGAACATCCGTCCCTCTGAAATGAAGCCCACAAAACCGTGACGCTGCTTTATGTTTCTGTCTCTGTGTCCTCAGAGTCCAGAGGCCAGGTCACAGTGACTCAGCCTGGAGCAGTGAGCTCTGCTCTGGGAGGCTCCGTCTCCATCAGATGTCGCACCAGTCAGAAGGTTTATGTTTATAGCAACAACCACTGTTTAGCCTGGTACCAACAGAGAGATGGAGAAACTCATAAACTGCTCATTTACTATGCTAGCACTCGAGCATCAGGGATTCCAGGTCGTTTTACAGGCAGTGGATCAAACTCTGACTTCACTCTGACCATCAGTGGAGTCCAGGCTGAAGATGCAGCAGTTTACTACTGTCAGAGTTTCCACAGCATCAACAGTCAGGATGTGTTCACACAGTGAAAAAGCGTCGTACAAAAACCTCCCTCAGTCAGACTGAACAGAAACTGAAGTGACTGCTGCAGCTGGAAGCTACTGCAGAGACTGATACACTTCACTGAGGACACACACACACACACACACACACACACACACACACACACACACAGACTCTGTCCACATGTCCAAAACGTCTTGTTGAAGTTTCTCAAGCATGGTCTCTGAGATCCTCTTCCTCCTCTATAACTGTAACTACATAAATGACTCAGCCTATCCATTAATACCTTTCCTCTCAAATGCATTTCTGATCCAGTAGCTGTTGTCATATCACTTGATCTTCCTCAGCACTTGTCATTGAATTACAGATGTTGAAATTCCCATTCCTCTAAGCAGTTTTGGGACATCTTGCCCATGTTGGCCTAAAAAATAAAATATTCCATGACAACTGGGTGAATGCTATCTGCTGAGGAAGATAATGTAATTATATCAAAAGCTCCAGATAAAAGCTACTGCATTGACATTGTGGTGAAATTGTTTTGAGTGTAGACAATACAGATACATACACAAATACATATAGACCAATACAGTTCACTGTGGACACACACACATATGATTTATTCCACTTAGTAAGGGGAAACCTTAGAGTCATATTAAAAACAAAAGGTAGTTATATTTAGGATTTCAGTGAGAAAATAAAACAGTCCGACTTTTCAAACTCCTTTCAGTGCCACATGTGTTAATACAGAAACTTTTGTGACACTGACAGCAAGTTAAATATTACACATGAATCATTAAGATACACACAAAAGAGCAAACAAAGAATCTCAATCTCTTAAAGGAAAAATAAAATTGATGTGAAGAACATCAAATTCTTTAAAGATTTAGTTACACATCAGTATCATTTCTATGTCATTATTGTCAAGGAGAAAACAACATTGGGAAAGCAGATGAACATGTCACAACTTGAGGACTGGGGGACAGATGTAAAAGCAGGAATGGCAATATGTAGCAGCAAAATAGAAGTACAGTATGCAAAGCCATCACACCTCTTGTGGTATGTGTACAGTCTGTGTCATCATGTTTGCTGCATGTTGAGGTTGACGTGCCAAACAAGTGACTTATTTTATTTTATATCCGGCTGCCTCTACTACTAACTCCTGGCATTGGTTATCACTTACTTTCTCAGCCCCACCAACCCCATCATGTTCTTCTTAGCCTGTCTTTCATGTTGCATAGGTCAGTTTTACTAGTATTGTGACTGTTATGGTTACAAGCCACACAAAACTTAAACATGCACAACATGCATACCACCCAATCAGAAGAGGAGGACGGGAATGGGGAAGAACCTGTGGGAAAAAATTAACGCTGGTAAGCTCTGCCTCTCTCTCAACATAAGATATATACGAGGCTGTGCTGAAGCCCAGCAGGTCTGACATGTTCTCTCGATGGTCAGTACATGTCTGATCTTCTGTGATCCTACAGAGATATTGATAAAAGAGGAAGGCGTAAATACAGTCGGAATCGGAATCGGAATTGTGTTTATTGCCAAGTGGGTTTTCACATACAAGGAATTTGCTGTGGTGTATTGGTGCGTAACAAGTACAGAGAATTACAGAAAAGTACAGACAAGACAAGTACTGCAAGGTGCAAGGGTATGCATAAAATACAGTAATTTAAAGTACTACAGTACTAGTGCTAAGTAAGTATAATTAACAGTACAGAATATGAAAAAGAAAATTACTAAATATGTGCAATATATCTTTTGTAGATGATAATGAATAAATTAATAAAACTAAAACTGTGAGGCATGTGCAAAGTCTTGAGTGTGTACGAGTTTAGTATAAAGCGACACTCAGTTATATATTCAGCAACATAAAATTACAGTATTACACAAGTGAACAACACAAAAAGTCTAAGAGCTTACTGTCTCTGTACTTCCATCCTCATGCTATAAAACAACACAATGTAGTGCAGAGCAGGACAGAGAGGACAGATGTGAAGAACAGGTAGGACAGACTTGCTGCTTCTGTTAAAATGGCCTCCTTCCATCCTTTTACACCAGTTCATACCTGCTTTACGTTACACCAGCTTAACAGATACATTGTCAGGTTGAACTGACATAGCTATCAAATGTGTTGTGTAGATAACCCTTACAACTGCTTTTTTTTTAAATTATCACCTGATGTTATAAAATACTTTTGATGTGACCCTGAGACATACTCAGTTAATTTAATAAATCTGCTGTGATTATTAAGACAGGAACATAAGACAGCAGTTATTCCTGTAATTATGTGTATGGACACCATTGATGAAATCAGAATCAGAATCAGAATCAGAATCAGAATTGGGTTTATTGCCAAGTAGGTTTTCACATACAAGGAATTTGCTGTGGTGTATTGGTGCGTAACAAGTACAGACAATTACAGAAAAGTACAGACAAGACAAGTAGTGCAAGGTGCAAGGGTATACATAAGTGTCGTATTTTAAGTACTACAGTACTAGTGCTAGGTAAGTATAATTTACAGTACAGAATATGAACAGAAAATTACTGAATGTGTGCTATGTGTCTTTTGTAGAAGATAATGAATAATGAATAAAACTAAAACTGCGAGGAATGTGCAAAATATTGTGTTTGTATGGTTTAGCATAGACTAAAGTCCACGAGTGTGCGTTAATGTAACGCATTTTGCCGGGGGTCTGTGCGCTAATGTAATGCGTAGTGTCTGTTTGGGAGGGGGATAAGGGTCCGTGTCAGTGGGGGTCCCGGGCCTTGTTGATCAGGCCAGCTGTAGACGGGAAGAAACTGTTCTTGTGGCGAGAGGTTTTGGTCCTGATGGACCGCAGCCTCCTGCCAGAGGGGAGAGTCTCAAACAGTTTGTGATCGGGGTGGGAAGGGTCGGCCACCAGGTCCTGGAGAGATGGTAGATTGCAGCCAATCACCCTTTCTGTGGAGCGAATGATACGCTGCAGTCAGCCATTGTCCTTGGCAGTAGCAGCAGCGTACCAGACGGTGATGGAGGAGGTGTGGATGGACTCGATGATGGCAGTGTAGAAGTGCACCATCATCGTCTTTGGCAGGTTGAATTTCTTCAGCTGCCGCAGAAAGTACATCCTCTGCTGTGCTTTCTTGGTGATGGAGCTGATCTTCAGCTCCCACTTGAGGTCCTGGGAGATGATGGAGCCCAGGAAGCGGACGGACTCCACAGTGTTGACTGGGGAGTCTCTCAGGGTGATGGGGGTGAGTGGGGCTGGGTTCTTTCTGTAGTCCACAACCATCTCCACTGTCTTGAGAGCATTGAGCTCCAAGTTGTTCTGGCTGCACCAGGTCACCAGATGGTCAATCTCCCACCTGTAGGCAGACTCATCTGCTGAGGGTGGTGTCGTCCGCAAACTTCAGGAGCTTGACAGACTGGTGGCTGGAGGCGCAGCTGTTGGTGTACAGGGAGAAGAGTAGAGGGGAGAGAACGCAGGGGAATCGGTGCTGATGGTCCTGGAGTCAGAGACATGTGTCCCCAGCTTCACGCGCTGCCTCCTGTCGGACAGGAAGTCTGTGATCCACCTGCAGGTGGAGTCAGGCACGCTCAGCTGGGAGAGCTGGTCCTGCAGCAGAGCCGGGATGATGGTGTTGAAGGCAGAGCTGAAATCCACAAACAGGATCCTGGTGTAGGTTCCCGCGGAGTCCACATGCTAGAGGATGAAATGGAGGGCCAAGTTGACTGCATCATCTACAGACCTGTTGGCTCTGTAGGCGAACTGCAGGGGGTCCAGGAGTGGGTCAGTGATGGATTTGAGGTGGGACAGCATAAGGCGCTCAAATGACTTCATTACCACAGAGGTCAGGGCGACGGGTTTGTAGTCATTAAGTCCTGAGGCCCCTGGCTTCTTGGGAACAGGGATGACAGTGGAAGTCTTGAAGCAGGCTGGTACGTGGCATGTCTCCAGTGAGGTGTTGAAGATATCCGTGAATATCGGAGACAGCTGATCAGCACAGTGCTTCAGGGTGGATGGAGAGACAGAGTCTGGCCCGGCTGCTTTGCGGGGGTTCTGTCTCTTAAAGAGTCTGTTAACGTCCCTCTCCAGGATTGAGAGAGGTGTCACAGTGGAGGGCGAGGAGGGGGCCTCTGAGGTGTGAAGTTGTGGAGAGGCCATTGAGTCACGGGGCGTGGTGTCAGGACTGTCCCATTGTCTTTGGAAACGACAGTAGAAGTCGTTCAGGTTGTTGGCCAGGTGCAAGTCGTGAGCAGAGGGTGGGGCTCTGGGTTTGTAGTTGGTGATCTGTCTGAGCCCCTTCCAGACAGAAGCAGAGTCATTGGCTGAGAACTGTTGTTGGAGTTTCTCAGAGTACAGACGTTTAGCTCCTCTCACCTCCTTTCTAAACCTGTACTTGGCCTCTTTGAACCTGCCTCTGTCTCCACTCCTGAATGCTTCCTCCTTTTGCGACCTTAGCTGTCTGAGTTTGGCTGTGAACCAGGGTTTGTCATTGTTGTAGCTCACCCTGGTGCGTGATGGTACACAGCTGTCCTCACAGAAGCTGATGTAGGACGTCACAGCCTCTGTGAACTCATCCAGACTGTTGGTGTCAGTCCTGAAAACATCCCAGTCAGTACAGTCCAAGCACGCCTGAAGTTCCTCCACAGCCTCACTGGTCCACTGTTTTGATGTCTTCGCCACAGGTTTGCAGAGCTTTAACTTCTGCCTGTATGCAGGAATCAGGTGGACCATGATGTGGTCAGAGTTTCCCAGTGGAGCTCGGGGGACGGCGTGGTAGGCCCTGCTGACTGTGGTGCAACAGTGATCCAAGATGTTCTCCTTTCTGGTGGGGCACTTAATAAACTGTCGGTATTTGGGGGGTTCACGTGTTAGATTTCCTTTGTTAAAGTCCCCAAGGACAATAACTAGGGAGTCCGGGTTTGTCCACTCCTCTGTGAAGCACAGAACGAAAGATGAAGAAAAGTCACTGTTTTTCCCCACCAGTAGCTGAAGTTCATCCAGTTTGTTGCAGAGTGAACGCACGTTGGAAAGAAATATTCCCGGTAGTGGTGTGCGAAGTCCGCGTCAGCGGAGACGCACGAGCGCCCCGGCACGTTTCCCTCTCCTCCGGCGTTTCACTGAGTGGACAAAGGTGAGGGCACCTTTGACCAGAATGTCCAGTAATTCCACGGATGAAGCAATGAAAGTGGGAATTAAATCCACAGGGGTTGTAGCCCTGATGTTCATGAGCTCTTCTCTGGTGAAAGAGCTCCTGGTGCTGCAGCAAAACACAGTGTTTATACACAAAACAAGAAAAAATAACGCGGCGCCATCCTGGGTGAACGAATAGAAAAGAATAGAGCTATGCTTTTTTCTACATTTGGAGACTGTGTTGTCCTCACTTCCATTTGGCCTGTTATTTAAAACAATCCTGGGGTTAAAATATCAGATCTCAGTCATGTTGTAAAACTTTATGCTATGTTACCATGTTTCACTAGTAACAGACGACCCACTGCAGAGAAAGGGAGAGAGAGATTAATAAAGTTTACTTGAAGTAAACTAAACTCCATCCAGTTGGTTGCAGCAGAGGAAGCTACTGTCTCTGTTGGTCTTCCTCAGATTGGATGAAACTGCTGATAAACGTTTAACTTCCCTCTGAACTCAGTAACCATGGCAACGGACAGGCATCGCTGCTGAACCATGAGAACAGTTAGGTTTCAGTACTAGATAAAGAGCTAAAACTGGCATTTCTGATGGATTCATGTTTAAGCTACAAATTATTATATTTTAGTATATTAGTATATTTTGTTTTACAAGTTTTAAAAAATATATTAATCTAGTATGAAAAATGTCAGGTTGAAACTGTTTTACAGTATTTTAAAGATTTCTTCAAAAGACCTCAGACCAGCGTTTCCAATCAGAGCTTGCTGGACCTGCTCTGTGGTCTGTTAATATCAGCTGCTAGTGCTATTTAAAAGTCAAACAGAGACAGTGGAAATAGAAACAGGTGAGGCCGAGGATGTTTTGTCTTATCTGAATCTCCTGCTGTAGTTTAATCCATTATTCAGCTATGAACAGAGTCATGAAGGCGTGAGCAGACCGGCAGACCAGCAGCCTCTTAATGGAACCTAGTAAATAAATAAAAGTAGCATGATGAATGTATTTAAATGTAACAGAATAAAAGTAATTATTTTTCTCCTAAAATCTGCTCAAGTTAGAGTAAATAGTATGTAACATTAAAACTACTCCAACAAGTACAATTTACTCAGAATAGTCACTTTAGTACATGGAACAGCGGAAATCACACTTAGAAATCCAATAAACTATTATCAAAGTTCACAAGTAATTGAATGAAGTACTTCAAAATCAAGTAAATCCTTTTTCTACCTGAACAATAGGCATTTAGAAAAATTGCATTATTTCTGTCATTATGGCTCAGTATCCACAAACAAAGTTAACATTCTTTTCAAAATGAATGTTCAATTTGTAATGACATGTGTCATCCAGGACCAGGAGTGGCTCTTTTCTCTTTGCAACGTGCTGATGGCGTTGTCATGAAAAAAAAAAAGATATATCATTTAACTCTGCACCCTCTAAGAGCCGGACTCATTTGGTGAACTTCAGGCCTTAACTCTTTTTTTTCACATGAATACAAAAACAAATAACAAGTCCCTGTTGGAGTCAGTCAGAGCATTTCCATAGAGAGCCACTTTGCATCAGCAGCACCATGCTCCAGTGCTCTGGGAGAGTTTATAGTCCTGAGAGTTGAACACTGGATGACTGACAGCTGTCCTTCATGACAACAGAAGCCACAGAAATCCTCCTCATCAAAAACATGACTTTGACCTCCGTCCTCATCTGGACTCTCCTCTGCTGCTGCTTCACAGGTAAAGTCCAGAGACTCAAACTCCTCTCCTCTATGAACATCCGTCCCTCTGAAATGAAGCCCACAAAACCGTGACGCTGCTTTATGTTTCTGTCTCTGTGTCCTCAGAGTCCAGAGGCCAGGTCACAGTGACTCAGCCTGGAGCAGTGAGCTCTGCTCTGGGAGGCTCCGTCTCCATCAGATGTCGCACCAGTCAGAATATTAATTCAGACAATTTAGCCTGGTACCAACAGAGAGATGGAGAAACTCCTAAACTGCTCATTTACGATACTAGCACTCGAGTATCAGGGATTCCAGGTCGTTTTACAGGCAGTGGATCAAACTCTGACTTCACTCTGACCATCAGTGGAGTCCAGGCTGAAGATGCAGCAGTTTACTACTGTCAGAGTGAACATTACATCAACAGTCAGTATGTGTTCACACAGTGAAAAAGCGTCGTACAAAAACCTCCCTCAGTCAGACTGAACAGAAACTGAAGTGACTGCTGCAGCTGGAAGCTACTGCAGAGACTGATACACTTCACTGAGGACACACACACACACACACACACACACACACACACACAGACTCTGTCCACATGTCCAAAACGTCTTGTTGAAGTTTCTCAAGCACGTTCTCTGAGATCCTCTTCCTCCTCTATAACTGTAACTACATAAATGCCTCAGCCTATCCATTAATACATTTCCTCTCAAATGCATTTCTGATCCAGTAGCTGTTGTCATATCACATGATCTTCCTTAGCAGTTGTCATTGAATTATAGATGTTGAAATTCCCATTCCTCTAAGCAGTTTTGGGACATCTTGCCCATGTTGGCCTAACAAATAAAATATTCCATGACAACTGGGTGAACGCTATCTGCTGAGGAAGATAATGTAATTATATCAAAAGCTCCAGTTAAAAATTAATGCATTTACTTTGTGGTGAAATTGTTTTGAGTGAAGACAATACAGATACATACACAAATACATATAGACCAATACAGTTCACTGTGGACACACACACATATGATTTATTCCACTTAGTAAGGGGAAACCTTAGAGTCATATTAAAAACAAAAGGTAGTTATATTTAGGATTTCAGTGAGAAAAATAAAATAGTCCGACTCTTCAAACTCCTTTCAGTGCCACATGTGTTAATACATAAACTTTTGTGACACTGACAGCAAGTTAAATATTACACATGAACCATTAAGATACACACAAAAGAGCAAACAAAGAATATCAATCTCTTAAAGCAAAATAAAATTGATGTGAAGAACATCAAATTCTTTAAAGCTTCAGTTACACATCAGTATCATTTCTACGTCATCATTGTCAAGGAGAAAACAACATTGGGAAAGCAGATGAACATGTCACAGCTTGAGGACTGGGTGAAAGATGTAAAAGCACGAATGGCAATATGTAGCAGCAAAATAGAAGTACTGTATGCAAAGCCATCACAGCTCTTGTGGTGTGTGTACAGTCTGTGTCATCATGTTTGCTGCATGTTGAGGTTCTTCTTCTCTCTCAACATAAGATATATACGAGGCCGTGCTGAAGCCCAGCAGGTCTGACATTTTCTCTTGATGGTCAGTACATGTCTGATCTTCTGTGATCCTACAGAGATATTGCAAAAAGACAGAAGCGTAAATACAGTGACACTCAGTAATATTATTCAGCAGCATAAAATTACAGTATTACACAAGTGAACAACACATAAAGTCTAAGAGCTTACTGTCTCTGTACCTCCATCCTCATGCTATAAAACAACACAATATAGTGCAGAGCAGGACAGAGAGGACAGATGTGAAGAACAGGTAGGACAGACTTACTGCTTCTGTTAAAATGGCCTCCTTCCATCCTTTCACACCAGTTCATACCTGCTTTACGTTACACCAGCTAAACAGATACATTGTCAGGTTGAACTGACAGAGCTATCAGATGTGTTGTGTAGATAACTCTTACAATTGTTTTTATTAAATTATCACCTGATGTTATAAAATACTTTTGATGTGACCCTGAGACATGCTCAGTTAATTTAATAAATCTTCTGTGATTATTAAGACAGGAACATAAGACAGCAGTTATTCCTGTAATTATATGTATGGACACCATTGATGAAATGAATAGAGCTATCCTTTTTTTTTTTACATCTGGAGATTGTGTTGTCCTCGCTTCCATTTGGCCTGTTATTTAAAACAGTCCTGAAGTTAAAATATCAGATCTCAGTCATGTTGTATAGCTTTATGCTGACGATATCCTGCTCTTTATTTCTAATTCTTTTTTACCATCATTTCTAGTTATATATTAAATCCATCCAGGGAAGAGTTTAGTGATAAAGGTAAAGGGTGGGTTTCCATTAAAAGGCTTGAATCATGATGGATATTGTTACCATGTTTCACTAATAACAGACGACCCACTGCAGAGAAAGGGAGAGAGAGATTAATAAAGTTTACTTGAAGTAAACTAAACTCCATCCAGTTGGTTGCAGCAGAGGAAGCTACTGTCTCTGTTGGTCTTCCTCAGATTGGATGAAACTGCTGATAAACGTTTAACTTCCCTCTGAACTCAGTAACCATGGCAACGGACAGGCATCACTGCTGAACCATGAGAACAGTTAAGTTTCAGTACTAGATAAAGAGCTAAAACTGGCATTTTTTCCTCTGATGGATTCATGTTTAAACTACAAATTGTTATATTTTAGTATATTAGTATATTTTGAGTACAAAGTTTTAAAAAATATATTAATCTAGTATGAAAAATGTCAGGTTGAAACTGTTTTACAGTATTTTAAAGATTTCTTTTTTAAAACAGAAGCGACATAGATGGTGTGTGTTGGATTTGTTCATTCAAAATGAACATTGTTAACTACTGAAATAAAAATCCACATAAGACCACATAGAAAAGAGCATTAGCAAATTTCTAAACAATAATCTGATAAACTGATTGATCCACTGATTAACAGCATCATCAGAGTAGTCCAAGTCCCTGTTGGAGTCAGTCAGAGCATTTCCATAGAGAGCCACTTTGCATCAGCAGCACCATGCTCCAGTGCTCTGGGAGAGTTTATAGTCCTGAGAGTTGAACACTGGATGACTGACAGCTGTCCTTCATGACAACAGAAGCCACAGAAATCCTCCTCATCAAAAACATGACTTTGACCTCCGTCCTCATCTGGACTCTCCTCTGCTGCTGCTTCACAGGTAAAGTCCAGAGAATCAAACTCCTCTCCTCTATGAACATCCGTCCCTCTGAAATGAAGCCCACAAAACCGTGACGCTGCTTTATGTTTCTGTCTCTGTGTCCTCAGAGTCCAGAGGCCAGGTCACAGTGACTCAGCCTGGAGCAGTGAGCTCTGCTCTGGGAGGCTCCGTCTCCATCAGATGTCGCACCAGTCAGAAGGTTTATGTTTATAGCAACAACCACTGTTTAGCCTGGTACCAACAGAGAGATGGAGAAACTCATAAACTGCTCATTTACTATGCTAGCACTCGAGCATCAGGGATTCCAGGTCGTTTTACAGGCAGTGGATCAAACTCTGACTTCACTCTGACCATCAGTGGAGTCCAGGCTGAAGATGCAGCAGTTTACTACTGTCAGAGTTTCCACAGCATCAACAGTCAGGATGTGTTCACACAGTGAAAAAGCGTCGTACAAAAACCTCCCTCAGTCAGACTGAACAGAAACTGAAGTGACTGCTGCAGCTGGAAGCTACTGCAGAGACTGATACACTTCACTGAGGACACACACACACACACACACACACACACACACACACACACACACAGACTCTGTCCACATGTCCAAAACGTCTTGTTGAAGTTTCTCAAGCATGGTCTCTGAGATCCTCTTCCTCCTCTATAACTGTAACTACATAAATGACTCAGCCTATCCATTAATACCTTTCCTCTCAAATGCATTTCTGATCCAGTAGCTGTTGTCATATCACTTGATCTTCCTCAGCACTTGTCATTGAATTACAGATGTTGAAATTCCCATTCCTCTAAGCAGTTTTGGGACATCTTGCCCATGTTGGCCTAAAAAATAAAATATTCCATGACAACTGGGTGAATGCTATCTGCTGAGGAAGATAATGTAATTATATCAAAAGCTCCAGATAAAAGCTACTGCATTGACATTGTGGTGAAATTGTTTTGAGTGTAGACAATACAGATACATACACAAATACATATAGACCAATACAGTTCACTGTGGACACACACACATATGATTTATTCCACTTAGTAAGGGGAAACCTTAGAGTCATATTAAAAACAAAAGGTAGTTATATTTAGGATTTCAGTGAGAAAATAAAACAGTCCGACTTTTCAAACTCCTTTCAGTGCCACATGTGTTAATACAGAAACTTTTGTGACACTGACAGCAAGTTAAATATTACACATGAATCATTAAGATACACACAAAAGAGCAAACAAAGAATCTCAATCTCTTAAAGGAAAAATAAAATTGATGTGAAGAACATCAAATTCTTTAAAGATTTAGTTACACATCAGTATCATTTCTATGTCATTATTGTCAAGGAGAAAACAACATTGGGAAAGCAGATGAACATGTCACAACTTGAGGACTGGGGGACAGATGTAAAAGCAGGAATGGCAATATGTAGCAGCAAAATAGAAGTACAGTATGCAAAGCCATCACACCTCTTGTGGTATGTGTACAGTCTGTGTCATCATGTTTGCTGCATGTTGAGGTTGACGTGCCAAACAAGTGACTTATTTTATTTTATATCCGGCTGCCTCTACTACTAACTCCTGGCATTGGTTATCACTTACTTTCTCAGCCCCACCAACCCCATCATGTTCTTCTTAGCCTGTCTTTCATGTTGCATAGGTCAGTTTTACTAGTATTGTGACTGTTATGGTTACAAGCCACACAAAACTTAAACATGCACAACATGCATACCACCCAATCAGAAGAGGAGGACGGGAATGGGGAAGAACCTGTGGGAAAAAATTAACGCTGGTAAGCTCTGCCTCTCTCTCAACATAAGATATATACGAGGCTGTGCTGAAGCCCAGCAGGTCTGACATGTTCTCTCGATGGTCAGTACATGTCTGATCTTCTGTGATCCTACAGAGATATTGATAAAAGAGGAAGGCGTAAATACAGTCGGAATCGGAATCGGAATTGTGTTTATTGCCAAGTGGGTTTTCACATACAAGGAATTTGCTGTGGTGTATTGGTGCGTAACAAGTACAGAGAATTACAGAAAAGTACAGACAAGACAAGTACTGCAAGGTGCAAGGGTATGCATAAAATACAGTAATTTAAAGTACTACAGTACTAGTGCTAAGTAAGTATAATTAACAGTACAGAATATGAAAAAGAAAATTACTAAATATGTGCAATATATCTTTTGTAGATGATAATGAATAAATTAATAAAACTAAAACTGTGAGGCATGTGCAAAGTCTTGAGTGTGTACGAGTTTAGTATAAAGCGACACTCAGTTATATATTCAGCAACATAAAATTACAGTATTACACAAGTGAACAACACAAAAAGTCTAAGAGCTTACTGTCTCTGTACTTCCATCCTCATGCTATAAAACAACACAATGTAGTGCAGAGCAGGACAGAGAGGACAGATGTGAAGAACAGGTAGGACAGACTTGCTGCTTCTGTTAAAATGGCCTCCTTCCATCCTTTTACACCAGTTCATACCTGCTTTACGTTACACCAGCTTAACAGATACATTGTCAGGTTGAACTGACATAGCTATCAAATGTGTTGTGTAGATAACCCTTACAACTGCTTTTTTTTTAAATTATCACCTGATGTTATAAAATACTTTTGATGTGACCCTGAGACATACTCAGTTAATTTAATAAATCTGCTGTGATTATTAAGACAGGAACATAAGACAGCAGTTATTCCTGTAATTATGTGTATGGACACCATTGATGAAATCAGAATCAGAATCAGAATCAGAATCAGAATTGGGTTTATTGCCAAGTAGGTTTTCACATACAAGGAATTTGCTGTGGTGTATTGGTGCGTAACAAGTACAGACAATTACAGAAAAGTACAGACAAGACAAGTAGTGCAAGGTGCAAGGGTATACATAAGTGTCGTATTTTAAGTACTACAGTACTAGTGCTAGGTAAGTATAATTTACAGTACAGAATATGAACAGAAAATTACTGAATGTGTGCTATGTGTCTTTTGTAGAAGATAATGAATAATGAATAAAACTAAAACTGCGAGGAATGTGCAAAATATTGTGTTTGTATGGTTTAGCATAGACTAAAGTCCACGAGTGTGCGTTAATGTAACGCATTTTGCCGGGGGTCTGTGCGCTAATGTAATGCGTAGTGTCTGTTTGGGAGGGGGATAAGGGTCCGTGTCAGTGGGGGTCCCGGGCCTTGTTGATCAGGCCAGCTGTAGACGGGAAGAAACTGTTCTTGTGGCGAGAGGTTTTGGTCCTGATGGACCGCAGCCTCCTGCCAGAGGGGAGAGTCTCAAACAGTTTGTGATCGGGGTGGGAAGGGTCGGCCACCAGGTCCTGGAGAGATGGTAGATTGCAGCCAATCACCCTTTCTGTGGAGCGAATGATACGCTGCAGTCAGCCATTGTCCTTGGCAGTAGCAGCAGCGTACCAGACGGTGATGGAGGAGGTGTGGATGGACTCGATGATGGCAGTGTAGAAGTGCACCATCATCGTCTTTGGCAGGTTGAATTTCTTCAGCTGCCGCAGAAAGTACATCCTCTGCTGTGCTTTCTTGGTGATGGAGCTGATCTTCAGCTCCCACTTGAGGTCCTGGGAGATGATGGAGCCCAGGAAGCGGACGGACTCCACAGTGTTGACTGGGGAGTCTCTCAGGGTGATGGGGGTGAGTGGGGCTGGGTTCTTTCTGTAGTCCACAACCATCTCCACTGTCTTGAGAGCATTGAGCTCCAAGTTGTTCTGGCTGCACCAGGTCACCAGATGGTCAATCTCCCACCTGTAGGCAGACTCATCTGCTGAGGGTGGTGTCGTCCGCAAACTTCAGGAGCTTGACAGACTGGTGGCTGGAGGCGCAGCTGTTGGTGTACAGGGAGAAGAGTAGAGGGGAGAGAACGCAGGGGAATCGGTGCTGATGGTCCTGGAGTCAGAGACATGTGTCCCCAGCTTCACGCGCTGCCTCCTGTCGGACAGGAAGTCTGTGATCCACCTGCAGGTGGAGTCAGGCACGCTCAGCTGGGAGAGCTGGTCCTGCAGCAGAGCCGGGATGATGGTGTTGAAGGCAGAGCTGAAATCCACAAACAGGATCCTGGTGTAGGTTCCCGCGGAGTCCACATGCTAGAGGATGAAATGGAGGGCCAAGTTGACTGCATCATCTACAGACCTGTTGGCTCTGTAGGCGAACTGCAGGGGGTCCAGGAGTGGGTCAGTGATGGATTTGAGGTGGGACAGCATAAGGCGCTCAAATGACTTCATTACCACAGAGGTCAGGGCGACGGGTTTGTAGTCATTAAGTCCTGAGGCCCCTGGCTTCTTGGGAACAGGGATGACAGTGGAAGTCTTGAAGCAGGCTGGTACGTGGCATGTCTCCAGTGAGGTGTTGAAGATATCCGTGAATATCGGAGACAGCTGATCAGCACAGTGCTTCAGGGTGGATGGAGAGACAGAGTCTGGCCCGGCTGCTTTGCGGGGGTTCTGTCTCTTAAAGAGTCTGTTAACGTCCCTCTCCAGGATTGAGAGAGGTGTCACAGTGGAGGGCGAGGAGGGGGCCTCTGAGGTGTGAAGTTGTGGAGAGGCCATTGAGTCACGGGGCGTGGTGTCAGGACTGTCCCATTGTCTTTGGAAACGACAGTAGAAGTCGTTCAGGTTGTTGGCCAGGTGCAAGTCGTGAGCAGAGGGTGGGGCTCTGGGTTTGTAGTTGGTGATCTGTCTGAGCCCCTTCCAGACAGAAGCAGAGTCATTGGCTGAGAACTGTTGTTGGAGTTTCTCAGAGTACAGACGTTTAGCTCCTCTCACCTCCTTTCTAAACCTGTACTTGGCCTCTTTGAACCTGCCTCTGTCTCCACTCCTGAATGCTTCCTCCTTTTGCGACCTTAGCTGTCTGAGTTTGGCTGTGAACCAGGGTTTGTCATTGTTGTAGCTCACCCTGGTGCGTGATGGTACACAGCTGTCCTCACAGAAGCTGATGTAGGACGTCACAGCCTCTGTGAACTCATCCAGACTGTTGGTGTCAGTCCTGAAAACATCCCAGTCAGTACAGTCCAAGCACGCCTGAAGTTCCTCCACAGCCTCACTGGTCCACTGTTTTGATGTCTTCGCCACAGGTTTGCAGAGCTTTAACTTCTGCCTGTATGCAGGAATCAGGTGGACCATGATGTGGTCAGAGTTTCCCAGTGGAGCTCGGGGGACGGCGTGGTAGGCCCTGCTGACTGTGGTGCAACAGTGATCCAAGATGTTCTCCTTTCTGGTGGGGCACTTAATAAACTGTCGGTATTTGGGGGGTTCACGTGTTAGATTTCCTTTGTTAAAGTCCCCAAGGACAATAACTAGGGAGTCCGGGTTTGTCCACTCCTCTGTGAAGCACAGAACGAAAGATGAAGAAAAGTCACTGTTTTTCCCCACCAGTAGCTGAAGTTCATCCAGTTTGTTGCAGAGTGAACGCACGTTGGAAAGAAATATTCCCGGTAGTGGTGTGCGAAGTCCGCGTCAGCGGAGACGCACGAGCGCCCCGGCACGTTTCCCTCTCCTCCGGCGTTTCACTGAGTGGACAAAGGTGAGGGCACCTTTGACCAGAATGTCCAGTAATTCCACGGATGAAGCAATGAAAGTGGGAATTAAATCCACAGGGGTTGTAGCCCTGATGTTCATGAGCTCTTCTCTGGTGAAAGAGCTCCTGGTGCTGCAGCAAAACACAGTGTTTATACACAAAACAAGAAAAAATAACGCGGCGCCATCCTGGGTGAACGAATAGAAAAGAATAGAGCTATGCTTTTTTCTACATTTGGAGACTGTGTTGTCCTCACTTCCATTTGGCCTGTTATTTAAAACAATCCTGGGGTTAAAATATCAGATCTCAGTCATGTTGTAAAACTTTATGCTATGTTACCATGTTTCACTAGTAACAGACGACCCACTGCAGAGAAAGGGAGAGAGAGATTAATAAAGTTTACTTGAAGTAAACTAAACTCCATCCAGTTGGTTGCAGCAGAGGAAGCTACTGTCTCTGTTGGTCTTCCTCAGATTGGATGAAACTGCTGATAAACGTTTAACTTCCCTCTGAACTCAGTAACCATGGCAACGGACAGGCATCGCTGCTGAACCATGAGAACAGTTAGGTTTCAGTACTAGATAAAGAGCTAAAACTGGCATTTCTGATGGATTCATGTTTAAGCTACAAATTATTATATTTTAGTATATTAGTATATTTTGTTTTACAAGTTTTAAAAAATATATTAATCTAGTATGAAAAATGTCAGGTTGAAACTGTTTTACAGTATTTTAAAGATTTCTTCAAAAGACCTCAGACCAGCGTTTCCAATCAGAGCTTGCTGGACCTGCTCTGTGGTCTGTTAATATCAGCTGCTAGTGCTATTTAAAAGTCAAACAGAGACAGTGGAAATAGAAACAGGTGAGGCCGAGGATGTTTTGTCTTATCTGAATCTCCTGCTGTAGTTTAATCCATTATTCAGCTATGAACAGAGTCATGAAGGCGTGAGCAGACCGGCAGACCAGCAGCCTCTTAATGGAACCTAGTAAATAAATAAAAGTAGCATGATGAATGTATTTAAATGTAACAGAATAAAAGTAATTATTTTTCTCCTAAAATCTGCTCAAGTTAGAGTAAATAGTATGTAACATTAAAACTACTCCAACAAGTACAATTTACTCAGAATAGTCACTTTAGTACATGGAACAGCGGAAATCACACTTAGAAATCCAATAAACTATTATCAAAGTTCACAAGTAATTGAATGAAGTACTTCAAAATCAAGTAAATCCTTTTTCTACCTGAACAATAGGCATTTAGAAAAATTGCATTATTTCTGTCATTATGGCTCAGTATCCACAAACAAAGTTAACATTCTTTTCAAAATGAATGTTCAATTTGTAATGACATGTGTCATCCAGGACCAGGAGTGGCTCTTTTCTCTTTGCAACGTGCTGATGGCGTTGTCATGAAAAAAAAAAAGATATATCATTTAACTCTGCACCCTCTAAGAGCCGGACTCATTTGGTGAACTTCAGGCCTTAACTCTTTTTTTTCACATGAATACAAAAACAAATAACAAGTCCCTGTTGGAGTCAGTCAGAGCATTTCCATAGAGAGCCACTTTGCATCAGCAGCACCATGCTCCAGTGCTCTGGGAGAGTTTATAGTCCTGAGAGTTGAACACTGGATGACTGACAGCTGTCCTTCATGACAACAGAAGCCACAGAAATCCTCCTCATCAAAAACATGACTTTGACCTCCGTCCTCATCTGGACTCTCCTCTGCTGCTGCTTCACAGGTAAAGTCCAGAGACTCAAACTCCTCTCCTCTATGAACATCCGTCCCTCTGAAATGAAGCCCACAAAACCGTGACGCTGCTTTATGTTTCTGTCTCTGTGTCCTCAGAGTCCAGAGGCCAGGTCACAGTGACTCAGCCTGGAGCAGTGAGCTCTGCTCTGGGAGGCTCCGTCTCCATCAGATGTCGCACCAGTCAGAATATTAATTCAGACAATTTAGCCTGGTACCAACAGAGAGATGGAGAAACTCCTAAACTGCTCATTTACGATACTAGCACTCGAGTATCAGGGATTCCAGGTCGTTTTACAGGCAGTGGATCAAACTCTGACTTCACTCTGACCATCAGTGGAGTCCAGGCTGAAGATGCAGCAGTTTACTACTGTCAGAGTGAACATTACATCAACAGTCAGTATGTGTTCACACAGTGAAAAAGCGTCGTACAAAAACCTCCCTCAGTCAGACTGAACAGAAACTGAAGTGACTGCTGCAGCTGGAAGCTACTGCAGAGACTGATACACTTCACTGAGGACACACACACACACACACACACACACACACACACACAGACTCTGTCCACATGTCCAAAACGTCTTGTTGAAGTTTCTCAAGCACGTTCTCTGAGATCCTCTTCCTCCTCTATAACTGTAACTACATAAATGCCTCAGCCTATCCATTAATACATTTCCTCTCAAATGCATTTCTGATCCAGTAGCTGTTGTCATATCACATGATCTTCCTTAGCAGTTGTCATTGAATTATAGATGTTGAAATTCCCATTCCTCTAAGCAGTTTTGGGACATCTTGCCCATGTTGGCCTAACAAATAAAATATTCCATGACAACTGGGTGAACGCTATCTGCTGAGGAAGATAATGTAATTATATCAAAAGCTCCAGTTAAAAATTAATGCATTTACTTTGTGGTGAAATTGTTTTGAGTGAAGACAATACAGATACATACACAAATACATATAGACCAATACAGTTCACTGTGGACACACACACATATGATTTATTCCACTTAGTAAGGGGAAACCTTAGAGTCATATTAAAAACAAAAGGTAGTTATATTTAGGATTTCAGTGAGAAAAATAAAATAGTCCGACTCTTCAAACTCCTTTCAGTGCCACATGTGTTAATACATAAACTTTTGTGACACTGACAGCAAGTTAAATATTACACATGAATCATTAAGATACACAAAAGAGCAAACAAAGAATATCAATCTCTTAAAGCAAAATAAAATTGATGTGAAGAACATCAAATTCTTTAACGCTTCAGTTACGCATCAGTATCATTTCTACGTCATTACTGTCAAGGAGAAAACAACATTGGGAAAGCAGATGGACATGTCACAACTTGAGGACTGGGGGAAAGATGTAAAAGCAGGAATGGCAATATGTAGCAGCAAAATAGAAGTACAGTATGCAAAGCCATCACAGCTCTTGTGGTGTGTGTACAGTCTGTGTATCGCTGCTACAAGGAGTTAAATGTTAATAAAACCTGCACATAAGTTACAGCCTGACCCTTTGCAGGGATGTACTGGGACAAAAATTCACCCCTGATCATCTCTTTTGTTTTGGGGACACAATTGGATAACCAGTGCTGTTAATATGCAATATTAGCAGGAAAGTCCTCTTCCCTCTGTGTATATACTTTGTTCTCCAGAAGTTTCCAAAAAACAGAGATTCTCACGTTATGACTGTTTATCATTTTTTCTGCATTTATCAGAAATAAACTTGCAGATGGCTGAATGAGAACATTAGGTTGCGTCGTTTGAAAATAATTTAGGCCTAGTGAATAAAGGCTACTATAAAAACATTAGAGAGACAAAAAACAAATGTGCAATTGTATTCAGCAACATATGTGTACACTGGGCTGCTACTACTACTACAGTAACAGTACATTTGTGCCTACTACTGCACAGTAATTGTAAAGATGTTCTTTTCTTTTTTAAAGCTTATTTTTTGGGACTTTTCAGCTTTATTGATAGGGACAGAGGGAGAGGTCAGGGAGCAGCAGCCTCCAGCAGTGGCCGGTATGTGTCATCATGTTTGCTGCATGTTGAGGTTGACGTGCCAAACAAGTGACTTATCTTATTTTATATCCGGCTACCACTACTACTAACTCCTGGCATTGGTTATCACTTACTTTTTCACCTCCCCAACCCCATCATGTTCTGCTTAGCCTGTCTTTCATGTTGCATAGGTCAGTTTTGCTAGTATTGTGACTGTTATGGTTACAATACTTTTAATGTGACCCTGAGACATACTCAGTTAATTTAATAAATCTTCTGTGATTATTAAGACAGGAAAATAAGACAGCAATTATTCCTGTAATTATATGTATGGAGACCTTTGATGAAATGAATAGAGCTATCCTTTTTTCTACATCTGGAGACTGTGTTGTCCTCACTTCCATTTAACCTGTTATTTAAAACAGTCCTGGAGTTAAAATATCAGATCTCAGTCATGTTGTATAGCTTTATGCTGATGACATCCTGCTCTTTATCTCTAATAGTTTTTACCATCATTTCTAGGTATATATTAAGTCCATCCAGGAAAGAGTTTAGTGATAAAGGTAAAGGGCGGGTTTCCATTAAAAGGCTTGAATCATGATGGATATTGTTACCATGTTTCACTAATAACAGACGACCCACTGCAGAGAAAGGGAGAGAGAGATTAATAAAGTTTACTTGAAGTAAACTAAACTCCATCCAGTTGGTTGCAGCAGAGGAAGCTACTGTCTCTGTTGGTCTTCCTCAGATTGGATGAAACTGCTGATAAACGTTTAACTTCCCTCTGAGCTCAGTTACCATGGCAACGGACAGGCATCACTGCTGAACCATGAGAACAGTTAGGTTTCAGTACTAGATAAAGAGCTAAAACTGGCATTTTTTCCTCTGATGGATTCATGTTTAAACTACAAATTATTATATTTTAGTATATTAGTATATTTTGAGTTACAAGTTTTAAAAAATATATTAATCTAGTATGAAAAATGTCAGGTTGAAAATGTTTTACAGTATTTTAAAGATTTCTTTTCTAAAACAGAAGCGACATTGATGGTGTGTGTTTGATTTGTCCATTCAAAATGAACATTGTTAACTACAGAATTAAAAAATCCACATAAGACCACATAGAAAAGAGCATTAGTAAATTTCTAAACAATAATCTGATAAAGTGATTGATCCACTGATAAACAGCATCATCAGAGTAATCCAAGTCCCTGTTAGAGTCAGTCAGAGCATTTCCATAGAGAGCCACTTTGCATCAGCAGCACCATGCTCCAGTGCTCTGGGAGAGTTTATAGTCCTGAGAGTTGAACACTGGATGACTGACAGCTGTCCTTCATGACAACAGAAGCCACAGAAATCCTCCTCATCAAAAACATGACTTTGACCTCCGTCCTCATCTGGACTCTCCTCTGCTGCTGCTTCACAGGTAAAGTCCAGAGAATCAAACTCCTCTCCTCTATGAACATCCGTCCCTCTGAAATGAAGCCCACAAAACCGTGACGCTGCTTTATGTTTCTGTGTCCTCAGAGTCCAGAGGCCAGGTCACAGTGACTCAGCCTGGAGCAGTGAGCTCTGCTCTGGGAGGCTCCGTCTCCATCAGATGTCGCACCAGTCAGGATGTTTACAATTCTAACCATTTAGCCTGGTACCAACAGAGAGATGGAGAAACTCCTAAACTGCTCATTTACTATGCTAGCACTCGAGAATCAGGGATTCCAGGTCGTTTTACAGGCAGTGGATCAAACTCTGACTTCACTCTGACCATCAGTGGAGTCCAGGCTGAAGATGCAGCAGTTTACTACTGTCAGAGTTTCCACGTTATCAACAGTCAGTATGTGTTCACACAGTGAAAAAGCGTCGTACAAAAACCTCCCTCAGTCAGACTGAACAGAAACTGAAGTGACTGCTGCAGCTGGAAGCTACTGCAGAGACTGATACACTTCACTGAGGACACACACACACACACACACACACACAAGTAAACTTACAATAATTAATTCATATTACTATACAAATTAAATCAATTACTAATAGGTGATAGAGAATAATTATAAGATTTGAAATGTATAAAAATAGACCCATTACAGACACCCAAACATTAAATATTTAATCATGAGTTTCATTGTAGACACAGAGAGTTTCTGACCTTTAAACTTTGATGATTCCAGTATAAATGTCTCAGGTCCCAGTTCCCATCACAGACACCCACAGATCAGGTGTGAGCCGACCACATCCAGATCTGTCCAATCACATGAAGACAATAAGATAACAGAGGCGTCCCAATCAGTCCCTCATCTTACTGAAAGTGTCTAATATCAGATGACACATTCAGGCTGGTTGTTGAAACATTATGTCATCACTTCTGGCTCTCGAACGAATCATATAATGATAATCTTATTAAATATAATGGGGCACAACCCTTTCTTTTGCAAGGTAAAATCGATTGCCAAATAATTAATTTAGTGTCGACCTGAAGGTTGCCACGGAGTTCTTGACTCGTGTACAGTGACTGTAATATTTCATACACACAAACTTACACGATCACATTCATTATAGGTGAAATATTTACATTCACATGACTAATCAAACATGCAAGTTTATGATCAAGACTAAATTAATTAGACGGTAGTGAATTAGGGGGAATTCACAAACGATTCTGTAAGAAAATGTATCCATCAAACTCAAACCAAAGCCACACACAAATGAGCACTCACAAAACCTGATCAATACTTTGATAAAGTGATTGATCCATTGATAACAGACTTTACACTCACAATAACAACATCCTTCATCATTGGTTTCATTGTGACAGTTTCTGACCTTTCAGTGCTGGACTCTTCAAACTGTTTTCAGACTGAAATTCACAATATTTTACTAGAAACATCAAAACCAAGAATGTTCCTGTACAAACCTTTATGATTAATTCATCAGGCTGCACTGACAGAGATATCAGATGTGACCTGCATTACATCATCTCATCATTTCTTTCTAAAAATCTAACATTAAAAAATGCTGCTGAGAAAAAGTCTGTGAGGATTTCAATGATCTACTGTTTTCATTTAAAACAGCAACACATGACAGCAGTCGTTCTTATAATAATATGATTGGACACCACTGAGTTGATCAATTGGTCTTTATTGTTTGAACATACAGAGAATATCAGCATTACTGCTAGAAACTAACATCACACCTTCAAATTGTGATGAACCTGGAGAGAGAGAGAGAGAGAGAGAGAGAGAGAAAGAGAGTTCAGACTGAGAGCAGTAGCAGAGTGAAACCAGTAGCAGAGGCCCAGTGGGTCAGGTCAGGACTGGGAACACTGGTCTCTCCTCAGAGTCTCTGAGAGCGGAGTCTGGGAGCCCTGGGTGGCCTCACAGGTCACAGAGGTCACCTTCCTCCACTGGTCTGCAGGGAGCCTCAGGGTGCTGCTCCAGCTGTAGCGGCCGTCCTTCTCCAGCACCCCGGGGCTCCTGCTCTCCTCCCAGCTGCTGCTGCTGGGGCCGTCCACCTTCCAGGCCAGACTCCAGTCTGAGGGGAAGCCCTTGTTGGCCAGGCACATGAGCGTGGCCTTCCCCTGACGGTGCAGCTCCTCACTGGAGGGGGGCAGCACCGTCAGGGTGGGACGGGCATCACCTAGGAGACACCAATCAGCTTAGAGGACAGGGACCACACAGCTGTCAATCAACCAGCAGACACTTGGACACCTTTACTGTGTGAGAGTTGATTTTCTCCTTTAAGGAGTTTCTGTCAGATGGTTTTTCTGCTCCACCAGTCACTCACTCACACATTGTTTCACTTCCCTTTAAGAAGCCTCTCATGCATATCAGCACAGAGAGAATCATCACACAGAAAGACCTGAAATATATCAAACTACACTGGAAATAAAATCTCAAAATATGACAAAATGTAAAACGTTTCTCATCAAAATCTTTAAAAACCTTAACTGTGTATTACTTTAAAATATCTATTGGAAACATAATTAAAGAAAATGAACTGACTATAATCAAATGTCGCAATGATTTCAACATCATTACCAATCTGTTCAAATTATTTTCAAAATGTTAAACCATATTTGACACAATTAACAAAAAAGATTACCAATTTAGCACATTTTCAAATACCGAACTTTGTCTTAACTGTATTAAAATGTATCTGAACAATTAAAGAGATTTAAGTCTTTTCAAAAACATCATTGAGGAGAAAAATTACAAGTGAATCTTTGAAAACATTTGTAAAATAGATTTGGAGTTTTATCTTTTCTACACTTCAAGCTGTTTGAATTTCAGTTTGACAGGAAGGTGGAAAGAAAAGTTTAGTAAAGCTGCTCCATGATAAAGGAGGAGAAATAACAACATGAATACTAACACAATTTTAATTTAAATAAGACATATTTATCTCCCTCAAACAGCCACTAACAAAACTGAATTTAAAACATTACAATATTATATTTAGTATTTGTGCAGAAACTTACTTCCAACATCCAGTCTGGTTCCTCCACCGAACGTGTACCACAGTGATACAAACTCATTGAGCCGCCGTACAAAAACCTCTGACTGTAGAGAGACACGGCTCTCTGACTTTGACAGACTGAACTAAACCTACAAGACCTCAAGATGCAACTTTACCATTGAAGTTGGAAATAATGATTTATCCTCTTGCTATATATATTTATTTTTTTTTTTTTCAGTTTCGGAATTTGTATTTGAAAGGCAATGTTTATCTTTTAGTAAAAACTTATTTTTGTAAAATGATACTTCAATATGGAAAAGTGACTATTTTTCCTGGCAAACTGAATATAAAGGAAATAAAATGAAAAATAGCTCCTGAAATAAAGTTTTTTTTAAAAGGTTTGACTTACTTCCAACATCCAGTCTGGTTCCTCCACCAAAAGTCAACCACAGTGATACAAACTCATTGAGCCGCCGTACAAAAACCTCTGACTGTAGAGAGACACGGCTCTCTGACTTTGTCAGACTGAACTAAACCTACAAGACCTCAAGATGCAACTTCACCATTAAAGTTGGAAACAATGCTTTATTCTCTGGCTTAATATTTTTGTCTTCATTACAACGAATTTTCAGAATTTGTATTTTAAAAGTGATCTTAGTGTAAAATTATACTTTGATATGGAATAATGACTATTTTTCGTGGCGAACTGAATATAAAGTAAATACAAGTCAAGTCAAGTCAATTTTATTTGTATAGCGCCAAATCATAACAAAAGTTATCTCAAGACGCTTTCACATAGAGTAGGTCTAGACCATACTCTTTAAAATATTATTTACAGAGACCCAACAGTTCCCACCATGAGCAAGCACTTGGCGACAGTGGCGAGGAAAAACTCCCTTTTAACAGGTAGAAACCTCGAGCAGAACCAGGCTCTGGGTGGGCGGCCATCTGCATCGACCGAGTTGGGTTGAAAGGGGAGGAGAGAGGGGGAGAGGGGAGACAGAACAGGAGGAGAGACAACAAATCAGACTAATAATAAGAACAACTGCAGCAGTGAGTGTGGAGCAGGAACATGGGGGCAGTAGACGGCCGGCAATCACAGATCCAGACTCTACAGCTCCAGAGGCAGAAATACCTGCAGAAAGTGAGAAGGCGAAAAAACACAGAAAGCACAAGGACTACCAGGAAGAAATGGAGTTGGTAGCCTGTATTAGTGGGATAGGAATGCGTACAGATAGAGAGGGAGAGGAGGAGAGAGAAGCTCAGTGCGTCCTAGGAAGTCCCCCAGCAGTCTTAAGCCTATAACAGCATAACTAAGGGATGGTTCAGGACTCACCTGAGCCAGCCCTAACTATAGGCTTTATCAAAAAGGAACGTTTTTAGCATACTCTTAAACGAAGAGAGGGTGTCTGCCTCCCGAACCCAAATTGGGAGCTGATTCCACAGAAGAGGAGCTTGATAACTAAAGGCTCTGGCTCCCATTCTACTTTTAGAAACTTTAGGTACCACAAGTAACCCTGCATTCTGTGAGCGTAGTGCTCTAGTGGGGTAATACGGTACTATCAGCTCTTTAAGATATGATGGTGCCTGACCAATAAGAGCTTTGTAAGTGAGGAGGACGACCTTAAATTCTATTCTAGATTTCACAGGGAGCCAGTGCAGAGAAGCTAATATCGGAGAAATATGTTCTCTTTTGCTAGTTCCTGTCAGTACACGTGCAGCCGCATTCTGGATCAGCTGAAGAGTCTTTAGAGACTTATCGGGGCAACCCGATAATAAAGAATTACAGTAATCTAACCTAGAAGTAACAAATGCATGAACTAGTTTTTCTGCATCTTTTTGAGACAGGATATGCCTGATTTTTATAATGTTACGTAAGTGGAAGAAGGCAGTCCTTGAAGTCTGTTTTATATGGGTATTAAAGGACATGTCCTGATCAAAGATTACTCCTAGACTCCTTACAGCGGTGCTAGAGGCCAGGGCAATGCCATCTAGAGTAACTATATCTATACATAGTGCGTCTCGCAGGTGTTTAGGACCCAGAACAATAACTTCAGTTTTGTCTGAGTTTAACAGCAAGAAATTGCAGGTCATCCAGTCTTTTATGTCCTTAATACATGCCTGAAGCTTGGCTAACTTACCGGTTTCATCTGGCTTTATCGATAAGTATAACTGAGTATCATCTGCATAGCAGTGAAAGTTTATGGAGTGTTTCCTGATAATATTGCCTAAAGGAAGCATATACAAGGTAAATAAAAGTGGTCCGAGCACTGAACCTTGTGGAACTCCATGACTAACTTCCGTGTGCACGGAGGATTCATCATTTACGTGGACAAACTGAAATCTATCCGATAAATACGACTGAAACCAGCTTAGTGCGGGTCCTTTGACGCCAATCAAATGCTCCAGTCTCTGTAATAGGATACAATGGTCAATGGTATCGAAAGCGGCACTGAGATCTAACAGAACAAGTACAGAGACAAATCCTTTATCTGACGCAATCAAAAGGTCGTTTGTCACTCTCACCAGTGCTGTCTCTGTGCTGTGAAATTCCCTAAATCCTGACTGAAAATCCTCAAATAAACTATTGCTGTTTAGAAAGTCACATAACTGATTAACGACCACTTTCTCAAGGATTTTGGAGAGAAAGGGAAGGTTAGATATAGGTCTATAATTGGCTAAAACCCCTGGATCAAGCGTAGGCTTTTTAAGAAGAGGTTTAATTACAGCTACTTTGAAGGACTGTGGTACATAGCCTGTTAATAAAGACAGATTGATCATGTCTAGTAAAGAAGTGCTAACTAAGGGTAAAACTTCTTTAAGCAGCCTGGTTGGGATGGGGTCTAAGAGGCAGGTTGTTGGTTTAGACGAAGAAATCATTGAAGTTAGTTGGTGAAGGTCAATTGGAGAAAAACAGTCTAAATATAAATCTGGTTCTACAGCTGCTTCTGAGGTTCCTGAAATTCCTGTACTCGAAGATATATCTGAACTAGCTGAGAGCACAAGATGATGAATTTTTTCTCTAATAGTTAGAATTTTATCATCAAAGAAGCTCATGAAGTTATTACTACTGAGAGCTCTGGGAATACATGGCTCAACAGAGCTCTGACTCTGTGTCAGCCTGGCTACAGTGCTGAAAAGAAACCTAGGGTTATTCCTATGTTCCTCTATTAGTGAGGAGTAATAGGCTCCTCTGGCATTACGGAGGGCCTTCCTGTATGTTCTAAGACTATCTTGCCAAACTAAATGAGTTTCCTCCAGTTTGGTGGAACGCCATTTCCTTTCTAATTTTCGCGATGTTTCTTTTAAGTTGCGGGTTAAGGAGTTATACCATGGAGCTAACCTCTTTTGTTTTATTATTTTCTTTTTAATAGGAGCAATACAATCAAGAGTCGTTCGCAGCGAGCCTGCAGCACTATCAACCAGATGATCAATTTGGGAGGGACTAAAGTTAGCACAGGAGTCCTCCGTTACATTGAGACATGGCATTGAATTAAATGCCGATGGAATCACTTCTTTAAATTTAGCTACAGCACTATCAGACAGGCATCTACTAAAGGAATGTTTGCCTAATGGCCTATAGTCCAGTAATATAAATTCAAAAGTTATTAAATAATGGTCTGATAAGACAGAATTTTGTGGGAAGACTTTTAAATCTTCAATTTCGATTCCATATGACAGAACAAGATCGAGGGTATGGTTAAAACAATGAGTGGGTTTGTTTACACTCTGACAGAAACCAATCGAATCTAATAGTGAGATAAACGCAGAACTAAGGCTATCATTATCTACGTCCACGTGAATATTGAAATCACCTACAATAATGACTTTATCTGTTTTGAGGACTAAACTTGTTAAAAACTCTGAGAATTCTGCTAAAAATTCAGAATACGGACCAGGAGCACGGTACACTATGACAAATAGAATTGGCTGTACAGTTTTCCACATTGAGTGTGAAAGACTAAGAACAAGACTTTCGAATGAGTTAAAACTAAGTTTAGGTTTAGGATTGATTAATAAGCTAGAGTCGAAGATGGCTGCAACTCCACCTCCTCGGCCAGTGCCTCGAGGAATGTGAGTATTACTATGACTAGGAGGAGTGGACTCATTCAGGCTAACATATTCTTCCTGACACAGCCAAGTTTCAGTTAGGCAAAATATATCCATATGATAGTCAGATATTAAATCATTGACTAACACAGCTTTAGACGACAGAGATCTAATGTTTAAGAGTCCACATTTAATCCTCTTATTTGGTTGTACCACTACACTGGTAGTTTTAATTTTTATTAAGTTTTTACGAGTAACCCCTCTTCTGTTTGAATTTGAATTAATTAAATGAAGTGGTCGGGGGACAGACACAGTCTCTATGGGATTTTTTACGGGGTTTTGGGTGGGTGACCGCTCTAATGGAAGCGCAGAGAAGCGTGTAGGACTGCAGCTCTGCTTCCTGGTCTGAACTCTGTATTGTCACGGTGTGGGTCCACTAGTAAACTTGGTCAGATTTCTGGCTATGAGAGCTGCACCATCCAAAGTAGGATGAATGCCGTCTCTCCTCATCAGACCAGGTCTCCCCCAGAATGTGGTCCAATTATCTACGAAACCCACATCGTTTGCTGGACACCACCTCGACAACCAGCGGTTGAATGACGACATGCGGCTATACATGTCATCACTGGTCAGATTTGGCAGGGGTCCAGAGAAAACTACGGAGTCCGACATTGTCTTTGCGTAGTTACACACCGACTCCACATTAATTTGACTACAATGAAAAACATCTCCTGAAATAAAGCTTTTCTTTTTAAAGTTTGACTTACTTCCAACATCCAGTCTGGTTCCTCCACCAAAAGTCGACCACAGTGATACAAACTCATTGAGCCGCCGTACAAAAACCTCTGACTGTAGAGAGACACGGCTCTCTGACTTTGACACAAACAAACTCAACAAAAATAGTCTCTGTTTGTGAAGTTTTGTTTAATTTGAAAACTGACAATAATCACAATAGCCAAAAAAAATTTTTTAATGTTTATTTTATAGATATTTATTTTCAATAAAATGTATGTTTCTTTCTCTTCCAATACATTACAACAAGGAAGGAGACATTCTGAAACAATCTATATCTACAAAAATAAAGATATAATCATATAAAATAAGTATTGGAAAATTCCTAATCAATATCACAAAAAACTGATTGATCCATTGATAAACAGCATCATCAGAGTAATCCAAGTCCCTGTTGGAGTCAGTCAGAGCATTTCCATAGAGAGCCACTTTGCATCAGCAGCACCATGCTCCAGTGCTCTGGGAGAGTTTATAGTCCTGAGAGTTGAACACTGGATGACTGACAGCTGTCCTTCATGACAACAGAAGCCACAGAAATCCTCCTCATCAAAAACATGACTTTGACCTCCGTCCTCATCTGGACTCTCCTCTGCTGCTGCTTCACAGGTAAAGTCCAGAGAATCAAACTCCTCTCCTCTATGAACATCCGTCCCTCTGAAATGAAGCCCACAAAACCGTGACGCTGCTTTATGTTTCTGTCTCTGTGTCCTCAGAGTCCAGAGGCCAGGTCACAGTGACTCAGCCTGGAGCAGTGAGCTCTGCTCCGGGAGGCTCCGTCTCCATCAGATGTCGCACCAGTCAGAAAGTTCATGTTTGGAGCAACTACCACTATTTAGCCTGGTACCAACAGAGAGATGGAGAAACTCCTAAACTGCTCATTTACGTTGCTAGCAGTCGAGCATCAGGGATCCCAGGTCGCTTTACAGGCAGTGGATCAAACTCTGACTTCACTCTGACCATCAGTGGAGTCCAGGCTGAAGATGCAGCAGTTTACTACTGTCAGAGTTTCCACGTTATCAACAGTCAGTATGTGTTCACACAGTGAAAAAGCGTCGTACAAAAACCTCCCTCAGTCAGACTGAACAGAAACTGAAGTGACTGCTGCAGCTGGAAGCTACTGCAGAGACTGATACACTTCACTGAGGACACACACACACACACACACACACACACACACACACACAGATGTTTTTTATGTTTAATTACTTTTGTTCTCCCCTATCTGTAACAATTTTTTTTCTGACATACCAAACAAGTTTTTTAACATGAATTCCTTTATCTCCACCAGACTTTGCAATTCATAATGAAGCCTTTGCATCTTTTTTTTGTACGTAAACAAATATAAATTCATATGCAGCACTTCTTTAGTCCAGACTACAGCTTTTCTTTTTATTAAAAGATAAAAGCAACACACATAAAATAGAGACACAAGAGAAGAATCCACAAACAAGAGAGCAGTCCATCTAAACATGTGAGTCTCTCACAAAGTTTTGAAACCACAGCCTCAAAAGGCACTATAACCTTTACTTTTAAGCCTGTAGAGATGTAAAACCAACAAGCTCTGATCATAGCAGAGCAGGACAGAAAGGACAGATGTGAAGGACACCATGTAGCACAGATCCACAGCTTCTGTTAAAATGGCCTTTCACACCAGCTCCTACCTGCTTTAAGATACCACAGCTAAACAGAGACAGTGTTAGGCTGCACTGACAGAGCGATCAGATGTGACATGTACAAACCTTTTTTTGTCTGACCCTGAGATAATCCCTGTCTCTGTAGATTGAATGTATCTATTGCGATTATCATTGTAAAACAGGAACATATCACAACAGTTATTTTTTTAAACATATACATGGACATTGCTGATGTGATGAACCAGGCTCTTTCCTCCTCTACATACAGAGACAGTTATCATCTCTGTCATTAAGGCTTTTGTTGCATCAGTACTCTTTCACTTAAATATTCTTCATCTTAAAATCTCACTTGATGCTGACGACACCCTGCTTTTTATTTATAACACACTTTCTTACTTTAGCATCATTTCTACTTGTAAATGAAGTCCTACAACATATGAATCATGAAGAGTAGACTTCAGTGATATGAGATAATTGGTTGAGCTTCCACTGAAATGCTTTAACCATTATGGGTATTGTTACTAAGGTTCATTCAAAACAGACAAACCTGAAACAAGTATGAAGTCTGAAGAAGTGCATAGAAATAACATAATGGTATTGTTACTATTGTGGCCTCGTGTCTCATTCTAACAAATGTTCCTAATATGAAATATGTGGCACATCAAACACATGAGATAGCACATTTACATAAATACATTTCTTTATACAATGATTCACAAGACATTAAAATCCTCCATCTCTTTGCAATTGTTCATTCATCCCTCAGCTGCCTAGATTAGTACATGCATCAGTATTTAAAACGTTTTCAGAGTTGCACCACCATGAAATCAAACATGACAATACCATTATTTTCTGCTGTTCGTACCATAATGGCATTAGGAATTAATACAGGCTTCCTGACCACTGTCACATCCGTTTGTTGAACACGTTGGAATCCAGGGATCAGATCCCTCCAGCTGTCAAACATGTGCCAAATTTCCAGTTGTTGTGTATCCTCTGCGCGCCTTGCACAGATCTCTGATCTACACAAGTTGATGACTCGCATGTCAACATGAGTAATACACATCACTGGTACACATGTTAAATACAAACCAGTGTGTTACTGCTCCTGTAGATTACCACATCTGGATGTTTGATTTTCAGTGTCACAGGCTGGTGGAGGATTCGGGTTTCTCTTGCTGTAGCTTATATATATTTATTTCTTTATCTATCTATCTATCTATCTATCTATCTATCTATCTACAGATGGGTGAGAAATTAAAGGAAAAATGAACATGAAGTGTCTTAGTAAGGTGTTTGTATTTATTACACTTCTAATTTTAGGATACTTAAGTGTTAATATACTGCAAGTGTTCTTCAATAAATTATTGTAATGATTATGAACCCTTAAATGTAATATTGGTTTATGTTTTGCATAAACCTAGCAACAAACAACAGGCATAACTATAAACATCATTGCAAAGAAAATCATTTTAAAACCAACATTCAGTTTCTTATCCACACTCCTCCACACCAATAAACTAAATTCTAAATGAATCAATTCCAATGTTAACATTGTGAATCCTGTCACCACCCACCCTAAATAGAGGAGGCTGGACAAACAGAATATGTTAACAAACAAAAAACAAAAATTACAAATAAAAACTGTTCTCTCTGAAGGACCATGTGCCAAGAATTAAACCTTAATTAACCCTGACTAAGAGAACTGGAGGAGCACGAGTTTTATTCTTTGTACTACGTTTTGCCTATCTAATAAATACATAACTCTGTTAGATGTAATCTGACTCAGAGTTTCAGCAAACAGACTTTTTGTTGTCCTCCCAAGAAAAAATATTTTTATAATATTTGTATGAAAATAAATATTATTAAAAACCCACTGTTTGTGCTTTGCTGAGTACCGTGTTCGATTTTGTCTCAAACCCTACTGAGTGGGATCCACTAGACTAATATTACCACATTTAGAATTATGATTATAACAATTGTGTCCTAAAATGCAAACTGGAAAAATGTAATACTTTCTATTCACATCTGTATGGCTGAATCTCACATCTGTATGGCTGAATCTCTAAAAACTCTCTTTATTAAGCTGAAACAACTTAATGAAAAAGAAATCTGCACGCCCTCAAAAGGAACTTAACTTTTCTTTTGCAATTTTTCAAAGTAATGTCAAATAACAAGTCCCTGTTGGAGTCGGTCAGAGCATTTCCATAGAGAGCCACTTTGCATCAGCAGCACCATGCTCCAGTGCTCTGGGAGAGTTTATAGTCCTGAGAGTTGAACACTGGATGACTGACAGCTGTCCTTCATGACAACAGAAGCCACAGAAATCCTCCTCATCAAAAACATGACTTTGACCTCCGTCCTCATCTGGACTCTCCTCTGCTGCTGCTTCACAGGTAAAGTCCAGAGAATCAAACTCCTCTCCTCTATGAACATCCGTCCCTCTGAAATGAAGCCCACAAAACCGTGACGCTGCTTTATGTTTCTGTCTCTGTGTCCTCAGAGTCCAGAGGCCAGTACACAGTGACTCAGCCTGGAGCAGTGAGCTCTGCTCTGGGAGGCTCCGTCTCCATCAGATGTCGCACCAGTCAGGATGTTCATGGTGGGAGCTATTTACACTGGTACCAACAGAGAGATGGAGAAACTCCTAAACTGCTCATTTACCATACTAGCACTCGAGTATCAGCGATCCCAGGTCGTTTTACAGGCAGTGGATCAAACTCTGACTTCACTCTGACCATCAGTGGAGTCCAGGCTGAAGATGCAGCAGTTTACTACTGTCAGAGTTTTCACTACATCAACAGTCGGGATGTGTTCACACAGTGAAAAAGCGTCGTACAAAAACCTCCCTCAGTCAGACTGAACAGAAACTGAAGTGACTGCTGCAGCTGGAAGCTACTGCAGAGACTGATACACTTCACTGAGGACACACACACACACACACACACACACACAAACCTACACACACAACCATACACACAGACTCTGTCCACATGTCCAAAATGTCTCGTTGAAGTTTCTCAAGCACGGTATCTGAGATCCTCTTCCTCCTCTATAACTGCAACTACAAAAATGCCTCAGCCTATCCATTAATACCTTTCCTCTCAAATGCATTTCTGATCCAGTAGCTGTTGTCATATCACTTGATCTTCCTTAGCAGTTATCATTGAATTATAGATGTTGAAATTCCCATTCCTCTAAGCAGTTTTGGGACATCTTGCCCATGTTGGCCTAAAAATTAAAATAATCCATGACAACTGGGTGAACACTATCTGCTGAGGAAGACACTGTAATTATATCAAAAGCTCCAGAAAAGCTACTGCATTGACTTTGTGGTGAAACTGTTTTGAGTGTAGACAATACAGATACATTTCCCATTCCTCTAAGCAGTTTTGGGACATCTTGCCCATGTTGGCCTCAAAAATAAAATGAATGATGAAATTATTTTAATTAATTAATGAAATTGAAATTGTTTTGAATGTAGACAATACAGATACATACACAATACATATAGACCAATACAGTTCACTGTGGACACACACACATATGATTTATTCCACTTAGTAAGGGGAGACCTTAGAGTCATGTTAAAAACAAAAGGTAGTTATATTTAGGATTTCAGTGAGAAAATAAAACAGTCCGACTCTTCAAACTCCTTTCAGTGCCACATGTGTTAATACAGAAACTTTTGTGACACTGACAGCAAGTTTAATATTACACATGAATCATTAAGATACACACAAAAGAGCAAACAAAGAATATCAATCTCTTAAAGCAAAATAAAATTGATGTGAAGAACATCAAATTCTTTAAAGCTTCAGTTACACATCAGTATCATTTCTACGTCATCATTGTCAAGGAGAAAACAACATTGGGAAAGCAGATGAACATGTCACAACTTGAGGACTGGGTGAAAGATGTAAAAGCAGGAATGGCAATATGTAGCAGCAAAATAGAAGTACTGTATGCAAAGCCATCACAGCTCTTGTGGTGTGTGCACAGTCTGTGTCACCATGTTTGCTGCATGTTGAGGTTCTTCTTCTCTCTCAACATAAGATATATACGAGGCTGTGCTGAAGCCCAGCAGGTCTGACATTTTCTCTTGATGGTCAGTACATGTCTGATCTTCTGTGATCCTACAGAGATATTGCAAAAAGACAGAAGCGTAAATACAGTGACACTCAGTAATATTATTCAGCAGCATAAAATTACAGTATTACACAAGTGAACAACACATAAAGTCTAAGAGCTTACTGTCTCTGTACCTCCATCCTCATGCTATAAAACAACACAATATAGTGCAGAGCAGGACAGAGAGGACAGATGTGAAGAACAGGTAGGACAGACTTACTGCTTCTGTTAAAATGGCCTCCTTCCATCCTTTCACACCAGTTCATACCTGCTTTACGTTACACCAGCTAAACAGATACATTGTCAGGTTGAACTGACAGAGCTATCAGATGTGTTGTGTAGATAACTCTTACATTTGTTTTTATTAAATTATCACCTGATGTTATAAAATACTTTTGATGTGACCCTGAGACATGCTCAGTTAATTTAATAAATCTTCTGTGATTATTAAGACAGGAACATAAGACAGCAGTTATTCCTGTAATTATATGTATGGACACCATTGATGAAATGAATAGAGCTATCCTTTTTTTTTTTACATCTGGAGATTGTGTTGTCCTCGCTTCCATTTGGCCTGTTATTTAAAACAATCCTGGAGTTAAAATATCAGATCTCAGTCATGTTGTATAGCTTTATGCTGACGATATCCTGCTCTTTATTTCTAATTCTTTTTTACCATCATTTCTAGTTATATATTAAATCCATCCAGGGAAGAGTTTAGTGATAAAGGTAAAGGGTGGGTTTCCATTAAAAGGCTTGAATCATGATGGATATTGTTACCATGTTTCACTAATAACAGACGACCCACTGCAGAGAAAGGGAGAGAGAGATTAATAAAGTTTACTTGAAGTAAACTAAACTCCATCCAGTTGGTTGCAGCAGAGGAAGCTACTGTCTCTGTTGGTCTTCCTCAGATTGGATGAAACTGCTGATAAACGTTTAACTTCCCTCTGAACTCAGTAACCATGGCAACGGACAGGCATCACTGCTGAACCATGAGAACAGTTAGGTTTCAGTACTAGATAAAGAGCTAAAACTGGCATTTTTTCCTCTGATGGATTCATGTTTAAACTACAAATTGTTATATTTTAGTATATTAGTATATTTTGAGTACAAAGTTTTAAAAAATATATTAATCTAGTATGAAAAATGTCAGGTTGAAACTGTTTTACAGTATTTTAAAGATTTCTTTTTTAAAACAGAAGCGACATAGATGGTGTGTGTTGGATTTGTTCATTCAAAATGAACATTGTTAACTACTGAAATAAAAATCCACATGAGACCACATAGAAAAGAGCATTAGCAAATTTCTAAACAATAATCTGATAAACTGATTGATCCACTGATTAACAGCATCATCAGAGTAATCCAAGTCCCTGTTGGAGTCAGTCAGAGCATTTCCATAGAGAGCCACTTTGCATCAGCAGCACCATGCTCCAGTGCTCTGGGAGAGTTTATAGTCCTGAGAGTTGAACACTGGATGACTGACAGCTGTCCTTCATGACAACAGAAGCCACAGAAATCCTCCTCATCAAAAACATGACTTTGACCTCCGTCCTCATCTGGACTCTCCTCTGCTGCTGCTTCACAGGTAAAGTCCAGAGAATCAAACTCCTCTCCTCTATGAACATCCGTCCCTCTGAAATGAAGCCCACAAAACCGTGACGCTGCTTTATGTTTCTGTCTCTGTGTCCTCAGAGTCCAGAGGCCAGGTCACAGTGACTCAGCCTGGAGCAGTGAGCTCTGCTCTGGGAGGCTCCGTCTCCATCAGATGTCGCACCAGTCAGAAGGTTTATGTTTATAGCAACAACCACTATTTAGCCTGGTACCAACAGAGAGATGGAGAAACTCATAAACTGCTCATTTACTATGCTAGCACTCGAGCATCAGGGATTCCAGGTCGTTTTACAGGCAGTGGATCAAACTCTGACTTCACTCTGACCATCAGTGGAGTCCAGGCTGAAGATGCAGCAGTTTACTACTGTCAGAGTTTCCACAGCATCAACAGTCAGGATGTGTTCACACAGTGAAAAAGCGTCGTACAAAAACCTCCCTCAGTCAGACTGAACAGAAACTGAAGTGACTGCTGCAGCTGGAAGCTACTGCAGAGACTGATACACTTCACTGAGGACACACACACACACACACACACACACACACACACACACACACACACACACACAGACAGACTCTGTCCACATGTCCAAAACGTCTTGTTGAAGTTTCTCAAGCATGGTCTCTGAGATCCTCTTCCTCCTCTATAACTGTATCTACATAAATGACTCAGCCTATCCATTAATACCTTTCCTCTCAAATGCATTTCTGATCCAGTAGCTGTTGTCATATCACTTGATCTTCCTCAGCAGTTGTCATTGAATTACAGATGTTGAAATTCCCATTCCTCTAAGCAGTTTTGGGACATCTTGCCCATGTTGGCCTAAAAAATAAAATATTCCATGACAACTGGGTGAACGCTATCTGCTGAGGAAGATAATGTAATTATATCAAAAGCTCCAGATAAAAGCTACTGCATTGACATTGTGGTGAAATTGTTTTGAGTGTAGACAATACAGATACATACACAAATACATATAGACCAATACAGTTCACTGTGGACACACACACATATGATTTATTCCACTTAGTAAGGGGAAACCTTAGAGTCATATTAAAAACAAAAGGTAGTTATATTTAGGATTTCAGTGAGAAAATAAAACAGTCCGACTTTTCAAACTCCTTTCAGTGCCACATGTGTTAATACAGAAACTTTTGTGACACTGACAGCAAGTTAAATATTACACATGAATCATTAAGATACACACAAAAGAGCAAACAAAGAATATCAATCTCTTAAAGGAAAAATAAAATTGATGTGAAGAACATCAAATTCTTTAAAGATTCAGTTACACATCAGTATCATTTCTATGTCATTATTGTCAAGGAGAAAACAACATTGGGAAAGCAGATGAACATGTCACAACTTGAGGACTGGGGGAAAGATGTAAAAGCAGGAATGGCAATATGTAGCAGCAAAATAGAAGTACAGTATGCAAAGCCATCACAGCTCTTGTGGTATGTGTACAGTCTGTGTCATCATGTTTGCTGCATGTTGAGGTTGACGTGCCAAACAAGTGACTTATTTTATTTTATATCCGGCTGCCTCTACTACTAACTCCTGGCATTGGTTATCACTTACTTTCTCAGCCCCACCAACCCCATCATGTTCTGCTTAGCCTGTCTTTCATGTTGCATAGGTCAGTTTTACTAGTATTGTGACTGTTATGGTTACAAGCCACACAAAACTTAAACATGCACAACATGCATACCACCCAATCAGAAGAGGAGGACGGGAATGGGGAAGAACCTGTGGGAAAAAATTAACGCTGGTAAGCTCTGCCTCTCTCTCAACATAAGATATATACGAGGCTGTGCTGAAGCCCAGCAGGTCTGACATGTTCTCTCGATGGTCAGTACATGTCTGATCTTCTGTGATCCTACAGAGATATTGATAAAAGAGGAAGGCGTAAATACAGTCGGAATCGGAATCGGAATTGTGTTTATTGCCAAGTGGGTTTTCACATACAAGGAATTTGCTGTGGTGTATTGGTGCGTAACAAGTACAGAGAATTACAGAAAAGTACAGACAAGACAAGTACTGCAAGGTGCAAGGGTATGCATAAAATACGGTAATTTAAAGTACTACAGTACTAGTGCTAAGTAAGTATAATTAACAGTACAGAATATGAAAAAGAAAATTACTAAATATGTGCAATATATCTTTTGTAGATGATAATGAATAAATTAATAAAACTAAAACTGTGAGGCATGTGCAAAGTATTGAGTGTGTACGAGTTTAGTATAAAGCGACACTCAGTTATATATTCAGCAACATAAAATTACAGTATTACACAAGTGAACAACACAAAAAGTCTAAGAGCTTACTGTCTCTGTACCTCCATCCTCATGCTATAAAACAACACAATGTAGTGCAGAGCAGGACAGAGAGGACAGATGTGAAGAACAGGTAGGACAGACTTGCTGCTTCTGTTAAAATGGCCTCCTTCCATCCTTTTACACCAGTTCATACCTGCTTTACGTTACACCAGCTTAACAGATACATTGTCAGGTTGAACTGACATAGCTATCAAATGTGTTGTGTAGATAACCCTTACAACTGCCTTTTTTTAAATTATCACCTGATGTTATAAAATACTTTTGATGTGACCCTGAGACATACTCAGTTAATTTAATAAATCTGCTGTGATTATTAAGACAGGAACATAAGACAGCAGTTATTCCTGTAATTATGTGTATGGAGACCATTGATGAAATCAGAATCAGAATCAGAATCAGAATCAGAATTGGGTTTATTGCCAAGTAGGTTTTCACATACAAGGAATTTGCTGTGGTGTATTGGTGTGTAACAAGTACAGACAATTACAGAAAAGTACAGACAAGACAAGTAGTGCAAGGTGCAAGGGTATACATAAGTGTCGTATTTTAAGTACTACAGTACTAGTGCTAGGTAAGTATAATTTACAGTACAGAATATGAACAGAAAATTACTGAATGTGTGCTATGTGTCTTTTGTAGAAGATAATGAATAATGAATAAAACTAAAATTGCGAGGAATGTGCAAAATATTGTGTTTGTATGGTTTAGCATAGACTAAAGTCCACGAATGTGCGTTAATGTAACGCATTTTGCCGGGGGTCTGTTGGCTAATGTAACGCGTAGTGTCTGTTTGGGAGGGGGATAAGGGTCCGTGTCAGTGGGGGTCCCGGACCTTGTTGATCAGGCCAGCTGTAGACGGGAAGAAACTGTTCTTGTGGCGAGAGGTTTTGGTCCTGATGGACCGCAGCCTCCTGCCAGAGGGGAGAGTCTCAAACAGTTTGTGTCCAGGGTGGGAAGGGTCGGCCACAATCTTCCCTGCACGCCTCCGGTTCCTGGAGGCGTACAGGTCCTGGAGAGATGGTAGATTGCAGCCAATCACCCTCTCTGTGGAGCGAATGATACGCTGCAGTCAGCCATTGTCCTTGGCAGTAGCAGCAGCGTACCAGACGGTGATGGAGGAGGTGTGGATGGACTCGATGATGGCAGTGTAGAAGTGCACCATCATCGTCTTTGGCAGGTTGAATTTCTTCAGCTGCCGCAGAAAGTACATCCTCTGCTGTGCTTTCTTGGTGATGGAGCTGATCTTCAGCTCCCACTTGAAGTCCTGGGAGATGATGGAGCCCAGGAAGCGGACACAGTGTCTGGGGAGTCTCTCAGGGTGATGGAGGTGAGTGGGGCTGGGTTCTTTCTGTAGTCCACAACCATCTCCACTGTCTTGAGAGCATTGAGCTCCAAGTTGTTCTGGCTGCACCAGGTCACCAGATGGTCAATCTCCCACCTGTAGGATGACTCATCCCCACCAGAGATGAGCCCGATGAGGGTGGTGTCGTCCGCAAACTTCAGGAGCTTGACAGACTGGTGGCTGGAGGCGCAGCTGTTGGTGTACAGGGAGAAGAGTAGAGGGGAGAGAACGCAGGGGAATCGGTGCTGATGGTCCTGGAGTCAGAGACATGTGTCCCCAGCTTCACGCGCTGCCTCCTGTCAGACAGGAAGTCTGTGATCCACCTGCAGGTGGAGTCAGGAACGCTCAGCTGGGAGAGCTGGTCCTGCAGCAGAGCCGGGATGATGGTGTTGAAGACAGAGCTGAAATCCACAAACAGGATCCTGGTGTAGGTTCCCGCGGAGTCCACATGCTAGAGGATGAAATGGAGGGCCAAGTTGACTGCATCATCTACAGACCTGTTGGCTCTGTAGGCGAACTGCAGGGGGTCCAGGAGTGGGTCAGTGATGGATTTGAGGTGGGACAGCATAAGGCGCTCAAATGACTTCATTACCACAGAGGTCAGGGCGACGGGTTTGTAGTCATTAAGTCCTGAGGCCCCTGGCTTCTTGGGAACAGGGATGACAGTGGAAGTCTTGAAGCAGGCTGGTACGTGGCATGTCTCCAGTGAGGTGTTGAAGATATCCGTGAATATCGGAGACAGCTGATCAGCACAGTGCTTCAGGGTGGATGGAGAGACAGAGTCTGGCCCGGCTGCTTTGCGGGGGTTCTGTCTCTTAAAGAGTCTGTTAACGTCCCTCTCCAGGATTGAGAGAGGTGTCACAGTGGAGGGGGAGGAGGGGGCCTCTGAGGTGTGAAGTTGTGGAGAGGCCATTGAGTCACGGGGTGTGGTGTCAGGACTGTCCAATGGTCTTTCAAAACGACAGTAGAAGTCGTTCAGGTTGTTGGCCAGGTGCAAGTCGTGAGCAGAGGGTGGGGCTCTGGGTTTGTAGTTGGTGATCTGTCTGAGCCCCTTCCAGACAGAAGCAGAGTCATTGGCTGAGAACTGTTGTTGGAGTTTCTCAGAGTACAGACGTTTAGCTCCTCTCACCTCCTTTCTAAACCTGTACTTGGCCTCTTTGAACCTGCCTCTGTCTCCACTCCTGAATGCTTCCTCCTTTTGCGACCTTAGCTGTCTGAGTTTGGCTGTGAACCAGGGTTTGTCATTGTTGTAGCTCACCCTGGTGCGTGATGGTACACAGCTGTCCTCACAGAAGCTGATGTAGGACGTCACAGCCTCTGTGAACTCATCCAGACTGTTGGTGTCAGTCCTGAAAACATCCCAGTCAGTACAGTCCAAGCACGCCTGAAGTTCCTCCACAGCCTCACTGGTCCACTGTTTTGATGTCTTCGCCACAGGTTTGCAGAGCTTTAACTTCTGCCTGTATGCAGGAATCAGGTGGACCATGATGTGGTCAGAGTTTCCCAGTGGAGCTCGGGGGACGGCGTGGTAGGCCCTGCTGACTGTGGTGCAACAGTGATCCGAGATGTTCTCCTTTCTGGTGGGGCACTTAATAAACTGTCGGTATTTGGGGGGTTCACGTGTTAGATTTCCTTTGTTAAAGTCCCCAAGGACAATAACTAGGGAGTCCGGGTTTGTCCACTCCTCTGTGAAGCACAGAACGAAAGATGAAGAAAAGTCACTGTTTTTCCCCACCAGTAGCTGAAGTTCATCCAGTTTGTTGCAGAGTGAACGCACGTTGGAAAGAAATATTCCCGGTAGCGGTGTGCGAAGTCCGCGTCAGCGGAGACGCACGAGCGCCCCGGCACGTTTCCCTCTCCTCCGGCGTTTCACTGAGTGGACAAAGGTGAGGGCACCTTTGACCAGAATGTCCAGTAATTCCACGGATGAAGCAATGAAAGTGGGAATTAAATCCACAGGGGTTGTAGCCCTGATGTTCATGAGCTCTTCTCTGGTGAAAGAGCTCCTGGTGCTGCAGCAAAACACAGTGTTTATACACAAAACAAGAAAAAATAACGCGGCGCCATCCTGGGTGAACGAATAGAAAAGAATAGAGCTATGCTTTTTTCTACATTTGGAGACTGTGTTGTCCTCACTTCCATTTGGCCTGTTATTTAAAACAATCCTGGGGTTAAAATATCAGATCTCAGTCATGTTGTAAAACTTTATGCTATGTTACCATGTTTCACTAGTAACAGACGACCCACTGCAGAGAAAGGGAGAGAGAGATTAATAAAGTTTACTTGAGGTAAACTAAACTCCATCCAGTTGGTTGCAGCAGAGGAAGCTACTGTCTCTGTTGGTCTTCCTCAGATTGGATGAAACTGGTGATAAACGTTTAACTTCCCTCTGAACTCAGTAACCATGGCAACGGACAGGCATCGCTGCTGAACCATGAGAACAGTTAGGTTTCAGTACTAGATAAAGAGGTAAAACTGGCATTTCTGATGGATTCATGTTTAAGCTACAAATTATTATATTTTAGTATATTAGTATATTTTGTTTTACAAGTTTTAAAAAATATATTAATCTAGTATGAAAAATGTCAGGTTGAAACTGTTTTACAGTATTTTAAAGATTTCTTTTCTAAAACAGAAGAGACATTTATGGTGTGTGTTTGATTTGTCCATTCAAAATTAACATTGTTAACTACAGAATTAAAAAATCTACATAAGACCACATAGAAAAGAGCATTAGCAAATTTCTAAACTAAACTACATGAATCACCATAAACGGTCAATAAAGTCACAAAGACGCACACTGTTCACTTGAATATTTACGTTGTAACAGAAAACAGAAGTAGTAGGAGTTTTAAAGCTTGATATAGACTGTGGTTACTTAGTATTACCTTTTTTTAGCATTAACAACACAGACAAACTTCCTGCTGCCTGTCAGTTCAGTGTCAGCATGGTTCTCTGATATACTGACCTCAGACCAGCGTTTCCAACCAGAGCTTGCTGGACCTGCTCTGTGGTCTGTTAATATCAGCTGCTAGTGCTATTTAAAAGTCAGACAGAGACAGTGGAAATAGAAACAGGTGAGGCCGAGGATGCTTTGTCTTATCTGAATCTCCTGCTGTAGTTTAATCCATTATTCAGCTATGAACAGAGCCATTAAGGCGTGAGCAGACCGGCAGACCAGCAGCCTCTTAATGGAACCTAGTAAATAAATAAAAGTAGCATGATGAATGTATTTAAATGTAACAGAATAAAAGTTATTATTTTTCTCCTAAAATCTGCTCAAGTTAGAGTAAATAGTATGTAACATTAAAACTACTCCAACAAGTACAATTTACTCAGAACAGTCACTTTAGTACATGGAACAGCGGAAATCACACTTAGAAATCCAATAAACTATTATCAAAGTTCACAAGTAATTGAATGAAGTACTTCAAAATCAAGTAAATCCTTTTTCTACCTGAACAATAGGCATTTGGAAAAATTGCATAATTTCTGTCATTATGGCTCAGTATCCACAAACAAAGTTAACATTCTTTTCAAAATGAATGTTCAATTTGTAATGACACGTGTCATCCAGGACCAGGAGTGGCTCTTTTCTCTTTGCAACGTGCTGATGGCGTTGTCATGAAAAAAAATGATACATCATTTAACTCTGCACCCTCTAAGAGCCGGACTCATTTGGTGAACTTCAGGCCTTAACTCTTTTTTTTCACATGAATACAAAAACAAATAACAAGTCTCTGTTGGAGTCAGTCAGAGCATTTCCATAGAGAGCCACTTTGCATCAGCAGCACCATGCTCCAGTGCTCTGGGAGAGTTTATAGTCCTGAGAGTTGAACACTGGATGACTGACAGCTGTCCTTCATGACAACAGAAGCCACAGAAATCCTCCTCATCAAAAACATGACTTTGACCTCCGTCCTCATCTGGACTCTCCTCTGCTGCTGCTTCACAGGTAAAGTCCAGAGAATCAAACTCCTCTCCTCTATGAACATCCGTCCCTCTGAAATGAAGCCCACAAAACCGTGACGCTGCTTTATGTTTCTGTCTCTGTGTCCTCAGAGTCCAGAGGCCAGGTCACAGTGACTCAGCCTGGAGCAGTGAGCTCTGGTCTGGGAGGCTCCGTCTCCATCAGATGTCTGACTAGTCAGAAGGTTCATGGTGGGAACCATTTAGCCTGGTACCAACAGAGAGATGGAGAAGCTCCTAAACTGCTCATTAAGTATACTAGCACTCGAGCATCAGGGATTCCAGGTCGTTTTACAGGCAGTGGATCAAACTCTGACTTCACTCTGACCATCAGTGGAGTCCAGGCTGAAGATGCAGCAGTTTACTACTGTCAGAGTTATCATGAGATCAACAGTCAGAGTGTGTTCACACAGTGAAAAAGCGTCGTACAAAAACCTCCCTCAGTCAGACTGAACAGAAACTGAAGTGACTGCTGCAGCTGGAAGCTACTGCAGAGACTGATACACTTCACTGAGGACACACACACACACACACACACACACACAAACAATAACCAATTCACACTTACAGTATGAAAAAATTAATAACAGGAGATACTGTTCAATTATTACACTTGAAAGTTTGTAAAAAACGACCCATGACAGACCAGTTTTAGGGTAACCTGTTATAAGTAATGTGTTACAGTAATATATTACTGTTAGCAGTAACAAAGTCATATAATGCATTGCTAATAGGATTTTTTAATATTATTACATTTATTATGTAAAATAGTTTGATACCACCCAAAATGACGGTGGTTAAGTATGAACTGTCTGGAGGAGAGAGGAGAGTTGTGCACTGGGAGGCACACAGGCCAGGACCAGCTGGAGCTCAAGGCCAACCAGCCTGGTGAAAGTAACACAATGAGTGTAATCAGTAACACATTACTCTGCATGGACAGTAATATTGTAAAGTAACTTATTACTTTCAAATTGAAGCGAATAATAATTTATATTCATTTTGAAAGTAATTGTCCCAACACTGTTACAGACACAAAAACAACATCCTTCATCATTGGTTTCATTGTGACAGTTTCTGACCTTTCAGTGCTGGACTCTTCAAACTGTTTTCACACTGAAATTCACAATATTTTACTAGAAAAACATCAAAACCAAGAATGTTCCTGTACAAACCTTTATGATTAATTCATCAGGCTGCACTGACAGAGATATCAGATGTGACCTGCATTACATCATCTCATCATTTCTTTCTAAATATCTAACATTAAAAAATGCTGCTGAGAAAAAGTCTGTGAGGATTTCATTGATCTACTGTTTTAATTTAAAACAGCAACACATGACAGCAGTCGTTCTTATAATAATATGATTGGACACCACTGAGTTGATCAATTAGTCTTTATTGTTTGAACATACAGAGAATATCAGCATTACTGCTAGAAACTAACATCACACCTTCAAATTGTGATGAACCTGAAGAGAGAGAGAGAGAGAGAGAGAGAGAGAGAGAGAGAGAGAGAGAGAGAGAGAGAGAGAGGTCAGACTGAGAGCAGTAGCAGAGTGAAACCAGTAGCAGAGGCCCAGTGGGTCAGGTCAGGACTGGGAACACTGGTCTCTCCTCAGAGTCTCTGAGAGCGGAGTCTGGGAGCCCTGGGTGGCCTCACAGGTCACAGAGGTCACCTTCCTCCACTGGTCTGCAGGGAGCCTCAGGGTGCTGCTCCAGCTGTAGCGGCCGTCCTTCTCCAGCACCCCGGGGCTCCTGCTCTCCTCCCAGCTGCTGCTGCTGCTGCTGCCGTCCACCTTCCAGGCCAGACTCCAGTCTGAGGGGAAGCCCTTGTTGGCCAGGCACATGAGCGTGGCCTTCCCCTGCTGCAGCTCCTCACTGGAGGGGGGCAGCACCATCAGGGTGGGACGGGCATCACCTAGGAGACACCAATCAGCTTAGAGGACAGGGACCGCACAGCTGTCAATCAACCACCAGACACTTGGACACCTTTACTGTGTGAGAGTTGATTTTCTCCTTTAAGGAGTTTCTGTCAGATGGTTTTTCTGCTCCACCAGTCACTCACTCACACATTGTTTCACTTCCCTTTAAGAAGCCTCTCATGCATATCAGCACAGAGAGAATCATCACACAGAAAGACCTGAAATATATCAAACTACACTGGAAATACAATCTCAAAATATGACAAATGTAAAAACTTTCTCTTTAAAATCCGTAAAAACCTTAACTGTGCATTACTTTAAAGTATCTAGTGGAAACATAAATATAAAAAATGAATTGGCTACAATCAACTGTTGCAATGATGTCGAACATCATTACCAATCTGTTCAAATTATTTTCAAAATGTTAAACCATATTTGACAAAAGTAACAAAAAAGATTACCAATTTAGCACATTTTCAAATACCGAGCTTTGTCTTAACTGTAGTAAAATGTATCTGAACAATAAAAGAGATTTAAGTCTTTTCAAAAACATCATTGAGGTGAAAAATTACAAGTGAATCTTTGAAAACATTTTTAAAACAGATTTGCAGTTTTATCTTTTCTACACTTCAAGCTGTTTGAATTTCAGTTTGACAGGAAGGTGGAAAGAAACGTTTAGTAAAGCTGCTCTGAGTTAGCCTCCATGATAAAAGAAGGAGAAATGACAATATGACTGCTACAAGTTTTCAATTTAAATAAGACATATTTATCTGCCTCAAACAGCCACAAACAAAACTGAAATTAAAACATTACAATATTATATTTAGTATTTGTGCAGAAACTTACTTCCAACATCCAGTCTGGTTCCTCCACCGAACGTGGACCACAGTGATACAAACTCATTGAGCCGCCGTACAAAAACCTCTGACTGTAGAGAGACACGGCTCTCTGACTTTGACACAAACAAACTCAACAAAAATAGTCTCTGACTGTGAAGTTTTGTTTAATTTGAAAACTGACAATAACCACAATAGGCACAAATTTTATTTTAAATATATATTTTATATTTATTTATTTTCAACAAAATGTATATTACTTTCTCTTCCAATAAATAAGAACAAGAAAAGAGACATTTTGAAACAAACTATATCTACAAGAATAAAGATAAAATCATAAAGAATAGGTATTGGAAAACTCCTAATCAATATTCCGAAAAACTGATTGATCCACTGATAAACAGCATCATCAGAGTAATCCAAGTCCCTGTTGGAGTCAGTCAGAGCATTTCCATAGAGAGCCACTTTGCATCAGCAGCACCATGCTCCAGTGCTCTGGGAGAGTTTATAGTCCTGAGAGTTGAACACTGGATGACTGACAGCTGTCCTTCATGACAACAGAAGCCACAGAAATCCTCCTCATCAAAAACATGACTTTGACCTCCGTCCTCATCTGGACTCTCCTCTGCTGCTGCTTCACAGGTAAAGTCCAGAGAATCAAACTCCTCTCCTCTATGAACATCCGTCCCTCTGAAATGAAGCCCACAAAACCGTGACGCTGCTTTATGTTTCTGTCTCTGTGTCCTCAGAGTCCAGAGGCCAGGTCACAGTGACTCAGCCTGGAGCAGTGAGCTCTGCTCTGGGAGGCTCCGTCTCCATCAGATGTCGGACTAGTCAGAATATTTACGATTCTAACAGTTTATCCTGGTACCAACAGAGAGATGGAGAAACTCCTAAACTGCTCATTTACAGTATTAGCACTCGAGCATCAGGGATCCCAGGTCGTTTTACAGGCAGTGGATCAAACTCTGACTTCACTCTGACCATCAGTGGAGTCCAGGCTGAAGATGCAGCAGTTTACTACTGTCAGAGTCGACACTACATCAACAGTCAGTGGTTGTTCACACAGTGAAAAAGCGTCGTACAAAAACCTCCCTCAGTCAGACTGAACAGAAACTGAAGTGACTGCTGCAGCTGGAAGCTACTGCAGAGACTGATACACTTCACTGAGGACACACACACACACACACAGACATTCATCAAGCATATTGAACATTTCACCATTGATCCTTTTATGACCAATAAACATGTATTAACACAAGTTCAATGAGGAAAACAAACTTGATGGAAATCAAATTACTTTCTCCATCACAGCTTCTCACCATCCATTCAGATCTCATTTAAATCTCATGTTCTCATCTGATTTTCCAAATAATCAAGAGGAGGCAACCTTGGACAGCTAATGACAAAAGTCTTGTTTATGACCTTTGACCTCAGCTTCATACTGGATCACAGCTATTTGAACTATATCCTGCTAAAAGCAAATCTGGAGACATAGATCAGCATTAGAAACCTTCCCGATCTTCACTGGAATATATTAACAATTAACTGGAATCATATAACTATATCTGCATATGAAACATATGCAATAACACATTTTCTCCTACATGTACCACAAAAATTCAACAAATACATTCAGACTGAAATTTTATTGTTGACCTTGGAAACAAGTAAACAATGTCTGCACAACATCCATCCATGTACTTTCAATCATATCACATGATCTTCCTCAGCAGATGGACTCGCCACATTCCTCTGAGCATTTCTGGGACTTCTTGTCCAAGTTGGCCTGAAAGTTAAAATATTCCATGACAACTGGGTGAATTCAGCCTGCTGAGGAAGATCATTTAATTAAAGCTCCAGAACAGCAACTAAATGGACCTTGTGGTGAAATAGTTTTGATTCTCTAGCAAACTTTCAGTCTCAACTTTTAGCTCAACATGGACGAGAAGTTCTTAAAGTGCAGCATGAAGACCTTCAGGAAACTCACATTACTGCTCACAGCTGTTCCTACATGGACTAGAGACAAAGAAATCTGTCCAACTGTAACTGATGATGACTTCCATGTTGTCTGGCTCTGCCCACATGTCCTAAACTTCTGGCTGTAGTTTCATGAGCATCCTGTCATGCCTCATCACTATTTCACTCAGTGAAATATCCACATGACAAACATTCAGACATATCAACTCTACATATCGATATCACCAAGCAATGTCAAAAACTGTCCATAAGAAACTGGATCAGTTTACTCTCAGCCTTTTCAACATCCTCTACACCACAATGATGTTCTGCTGTGATGGAGAAACACTGAAACAAGCAGCACTGACCTTCTTCCATCTATTCTCCATGTTAAAGAAATGATCCTCTTCTGTTTGGATGTTGATCATCTTTCTCCAAACTGGATTTGTCTCAATAACCCTTCTCCTTTTTTTCACGTTTTCCAGGTTCATCAGCAGAAATCATCCTGACTCAGTCTCCTAAATCTCAGTCTGTTGTTCCAGGACAGACTGTCTCTATCAGGTGTAAAGCCAGTACACTTATAGGTGACGACATTAATTGGTACCTTCAAAAACCTGGAGAAACTCCTAAACCCCTGATTATTGGTGTGAATGCTGAAAGCATTCCACATTATTCAACGTAGAAACTTCATTCAAATATCAAAACGTTCAGCTCAATTAGGACATTACTGCTTGTATTCAACTTTTTCATAACATTCATACTTTCTGAAATATTCAACGTTTTCCAGGAATTTTGCTCCATTCAAATGAATGGGCGGAATGTTCAAAATTTCCACATTTTCCCTCTTTTTCATGCTTATTCAACTCTTCTCTACTCATTCATACTTTCAGCTACTAACTCCATTGAAACTTGTAAAAGTTCCACATCTTTCGTACATTCAAGGTATTATTCAACATTCAAATCCCATTAATACTTTGGAAAATATTCAACTTTGTTTAAAACTTATTATAAAAACTACTAATTATAATGAAAGTCAATGAGAAAAACATTCAAAACCACTCATCTTCAAAGTCTTCCAAATCCTTCATACTTTCACGTTCACACCACTTTGGACTTTCTGGCATAAATCAATTCTTCCAGATCATTCATACTTTTTACACAACCTCATTTCAAAAATCATGAAAATTTCAGCCCTTCTGACATTTTTCCATGAGTGTGTGTGTGTGGTGGAATGTTCAAAGCTAGAGTGGGGACCTACCTGGTCGAGTGGGGAGGAGATTGAAACTCAACTCAAACATTTATACTCAAATTGCTCCCAGTACCACAACTTTCACTCCTCATATGTGATTTTACATCAGAACGTAGGAACATTTGTTACAGTCGCAGAAATGTGGCTACGGTAGCTACCGGACCTAAACTTTTGGCTCTACGAGTCCTCAAGTGACAGGTGTACCAGCCAAGAGCTGCATATACTGAAATGTTAACTGAGACCAGAAAGTTGAGGAGGGGAAAAGTGCTGTGGCCATCACCATGGCAACCACTGACTGCAGCCTGACACACACACACACACACACACACACACAGACACACACACACACAGACACACACACACACACACACACACGCACACACACACACACACAGACACACACACACACACACACACACACGCACACACACACACACACACACCCACAAACGCACACACAGACACACACACACACACACACCCACACACACACACACACACAGGATTTTGACATTTTTAAACTTTTTCAATCATTTTTCAAGTCTAATCTGTTCATTCATATTTTCAGGTGTAATCTTTATTCAAACCACAAAATGTTGTACATCTTTTATACATTTTTAATTTTATTCAACTTTTAACTCCCATTCATAAGATTTACACCATTTACCACTTTTCTAGTCTAGTCTGACCAAGGACTGAGACGGCAGTTAACAGCAGTTGGTGGATGTGACAAACAGACACACACACACACACACACACACACACACACACACACACGCACAGGAGGATTTTTTGACTTTTTCAAGCAACATGAGCAATGAGATTGGGTTAGATATCTACTCTCATGTTAACCTCCATAAAATGACCAGTCTTATCAAGGACTGAGACAGCAGTTAACAGCAGTGGATGTGACAAACACACACACACACACACAGGATTTTGACATTTTTAGACTTTTTCTAGCATTTTTCAAGTCTATTCTGCTCATTCATACTTTCAGGTGTTAACTCTATTCTTGAAGATCTTTTATACATACTCACTTTTATTCAACTTTTATCTCCCATTCATTCCACTTTTCTTAATAATTCATACTCCCTCCAGCTGCTTCAACCAAATTCAATCCAGCAGTCCAGTTTAGCGCCAGCCTTTCAGCAAACATTCAACTATTCCACATCTTTCACATCACATCTTTGTTGTTTTTTTGTCATTTATATTTTTTTGTAGCGTTGTTTTTGTTGTTTATAGTGTGGTTATGTTTTCGTTTTTTGTCGTTTTTGTTCTTTATAGTGTTGTTTTTGTCGTTTTTGTTGTTTTTGTCGTTTCTGTTGTTTATACTGTTGTTTTTGTCGCTTTAGTTGTTTATAGTGTTGTTTTTTGTTGTTTTTTGTCATTTTTGTCATTTGTTGTGTTGTTTTTGTCGTTTTTTGTTGGTTTTCTTGTTTTTGTCGCTTTAGTTGTTTATAGCGTCGTTTTTTGTCGTTTTAGTTGTTTTTCTGTCGTTTTCTGTTGTTTATACTGTCGTTTTTTTGTTGTTGTTTTTTTTGTTTATAGCGTCGTTTTTTGTTGTTGTTTTGTTGTCTTTTGCTGTTTTAGTTATTTATAGTGTCGTTTTTGTGGTTTATGTTGTTTATAGTGTTGTTTGTTGTTTTTTGGCGTTTTAGTTGTTTATAGTGTTGTTTTTTGGCGTTTTTTGTTTATAGTGTTGTTTTATGTTGATTTTCTGTCTTTTTTTGTCAATTTTTGTCATTTTTGTTGTTTAGTGTCGTTTTTTGTCAGCAGTTGGTGGATGTGACAAAGACACACACACAGGATTTTTGAATTTTTTACTTTTTCAATCATTTTTCATGTCTAATCTTCTAATTCATACTTTCATGTGTAAACCAGAAAATCTTGTACATATTTCATACATTCTTAGTTTTGTTCAACTTTTAACTCCCATTCATAATATTTAGACCGTTTCCCACTTTTCTTACTAATTCATACTCCCTCCAGCTGCTTCAAGCTAGTTCAAGCCAGCAATCCAGTTTAGCGTCAGCCTTTCAGCAGTCAGCATTCACACTGCAATTTTTTCAGAAATTGCCTTTTCTAGTTGATACTACAATTATTCAATATGGAGTTTCAGATTGTTTAGTGCAACAGCACATCAGACTGACTTCACTTTGACCATCAGAGGAGTCCAGACTGAAGATGCAGGAGATTATTACTGTCAGCAGCATAACAGCTTCCCACTCACACAGTGATACAACGTCGAACAAATACCTCCCTCAACAGGAGAGGAACTGATCTGAATCAACAGCTGAACAGAAACTAAAAGACAACAACATATTTCTAAAATATACTTTATGATTACGTGTAATTCAGACAGTTTACATTCACAATACTATATATCTTAACAAATGTTATAGTTTTATTAAACATTAAATAAATAAAAATGTATAACCAACTCTGAGTTTGGTTCATCCACCGTTAGAATTCTTGTCTCAGGGTTTCATGAAATTATTCTTCTGATATTTCCAAACAAAAATGAACAGTGTTGAATGTGATCAATCAGTATAATTGATTTATGTAGTTACGAAATTGGTTACTGATAATTTCGTCAAAATGCTGAGTGTCTATTATATTTCAGCAAATACAATCTCATTTCAAATCAGCAAGGATTTCAACCAGTTTATAAACAGTAAACCATTAGCGGTCTCTCCCTTTGTCATTCTTTTGTTTTGACCTTGTGCTTGAGGTTTTGCTAAAACCCTTGAATATGGATATTTGCTTTATATCAAATATTAAATAATTTTGTTTAAGATTGCCTTAATGTCATATTCCATTATGCTGATGATGCGTTATTTTCTTTTTATAATGCTTTGGAACTACATTCAGAATGTTTTAACATGTATTTAAACTCATTAATCCCCACATTAATCCTACTTACTATATTATACCACTGCAAAATGGAGACGTTACTTAAATACTTGTAAATGTTAAATAGAATGGAAGTTCTGTTTAAATAATATCTTCTCAAACATTTTTGATTTGAAGAAAAAAATCTTTATTACATGAAAAAAATTTTAACGTCATTTTGAGCAAGAAAACATCACTATTTAAATCTTTATTTAGTCTGAGAAAGAAACAGATTTGCATAAGTCAGACTGAGAGCAGTAGCAGAGTAAAACCAGCAGCAGAGTCCCAGTGAGTCAGGTCAGGACTGGGAACACTGGTCTCTCCTCAGAGTCTCTGAGAGCGGAGTCTGGGAGCCCTGGGTGGCCTCACAGGTCACAGAGGTCACCTTCCTCCACTGGTCTGCAGGGAGCCTCAGGGTGCTGCTCCAGCTGTAGCGGCCGTCCTTCTCCAGCACCCCGGGGCTCCTGCTCTCCTCCCAGCTGCTGCTGCTGCTGCTGCCGTCCACCTTCCAGGCCAGACTCCAGTCTGAGGGGAAGCCCTTGTTGGCCAGGCACATGAGCGTGGCCTTCCCCTGCTGCAGCTCCTCACTGGAGGGGGGCAGCACCGTCAGGGTGGGGGTGAGTCGACCCACTGCAGAGACACAGAGATTAATAAAGTTTATATGAAATAAACTAAACTCCGTCCTGTTGGTTGCAGCAAAGGGGGCTACCAGTTCTGCTGGTCCTCCTCAGATTGGATGAAACTGGTGACAAACCTTTCACTTCCCTCTCTGAGCTTAGTAACCATGGCAACAGACAGGCATCACTGCTGAACCATGGCAACAGACGGTTTCAGTACTAACGATAAAAAGTTAAAACTAGCAGGTGTATATTTTGTTAATTTTGAAACTAAACATTCTGAGTTTCATAGTTAAAAATATAAAACATTAGATGAAGATTGTGAGGCTTTTATTGTTTTAACTATCTTAAATATTTCTTTCAAGTCAAAAGCTCATAAATGATGATATGTGTTTGTTCTGTTCATGTAAGCAGAAATCATCACTGAGCAGTCAGGCTTCAGAACTGAATCATTCAAATGAATATTTTCAACAACTGAACTGCTTTTTCAAACTAATACAAATATGTCCAATGGTTTTTGAATCATTAAGATTAAACAGAAACATGGAGTAATACCAATGCACATTAAACACAGAACCAAAAAGTAGTGGCAGAGTTCTTGGGACGGAATATTAAAAGTTACCCTTAAAAAATATTTGAATCATAAAAGTAACACAGAGGAGCTTTCTAAAATTAATTTATAAGAATATAAAGAGATTTTAATGCAACAAAATTATTAATTGGAGTTGATTTCAGTCTGTTTAACACTGTGAAGTTTTCAAGAATTGCCCCAAATTTATCAAATTTCAAATATCAGACAAAACATTGTAGTATGGTCTAAAGCTATGAATTTAAATAGAATACATTAAAATTTGGGTTATTAAAGGAGTCAAATGTACTTACAGTTAACTTCCAGTCTGGTTCCTCCACCAAACGTCAACCACAGTGATACAAACTCATTAAACCTCCGTACAAAAACCTCTGACTGTAGAGAGACACGGCTCTCTGACTTTGACACAAACAAACTCACCAAACACATTCCCAGTTTACCCAGTTTATGTAATAACTGGTTAAAGTGTTTGACAGCAATTCAAAACAAATTAATATGTATTTAACATTTTTATAGTGAAATGTTAAACATTTATATGGAATTTTAATTAATCTTTCAGTAAAACAAATGGAAATGTGACATTTTTAATGAACAACTCCACAATAAATCATGGCAAATGTAAATAATGATCATAAATATGTTTAGTGATTATGATGAATGAAAAATAGTAATTTTCTTTAAATTTGTCCAACAGTGATGTTGGTTTATGTGGTAGTGAATTAAGGGGTAATTGGCAAAATATTCAGTAAAAAAATGTTTCCATCAAACTCAAACCAAAGCCCCCTAAAAATGAACACTGACACATTCCTGATCAATACATTGATAAAGTGATTGATCCATTGATAAACAGCATGATCAGAGTAATCCCCAGGTCATTTTACCTAGGATTCCAGTTCGTTTTAAAGTAATGACAAATAACAAGTGCCTGTTGGAGTCGGTCAGAGCATTTCCATAGAGAGCCACGTTGCATCAGCAGCACCATGCTCCAGACAGTTATCATCTCCGTCATTAAGGCTTTTGTTGAATCAGTACTAATTCACTTAAATATTCTTGATTTTAAAATCTCACTTGATGCTGACAACACCCTGCTCTTTATTTATAATACACTTTCTTACTTTAGCATCATTTCTACTTGTAAATGAAGTCCTACAACATATGAATCATGAAGAGCAGACTTCAGTGATATGAGATAATTGGTTGAGCTTCCACTGAAATGCTTTAACCATTATGGGTACTGTTACCAAGGTTCATTCAAAACAGACAAACCTGAAAGTATGAAGTCTGAAGAAGTGCATAGAAATAACATAATGGTATTGTTACTATTGTGGCCTCGTGTCTCATTCTAACAAATGTTCCTAATATGAAATATTTGGCACATCAAACACATGAGGTAGCACATTTACATAAATACATTTCTTTATACAATGATTCACAAGACATTAAAATCCTCCATCTCTTTGCAATTGTTCATTCATCCCTCAGCTGCCTAGATTAGTACATGCATCAGAATTTAAAACATGTGTTCAGAGTTGAACCACCATGAAATCAAACATGACAATACAATTATTTTCTGCTGTTCGTACCATAATGGCATTAGGAATTAATACAGGCTTCCTGACCACTGTCACATCCGTCTGTTGAACACGTTGGAATCCAGGGATCAGATCCCTCCAGGTGTCAAACATGTGCCAAATTTCCATTTGTTGTGTATCCTCTGCGCGCCTTGCACAGATCTCTGATCTACACAAGTTGATGACTCGCATGTCAACATGAGTAATACACATCACTGGTACACATGTTAAATACAAACCAGTGTGTTACTGCTCCTGTAGATTACCACATCTAGATGTTTGATTTTCAGTGTCACAGGCTGGTGGAGGATTCGGGTTTCTCTTGCTGTAGCTTATATATATTTATTTATTTTTCTTTCTATCTATCTATCTATCTATCTATCTATCTATCTACAGATGGGTGACAAATTAAAGGAAAAATGAACATGAAGTGTCTTAGTACGGAGGTGTTTGTATTTATTACACTTCTAATTTTAGGATACTTAAGTGTTAATATACTGCAAGTGTTCTTCAATAAATTATTGTAATGATTATGAACCCTTAAATGTAATATTGGTTTATGTTTTGCATAAAACTAGCAACAAACAACAGGCATAACTATAAACATCATTGCAAAGAAAATCATTTTAAAACCAACATTCAGTTTCTTATCCACACTCCTCCACACCAATAAACTAAATTCTAAATGAATCAATTCCAATGTTAACATTGTGAATCCTGTCACCACCCGCCCTAAATAGAGGAGGCTGGACAAACAGAATATGTTAACAAATAAAAAACAAAAATTACAAATAAAAACTGTTCTCTCTGAAGGACCATGTGCCAAGAATTAAACCTTAATTAACCCTGACTAAGAGAACTGGAGGAGCACGAGTTTTATTCTTTGTACTACGTTTTGCATATCTAATAAATACATAACTCTGTTAGATGTAATCTGACTCAGAGTTTCAGCAAACAGACTTTTTTTTGTCCTCCCAAGAAAAAATATTTTTATAATATTTGTATGAAAATAAATATTTTTAAAAAGCCACTGTTTGTGCTTTGCTGAACAATTTAATGAAAAAGAAATCTGCACGCCCTCAAAAGTAACTTAACTTTTCTTTTGCAATTGTTCAAAGTAATGACAAATAACAAGTCCCTGTTGGAGTCAGTCAGAGCATTTCCATAGAGAGCCACTTTGCATCAGCAGCACCATGCTCCAGTGCTCTGGGAGAGTTTATAGTCCTGAGAGTTGAACACTGGATGACTGACAGCTGTCCTTCATGACAACAGAAGCCACAGAAATCCTCCTCATCAAAAACATGACTTTGACCTCCGTCCTCATCTGGACTCTCCTCTGCTGCTGCTTCACAGGTAAAGTCCAGAGAATCAAACTCCTCTCCTTTATGAACATCCGTCCCTCTGAAATGAAGCCCACAAAACCGTGACGCTGCTTTATGTTTCTGTCTCTGTGTCCTCAGAGTCCAGAGGCCAGGTCACAGTGACTCAGCCTGGAGCAGTGAGCTCTGCTCTGGGAGGCTCCGTCTCCATCAGATGTCGGACCAGTCAGGATGTTTATGTTTATAGCAACTACCACCGTTTAGCCTGGTACCAACAGAGAGATGGAGAAACTCCTAAACTGCTCATTTACGCTACTAGCTATCGAGCATCAGGGATCCCAGGTCGTTTTACAGGCAGTGGATCAAACTCTGACTTCACTCTGACCATCAGTGGAGTCCAGGCTGAAGATGCAGCAGTTTACTACTGTCAGAGTGAACATAACATCAACAGTCAGAGAGTGTTCACACAGTGAAAAAGCGTCGTACAAAAACCTCCCTCAGTCAGACTGAACAGAAACTGAAGTGACTGCTGCAGCTGGAAGCTACTGCAGAGACTGATACACTTCACTGAGGACACACACACACAAACACACAGACACACACACACACACACACACAGACATACTTTATTGTTTAATTTCTTTAGTTTTCCCCCATCTGCAACATTTTTTTTCTGACATACCAAAATAGTCTTTAGACATTAACACCTTTATCTCTACCAGATTTTGCATTTCTTAATGAAGCCTTTGCATCTTCTTTCTGTACGTAAACAAATATAAATTCATATGCAGCACTTCTTTAGTCCAGACTACAGCTTTGCTTTTTATTAAAAGATGAAAGCAACACACATAAAATAAAGACAGAAGAGAAGAATCCACAAATAAGAGAACAGTCCATCTAAACATGTGAGTCTCTCACTGCTTTTTAACTATTTCCACAGATCTTAAGTCCAACTGGAAAGTTCCAAAGTTTTGAAACCACAGCCTCAAAAGGCACTATAACCTTTACTTTTAAGCCTGTAGAGATGTAAAACCAACAAGCTCTGATCATAGCAGAGCAGGACAGAAAGGACAGATGTGAAGGACACCATGTAGCACAGATCCACAACTTCTGTTAAAATGGCCTTTCACACCAGCTCCTATCTGCTTCAAGATACCACAGCTAAACAGAGACAGTGTTAGGCTGCACTGACAGAGCGATCAGATGTGACATGTATAAACCCTTTTTTGTCTGACCCTGAGATAATCCCTGTCTCTGTAGATTGAATGTATCTATTGCGATTATCATTGTAAAACAGGAACATATCACAACAGTTATTTTTTTTTAAATATCCATGGACATTGCTGATGTGATGAACCAGGCTCCTTCCTCCTCTACATACAGAGACAGTTATCATCTCTGTCATTAAGGCTTTTGTTGAATCAGTACTAATTCACTTAAATATTCTTGATCTTAAAATCTCACTTGATGCTGACGACACCCTGCTCTTTATTTATAATACACTTTCTTACTTTAGCATCATTTCTACTTGTACATGAAGTCCTACAACATATGAATCATGAAGAGCAGACTTCAGTGATATGAGATAATTGGTTGAGCTTCCACTGAAATGCTTTAACCATTATGGGTATTGTTACCAAAGTTCATTCAAAACAGACAAACCTGAAACAAGTATGAAGTCTGAAGAAGTGCATAGAAATAACACAATGGTATTGTTACTATTGTGGCCTCGTGTCTCATTCTAACAAATGTTCCTAATATGAAATATGTGGCACATCAAACACATGAGATAGCACATTTACATAAATACATTTCTTTATACAATGATTCACAAGACATTAAAATCCTCACTCTCTTTGCAATTGTTCATTCATCCCTCAGCTGCCTAGATTAGTACATGCATCAGTATTTAAAACATGTGTTCAGAGTTGCACCACCATGAAATCAAACATGACAATACCATTATTTTCTGCTGTTTGTACCATAATGGCATTAGGAATTAATACAGGCTTCCTGACCACTGTCACATCCGTCTGTTGAACACGTTGGAATCCAGGGATCAGATCCCTCCAGCTGTCCAACATGTGCCAAATTTCCAGTTGTTGTGTATCCTCTGCGCGCCTTGCACAGATCTCTGATCTACACAAGTTGATGACTCGCATGTCAACATGAGTAATACACATCACTGGTACACATGTTAAATACAAACCAGTGTGTTACTGCTCCTGTAGATTACCACATCTGGATGTTTGATTTTCAGTGTCACAGGCTGGTGGAGGATTCGGGTTTCTCTTGCTGTAGCTTATATATATTTATATCTTTATCTATCTATCTATCTATCTATCTGTCTATCTACAGATGGGTGACAAATTAAAGGAAAAATGAACATGAAGTGTCTTAGTACGGAGGTGTTTGTATTTATTACACTTCTAATTTTAGGATACTTAAGTGTTAATATACTGCAAGTGTTCTTCAATAAATTATTGTAATGATTATGAACCCTTAAATGTAATATTAGTTTATGTTTTGCATAAACCTAGCAACAAACAACAGGCATAACTATAAACATCATTGCAAAGAAAATCATTTTAAAACCAACATTCAGTTTCTTATCCACACTCCTCCACACCAATAAACTAAACTCTAAATGAATCAATTCCAATGTTAACATTGTGAATCCTGTCACCACCCGCCCTAAATAGAGGAGGCTGGACAAACAGAATATGTTAACAAACAAAAAACAAAAATTACAAATAAAAACTGTTCTCTCTGAAGGACCATGTGCCAAGAATTAAACCTTAATTAACCCTGACTAAGAGAACTGGAGGAGCACGAGTTTTATTCTTTGTACTACGTTTTACCTATCTAATAAATACATAACTCTGTTAGATGTAATCTGACTCAGAGTTTCAGCAAACAGACTTTTTGGTGTCCTCCCAAGAAAAAATATTTTTATAATATTTGTATGAAAATAAATATTATTAAAAACCCACTGTTTGTGCTTTGCTGAGTACCGTGTTCGATTTTGTCTCAAACCCTACTGAGTGGGATCCACTAGACTAATATTACCACATTTAGAATTATGATTATAACAATTGTGTCCTAAAAAGCAAACTGGAAAAATGTAATACTTTCTATTCACATCTGTATGGCTGAATCTCACATCTGTATGGCTGAATCTCTAAAAACTCTCTTTATTAAGCTGAAACAACTTAATGAAAAAGAAATCTGCACGCCCTCAAAAGGAACTTAACTTTTCTTTTGTAATTTTTCAAAGTAATGTCAAATAACAAGTCCCTGTTGGAGTCGGTCAGAGCATTTCCATAGAGAGCCACTTTGCATCAGCAGCACCATGCTCCAGTGCTCTGGGAGAGTTTATAGTCCTGAGAGTTGAACACTGGATGACTGACAGCTGTCCTTCATGACAACAGAAGCCACAGAAATCCTCCTCATCAAAAACATGACTTTGACCTCCGTCCTCATCTGGACTCTCCTCTGCTGCTGCTTCACAGGTAAAGTCCAGAGAATCAAACTCCTCTCCTCTATGAACATCCGTCCCTCTGAAATGAAGCCCACAAAACCGTGACGCTGCTTTATGTTTCTGTCTCTGTGTCCTCAGAGTCCAGAGGCCAGGTCACAGTGACTCAGCCTGGAGCAGTGAGCTCTGCTCTGGGAGGCTCCGTCTCCATCAGCTGTCGGACCAGTCAGGATGTTTATTATAGTACCTACCACCGTTTAGCCTGGTACCAACAGAGAGATGGAGAAACTCCTAAACTCCTCATTTACTATGCTAGCACTCGAGCATCAGGGATTCCAGGTCGTTTTACAGGCAGTGGATCAAACTCTGACTTCACTCTGACCATCAGTGGAGTCCAGGCTGAAGATGCAGCAGTTTACTACTGTCAGAGTTTTCACGTTATCAACAGTCAGTATGTGTTCACACAGTGAAAAAGCGTCGTACAAAAACCTCCCTCAGTCAGACTGAACAGAAACTGAAGTGACTGCTGCAGCTGGAAGCTACTGCAGAGACTGATACACTTCACTGAGGACACACACACACACACACACACACACACACACACACACACACAGACTCTGTCCACATGTCCAAAATGTCTTGTTGAAGTTTTTCAAGCACGGTCTCTGAGATCCTCTTCCTCCTCTATAACTGTAACTACATAAATGACTCAGCCTATCCATTAATACCTTTCCTCTCAAATGCATTTCTGATCCAGTAGCTGTTGTCATATCACTTGATCTTCCTCAGCACTTGTCATTGAATTACAGATGTTGAAATTCCCATTCCTCTAAGCAGTTTTGGGACATCTTGCCCATGTTGGCCTAAAAAATAAAATATTCCATGACAACTGGGTGAATGCTATCTGCTGAGGAAGATACTGTAATTATATCAAAAGCTCCAGATAAAAGCTACTGCATTGACATTGTGGTGAAATTGTTTTGAGTGTAGACAATACAGATACATACACAAATACATATAGACCAATACAGTTCACTGTGGACACACACACATATGATTTATTCCACTTAGTAAGGGGAAACCTTAGAGTCATGTTAAAAACAAAAGGTAGTTATATTTAGGATTTCAGTGAGAAAATAAAACAGTCCGACTCTTCAAACTCCTTTCAGTGCCACATGTGTTAATACAGAAACTTTTGTGACACTGACAGCAAGTTAAATATTACACATGAATCATTAAGATACACACAAAAGAGCAAACAAAGAATATCAATCTCTTAAAGGAAAAATAAAATTGATGTGAAGAACATCAAATTCTTTAAAGATTCAGTTACACATCAGTATCATTTCTACGTCATAATTGTCAAGGAGAAAACAACATTGGGAAAGCAGATGAACATGTCACAACTTGAGGACTGGGGGAAAGATGTAAAAGCAGGAATGGCAATATGTAGCAGCAAAATAGAAGTACAGTATGCAAAGCCATCACAGCTCTTGTGGTATGTGTACAGTCTGTGTATCGCTGCTACACAGATTTAAATGTTAATAAAACCTGCACATAAGTTACAGCCTGACCCTCTGCAGGGATGTACTGGGACAAAAATTCAACCCTGATTGTCTTTTTTCTTTTCTGGGACACAATTGGATAACCGGTGCTGTTAATATGCAATATGTCTTTGTAGATGATAATGAATAAATTGTGTGAGGAATGTGCAAAGTATTGAGTGTGTACGTGTAACCTAGGTGAATATGATAACAAACTAATAGAAGCCTAGGTCAATACTAAATGTAAGCAAATAAAATAACAACTGTGTTTAAGGTAACAAGAAGCCTTAAAAATAGTGAGACTGATCTATTGATCATTATTTTGTGTGTACTACTCCTTTACCAAGTGCCACGGTAACAGCCAATCAGGAAACTCCAGCCTGCTGGTTGGAGGGAGGGAGGATAATCAGGAAAGAAAGTAAACAGGAGGAAAAGAAGTGTGTTTTCAGGTTTTATATCTTGTCTTCTTACATTTTTGGGAAGATATTGTGTTCACCTGTGCTGGATTTTGCTTTATTTGAGTTTTGACCGAGGATTTGGTGATTCAAAAAGCTTTTTTTTTTTTTCAGCGTGTGTATTAGCAGATTATTCTTTGTTGTATAAGCTCAATGTGGATATGAGATTGCTAGCAGCTAAGCTAAGGCAGTCTGAACGAGTGTTAAACTGTGTATTTTGTGTTTTTCAATCGTGAAATGTGTAGCTAAAAGCTAAAAAGGAGCAAGTTGCCTCGCAGCGGAGTGAAAGCGAGAGCCGAGCCGCCATTTGGATTTAATTTAATAGTTAACCTGTGTTTCAGTGTTAGGACTTTATTTTCATTTATTCTCCTGATACATGTGAAGCTAAAATGCCTGCTTGTGCGTTGCCTTGTCCTATGGCAGGCCAGGTGTTTAGTTGGGATCGCTGGGGTGTGAAAACACCTGGAGCTGTGGAAAGAAGATGGCGAGCCGCCCACAGGAGAGACACTGGGAGGATAAACCTGCACACTGCAGCCAAAACACACTGATCCTGACACTCGTGGATCGTGGGAGGACAAAACTAACAGGTTTTGCAGAGACACACACTGAATTTCATTTGGACTGAGAAAGGACTTAACTAAAGGACTGGTGATACACCAAACTGTGGAAATTTAAGTAATTTCATATGCATTGCTCTGTGAGATCTGACAATTGAGTTGTATTTGATATTTTATTGAACTGTGTTTTCTTTATGTATTCACTTTTCTCTTATTGTGTGCCACATTGGTATTACATGAGTGGGTTGTGTAAAGTGAGTAACGTTGAGTAGAGCTGGTTAAGCAAACTAAATAGAAAGTAGAAAAATAGAACTAAATTCATAAAATAGGCCTAACTGAGATAAAATGAGAACTTAAACTGAGTAAACTCAAAGGAGATACCAGGGACTAAACAACCGATTATAAGAATCGTAGGTACAAAATTATACCTCAACTCAAATAGGTTGTATTGAATCCAAAAGAGATAAATAGGGGTCAATAACTTTATTTCCCTGAGATCTTGGGTTCATCTTGGTTGAAGGGAAATTGAACCATTCTTTTCTTGTGTGTGTGGTTGTACATGTAAAAGTGTTTGGTACCATCATATGATAATTGTTTTCTGATCAGTAACCATATAAACAAGCCGGCAGTTAATACTTATTCACTGGTCTGTGGTCTGTTATTCCTGAGCACTAGTATCAATCACTCACCTGAACCTAGAACCTAGACTCTGGTCCTAGTAGTCATACTTACAGTGCTACATACGGGTTTAGTATAAAGTGACATATATATTATTCAGCAGCATAAAATTACAGTATTACACAAGTGAACAACACATAAAGTCTAAGAGCTTACTGTCTCTGTACCTCCATCCTCATGCTATAAAACACCACAATATAGTGCAGAGCAGGACAGAGAGGACAGATGTGAAGAACAGGTAGGACAGACTTACTGTTTCTTTTAAAATGGACTCCTTCCATCCTTTCACACCAGTTCATACCTGCTTTACGTTACACCAGCTAAACAGAGACATTGTCAGGTTGAACTGACAGAGCTATCACATGTATTGTGTAGATAACCCTTACAATTGCCTTTTTTTAAATTATCACCTGATGTTATAAAATACAGCAGTTATTCCTGTAATTATATGTATGGACACCATTGATGAAATGAATAGATCTATCCTTTTTTCTACATTTGGAGACTGTGTTGTCCTCACTTCCATTTGGCCTGTTATTTAAAACAATCCTGGGGTTAAAATATCAGATCTCAGTCATGTTGTATAGCTTTATGCTGATGATATCCTGCTCTTTATTTCTAATAGTTTTTACCATCATTTCTAGGTATATATTAAGTCCATCCAGGGAAGAGTTTAGTGATAAAGGTAAAGGGTGGGTTTCCATTAAAAGGCTTGAATTGGATTGGATTGAAACTGGTGATAAACATTTAACTTCCCTCTGAGCTCAGTAACCATGGCAACGGACAGGCATCACTGCTGAACCATGAGAACAGTTAGGTTTCAGTACTAGATAAAGAGCTAAAACTGGCATTTCTGATGGATTCATGTTTAAGCTACAAATTATTATATTTTAGTATATTAGTATATTTTGAGTTACAAGTGTTAAAAATATATTAATCTAGTATGAAAAATGTCATGTTGAAACTGTTTTACAGTATTTTAAAGATTTCTTTTCTAAAACAGAAGAGACATTCATGGTGTGTGTTTGATTTGTCCATTCAAAATTAACATTGTTAATTACATAATTAAAAAATCTACATAAAACCACTTAGAAAAGAGCATTAGAAAATTTCTAAACAATAATCTGCTAAATTGATTGATCCACTGATAAACAGCATCATCAGAGTAATCCAAGTCCCTGTTGGAGTCAGTCAGAGCATTTCCATAGAGAGCCACTTTGCATCAGCAGCACCATGCTCCAGTGCTCTGGGAGAGTTTATAGTCCTGAGAGTTGAACACTGGATGACTGACAGCTGTCCTTCATGACAACAGAAGCCACAGAAATCCTCCTCATCAAAAGCATGACTTTGACCTCCGTCCTCATCTGGACTCTCCTCTGCTGCTGCTTCACAGGTAAAATCCAGAGAATCAAACTCCTCTCCTCTATGAACATCCGTCCCTCTGAAATGAAGCCCACAAAACCGTGACGCTGCTTTATGTTTCTGTCTCTGTGTCCTCAGAGTCCAGAGGCCAGGTCACAGTGACTCAGCCTGGAGCAGTGAGCTCTGCTCTGGGAGGCTCCGTCTCCATCAGATGTCGGACCAGTCAGGATGTTCGTGTTTATAGCAACAACCACCTTTTAGCCTGGTACCAACAGAGAGATGGAGAAACTCCTAAACTGCTCATTTACTATGCTAGCACTCGAGCATCAGGGATTCCAGGTCGTTTTACAGGCAGTGGATCAAACTCTGACTTCACTCTGACCATCAGTGGAGTCCAGGCTGAAGATGCAGCAGTTTACTACTGTCAGAGTTATCATGAGATCAACAGTCAGTGGTTGTTCACACAGTGAAAAAGCGTCGTACAAAAACCTCCCTCAGTCAGACTGAACAGAAACTGAAGTGACTGCTGCAGCTGGAAGCTACTGCAGAGACTGATACACTTCACTGAGGACACACACACACACACACACACACACACACACACACAACAACCAATTCACACTTACAGTATGAAACAATTAATAACAGGAGATACTGTTCAATTATTACATTTGAAAGTTTGTAAAAAACGACCCATGACAGACCAGTTTTAGGGTAACCTGTTATAAGTAATGTGTTACAGTAATATATTACTGTTAGCAGTAACAAAGTCATATAACACATTACTAATAGGATTTTTTAAATATTATTACATTTATTATGTAAAATAGCGTGATACCACCCAAAATGACGGTGGTTAAGTATGAACTGTCTGGAGGAGAGAGGAGAGTTGTGCACTGGGAGGCACACAGGCCAGGACCAGCTGGAGCTCAAGGCCAACCAGCCTGGTGAAAGTAACACAATGAGTGTAATCAGTAACACATTACTCTGCATACACAGTAATATTGTAAAGTAACTTATTACTTTCATATGACAGTGAACAATAATTTACAATAATATTGAAAGTTACTTACCCAACACTGTTACAGACACAAAAACAACATCCTTCATCATTGTGACAGTTTCTGACCTTTCAGTGCTGGACTCTTCAAACTGTTTTCAGACTGAAATTCACAATATTTTACTAGAAACATCAAAACCAAGAATGTTCTTGTCCAAACTTTCAGGATTAATTCATCAGGCTGCACTGACAGAGATATCAGATGTGACCTGTATTACATCATCTCATCATTTCTCTCTAAAAATCTAACGTTAAAAAATGCTGCTGAGAAAAACTCTGTGAGGATTTCAATGATCTACTGTTTTCATTTAAAACAGCAACACATGACAGCAGTCGTTCTTATAATAATATGATTGGACACCACTGAGTTGATCAATTGGTCTTTATTGTTTTAACATACAGAGAATATCAGCATTACTGCTAGAAACTAACATCACACCTTCAAATTGTGATGAACCTGAAGAGAGAGAGAGAGAGAGAGAGAGAGAGAGAGAGAGGTCAGACTGAGAGCAGTAGCAGAGTGAAACCAGTAGCAGAGGCCCAGTGGGTCAGGTCAGGACTGGGAACACTGGTCTCTCCTCAGAGTCTCTGAGAGCGGAGTCTGGGAGCCCTGGGTGGCCTCACAGGTCACAGAGGTCACCTTCCTCCACTGGTCTGCAGGGAGCCTCAGGGTGCTGCTCCAGCTGTAGCGGCCGTCCTTCTCCAGCACCCCGGGGCTCCTGCTCTCCTCCCAGCTGCTGCTGCTGCTGCTGCCGTCCACCTTCCAGGCCAGACTCCAGTCTGAGGGGAAGCCCTTGTTGGCCAGGCACATGAGCGTGGCCTTCCCCTGCTGCAGCTCCTCACTGGAGGGGGGCAGCACCGTCAGGGTGGGGGTGAGTCGACCCACTGCAGAGACAGAGATTAATAAAGTTTATATGAAATAAACTAAACTCCGTCCTGTTGGTTGCAGCAGAGGAGGCTACCAGTTCTGCTGGTCCTCCTCAGATTGGATGAAACTGGTGACAAACCTTTCACTTCCCTCTCTGAGCTCAGTAACCATGGCAACAGACAGGCATCACTGCTGAACCATGGCAACAGACGGTTTCAGTACTAAAGATAAAAGGTTAAAACTAGCATGTGTATGTTTTGTTAATATTGAAACTAAACATTCTGAGTTTCATAGTTAAAAATATAAAACATTAGATGAAGATTGTGAGGCTTTTATTGTTTTAACTATCTTAAATATTTCTTTCAAGTCAAAAGCTCATAAATGATGATATGTGTTTGTTCTGTTCATGTAAGCAGAAATCATCACTGAGCAGTCAGGCTTCAGAACTGAATCATTCAAATGAATATTTTCAACAACTGAACTGCTTTTTCAAACTAACAAAAATATGTCCAATGGTTTTTTGAATCATTAAGATTAAACAGAAACATGGAGTAATACCAATGCACATTAAACACAGAACCAAAAAGTAGTGGCAGAGTTCTTGGGACGGAATATTAAAAGTTACCCTTAAAAAATATTTGAATCATAAAAGTAACACAGAGGAGCTTTCTAGAATTAATTTATAAGAATATAGAGAGTTTTTAATGCAACAAAATTATTAATTGGAGTTGATTTCAGTCTGTTTAACACTGTGAAGTTTTCAAGAATTGCCCCAAATTTATCAAATTTCAATTATCAGACAAAACATTGTAGTACAGTCTAAAGCTATGAATTTAAATAGAATACATTAAAATTTGGGTTATTAAAGGAGTCAAATGTACTTACAGTTAACTTCCAGTCTGGTTCCTCCACCAAAAGTCCACCACAGTGATACAAACTCATTAAACCGCCGTACAAAAACCTCTGACTGTAGAGAGACACGGCTCTCTGACTTTGACACAAACAAACTCACCAAACACATTCCCAGTTTACCCAGTTTATGTAATAACTGGTTAAAGTGTTTGACAGCAATTTGCAAATTATGAATATGTATTTAAAATTTTTATTGTGAAATGTTAAACATTTATATGGAATTTGAATTAATCTTTCAGTAAAACAAATGGAAATGTGACATTTTTAATTAACAACTCAACAATAAATCATGGCAAATTTAAATAATGATCATAAACATGTTTATTGATTATGATGAATGAAAAACAGTAATTTTCTTTAAATTTGTCCAACAGTGATGTTGGTTTATGTGGTAGTGAATTAAGGGGGAATTCGCAAAATATTCAGTAAGAAAATGTTTCCATCAAACTCAAACCAAAGCCACCTAAAAATGAACACTGACACATTCCTGATCAATACATTGATCAAGTGATTGATCCATTGATAAACAGCATCATCAGAGTAATCCAAGTCCCTGTTGGAGTCGGTCAGAGCATTTCCATAGAGAGCCACTTTGCATCAGCAGCACCATGCTCCAGTGCTCTGGGAGAGTTTATAGTCCTGAGAGTTGAACACTGGATGACTGACAGCTGTCCTTCATGACAACAGAAGCCACAGAAATCCTCCTCATCAAAAACATGACTTTGACCTCCGTCCTCATCTGGACTCTCCTCTGCTGCTGCTTCACAGGTAAAGTCCAGAGAATCAAACTCCTCTCCTCTATGAACATCCGTCCCTCTGAAATGAAGCCCACAAAACCGTGACGCTGCTTTATGTTTCTGTCTCTGTGTCCTCAGAGTCCAGAGGCCAGGTCACAGTGACTCAGCCTGGAGCAGTGAGCTCTGCTCTGGGAGGCTCCGTCTCCATCAGATGTCGCACCAGTCAGAATGTTTATAATTCAAACTATTTATCCTGGTACCAACAGAGAGATGGAGAAACTCCTAAACTGCTCATTTACTATACTAGCACTCGAGCATCAGGGATTCCAGGTCGTTTTACAGGCAGTGGATCAAACTCTGACTTCACTCTGACCATCAGTGGAGTCCAGGCTGAAGATGCAGCAGTTTACTACTGTCAGAGTCGACATGACATCAACAGTCAGCTTGTGTTCACACAGTGAAAAAGCGTCGTACAAAAACCTCCCTCAGTCAGACTGAACAGAAACTGAAGTGACTGCTGCAGCTGGAAGCTACTGCAGAGACTGATACACTTCACTGAGGACACACACACACCAACACACAGACACACACACACAAGTAAACTTACAATAATTAATTCATATTACTATACAAAATAAATCAATTACTAATAGGTGATAGAGAATAACTATAAGATTTGAAGGGTGTAAAAATAGACCCATTACAGACACCCAAACATTAAATATTTAATCATGAGTTTCATTGTAGACACAGAGAGTTTCTGACCTTTAAACTTTGATGATTCCAGTATAAATGTCTCAGGTCCCAGTTCCCATCACAGACACCCACAGATCAGGTGTGAGCCGACCACATCCAGATCTGTCCAATCACATGAAGACAATAAGATAACAGAGGCGTCCCAATCAGTCCCTCATCTTACTGAAAGTGTCTAATATCAGATGACACATTCAGGCTGGTTGTTGAAACATTATGTCATCACTTCTGGCTCTCGAATGAATCATATAATGATAATCTTATTAAATATAACGTGGCGCAAACCTCTCTTTTGCAAGGTAAAATCGATTGCCAATTAATTAATTTAGTGTCGACCTGAAGGTTGCCACAGAATTCTTGACTCGTGTACAGTGACTGTAATATTTCATACACACAAACCCACACCATCACATTTATTATAGGTGAAATATTTAGATACACATGACTAATCAAACATACAAGTTTAAGATCAAGACTAAATTAATTAGACGGTAGTGAATTAGGGGGAATTCACAAAATTCTGTAAGAAAATGTATCCATCAAACTCAAACCAAAGCCACAAACAAATGAACACTCACAAAACCTGATCAATACTTTGATAAAGTGATTGATCCATTGATAACAGACTTTACACTCACAAAAACAACATCCTTCATCATTGGTTTCATTGTGACAGTTTCTGACCTTTCAGTGCTGGACTCTTCAAACTGTTTTCAGACTGAAATTCACAATATTTTACTAGAAACATCAAAACCAAGAATGTTCCTGTCCAAACTTTCAGGATTAATTCATCAGGCTGCACTGACAGAGATATCAGATGTGACCTGCATTACATCATCTCATCATTTCTTTCTAAAAATCTAACATTAAAAAATGTTGCTGAGAAAAACTCTGTGAGGATTTCAATGATCTACTGTTTTCATTTAAAACAGCAACACATGACAGCAGTCGTTCTTATAATATTATGATTGGACACCACTGAGTTGATCAATTGGTCTTTATTGTTTTAACATACAGAGAATATCAGCATTACTGCTAGAAACTAACATCACACCTTCAAATTGTGATAAACCTGAAGAGAGAGAGAGAGAGAGAGAGAGAGAGAGAGAGAGAGAGAGAGAGAGAGAGAGAGAGAGAGAGAGAGAGAGAGAGAGGTCAGACTGAGAGCAGTAGCAGAGTGAAACCAGCAGCAGAGTCCCAGTGGGTCAGGTCAGGACTGGGAACACTGGTCTCTCCTCAGAGTCTCTGAGAGCGGAGTCTGGGAGCCCTGGGTGGCCTTACAGGTCACAGAGGTCACCTTCCTCCACTGGTCTGCAGGGAGCCTCAGGGTGCTGCTCCAGCTGTAGCGGCCGTCCTTCTCCAGCACCCCGGGGCTCCTGCTCTCCTCCCAGCTGCTGCTGCTGGGGCCGTCCACCTTCCAGGCCAGACTCCAGTCTGAGGGGAAGCCCTTGTTGGCCAGGCACATGAGCGTGGCCTTCCCCTGCTGCAGCTCCTCACTGGAGGGGGGCAGCACCGTCAGGGTGGGACGGGCATCACCTAGGAGACACCAATCAGCTTAGAGGACAGGGACCACACAGCTGTCAATCAACCAGCAGACACTTGGACACCTTTACTGTGTGAGAGTTGATTTTCTCCTTTAAGGAGTTTCTGTCAGATGGTTTTTCTGCTCCACCAGTCACTCACTCACACATTGTTTCACTTCCCTTTAAGAAGCCTCTCATGCATATCAGCACAGAGAGAATCATCACACAGAAAGACCTGAAATATATCAAACTACACTGGAAATAAAATCTCAAAATATGACAAATGTAAAAACTTTCTCTTTAAAATCTGTAAAAACCTTAACTGTGCATTATTTTAAAGTATCTAGTGGAAACATAAATATAAAAAATGAATTGGCTACAATCAACTGTTGCAATGATGTCGAACATATTTACCAATCTGTTCAAATTATTTTCAAAATGTTAAACCATATTTGACAAAAGTAACAAAAAAGATTACCAATTTAGCACATTTTCAAATACCGAGCTTTGTCTTAACTGTAGTAAAATGTATCTGAACAATAAAAGAGATTTAAGTCTTTTCAAAAACATCATTGAGGTGAAAAATTACAAGTGAATCTTTGAAAACATTTGTAAAACAGATTTGCAGTTTTATCTTTTCTACACTTCAAGCTGTTTGAATTTCAGTTTGACAGGAAGGTGGAAAGAAACGTTTAGTAAAGCTGCTCTGAGTTAGCCTCCATGATAAAAGAAAGAGAAATGACAATATGACTGCTACAAGTTTTCAATTTAAATAAGACAAGACATATTTATTTGCCTCAAACAGCCTCAAACAAAACTGAAATTTAAACATTGCAATATTATATTTAGTATTTGTGCAGAAACTTACTTCCAACATCCAGTCTGGTTCCTCCACCAAAAGTCCACCACAGTGATACAAACTCATTGAGCCGCCGTACAAAAACCTCTGACTGTAGAGAGACACGGCTCTCTGACTTTGACACAAACAAACACACAACAAAAATAGTCTCTGTTTGTGGAGTTTTGTTTAATTTGAAAACTGACAATAATCACAATAGCCACAATTCTATTTTAAATGTTTATTTTATAGATATTTATTTTCAATAAAATGTATGTAACGTTCTCTTCCAATAAATAAGAACAACAAAATAGACATTTTGAAACAAACTATCTACAAGAATAAAGATAAAATCATCTAAAATAGGTATTGGAAAATTCCTAATCAATATCACAAAAAACTGATTGATCCATTGATAAACAGCATCATCAGAGTAATCCAAGTCCCTGTTGGAGTCGGTCAGAGCATTTCCATAGAGAGCCACTTTGCATCAGCAGCACCATGCTCCAGTGCTCTGGGAGAGTTTATAGTCCTGAGAGTTGAACACTGGATGACTGACAGCTGTCCTTCATGACAACAGAAGCCACAGAAATCCTCCTCATCAAAAACATGACTTTGACCTCCGTCCTCATCTGGACTCTCCTCTGCTGCTGCTTCACAGGTAAAGTCCAGAGAATCAAACTCCTCTCCTCTATGAACATCCGTCCCTCTGAAATGAAGCCCACAAAACCGTGACGCTGCTTTATGTTTCTGTCTCTGTGTCCTCAGAGTCCAGAGGCCAGGTCACAGTGACTCAGCCTGGAGCAGTGAGCTCTGCTCTGGGAGGCTCCGTCTCCGTCAGATGTCGCACCAGTCAGGATGTTTATTATAGTACCTACCACCATTTAGCCTGGTACCAACAGAGAGATGGAGAAACTCCTAAACTGCTCATTTACTATACTAGCACTCGAGCATCAGGGATTCCAGGTCGTTTTACAGGCAGTGGATCAAACTCTGACTTCACTCTGACCATCAGTGGAGTCCAGGCTGAAGATGCAGCAGTTTACTACTGTCAGAGTCTCCATAGCATCAACAGTCAGTATGTGTTCACACAGTGAAAAAGCGTCGTACAAAAACCTCCCTCAGTCAGACTGAACAGAAACTGAAGTGACTGCTGCAGCTGGAAGCTACTGCAGAGACTGATACACTTCACTGAGGACACACACACACACACACACACACACACAGCCTTTTTTCTAACCAGTTAAATTAAAAGTCTATAGAATTCACACAATGCAACTTTTATAAACTCTGTAGAGCGGCTCAAGGGATGCTCAACCAGGATTAAAATTGGAGGTCTTTCCAATCAGGAGACACTGTGACACAAGGTCAGAGTCTGATGTGCCAACATATTTTAATGATGGCTTTCTGAAAATGTTCCGTTTATTGCCAAAAAAACAGTGTTGGAATTTGCAGTTTTCAATTATTCTTTTGTTGGCGTTTTAATAGAAGCATCAGCAGAAAATATTAACATGGAAACTTTTTTAATGAATTCAGTCACTGACTGAAAATCAAGTTTACAACTGAAGCATTAATACACAAAAGATGGTGGAAAGTAAAGCATAAGAAATATTAAGTAAAGCTGTGGAATAGGAACATCAGATTTAAAACTTGAATTACCCATCACTATCAAGGTGTCTCCACTGTTTTGTGTAGCCTCCACCTGTTGTCTCTTCCAGCACAACACAACGTTAGATAGCAGTGATGAGCAATAATTCCATTACATTCACTTTGTTAAACAGAATAGTAACAAATGTGGTGAAGACAACATTTTCACCAGCCAGTATGGATTTGTTAGATTTAAACAATCAAACCTGCAGCATTATAGTCAGTTAGGAGAAAACATTGGAAGAACAGATAACCTGAGAGCACTGTGGGACCAGCTCTTCCTTTAGGTCACCACAGCAAAACAGAAACACTGTCAGGTTGTACTGACGGATCAGTAAGTGTTAAACAGTCTCATCATTTGTTCATGACACCACAAAATAAAATGATAAAATCCTATGAAGCAGAGACAAACTCTGTCTCTGAAGATTTAATGGATTTCAGAGAGCAAAACATGACAGTGGTGATTGTTTTAATAATATGCATGGACATGACTTATTTGATGAATTGGTCTTTATTGATTGAAATATTGTCAACTCTATTGTCAAGTCTTTTTGTGAATAATTATTCTGAAATTTTAATATTCTTGGAAGAAAATGGCAGATCAGAGATATTGTATAGCACTTGATGCGGATGATATGCTGCTTTATATATCTAATTCTTAAAATCCTCTTTCCAACTTCTTGATTTATGTAAAGATTTGAGATCATTTCTGGTAACAGATGAAGTCCTTGTTATATATGAATCCTATTGAAAGTCATACTTGAATTATAACAGATAGTAGGGTGCTTATAGGGTGACACAGTTAGTAGGGGTATTGAGAGGGTGAGACACACACACACACACACACACACTTTCACGTTGATCAAGCATATTGAACATTTCACCATTATTGCTTAAATGACCAATGAACATGTATCAAAACAAGTTCAATGAGGAAGACAAATCAAATTACTTTCAAATTACAAATGAATTACAGCTTCTCACCATACATTCAGATCTCATAATCTCATGTTCTCATCTGATTTGCCAAATAATCAAGAGGACGCAAAAGTCTTGTTTATGACCTTTGACCTCAGCGTCATACTGGATCACAGCTATTTCAATTATATCCTGTTAAAAGAAAATATGGAGACATATAACAGCATTAGAAACCTTCACAATCATAACTGGAATATATTAACTATTAACTGGAATCATAACTATATGTTGACACTGCCATCATAAAAAGGAATTGAAACACTGATGGCTCTACATAACGGAGGAACAATGAATAATCAGACACACAGTCTTGAGTTCATCTGAATGGCATGCTTCTGCTCACCAGAGCAAGCTGCAGTCCCTTTATTTGTAATTCACGGCACCTGTGTGTAACTCCTCCTCCTAATCAATCAGTGTAAGAACAAACAAAACTCGACACCCCCACTTGTTCCTAAATTGATGGTACAGTTCTTAACATTTATATTTACATTTTTTATTCACCAAAAACAAAATGCACAAATTTTTCCATTCTAAATTTATTTAGAGACTTTGTTAGAATATCTGCCACCATGTCTGCTGTAGGACAGTATTCAATAGTTATTTTTCCATCACCAAGTGCAGATCGAACAAAGTGATATCTAATATCAATGTGTTTACTCCTTTGATGACATACAGGATTCTTTGACAGGGCAATTGTGCCTTGATTGTCCTCGTAAATTGTCACTGGTGCATATTCACATTGATTGTCCATTCCATTCAATAAATTCACTAGATACAGGCTTTCCTGTGTAGTAGCTGCTAAAGCCATGTATTCTGCTTCACATGTGGATAAAGCAACTGTGGGTTGTTTCTTAGACTTCCAGGAAATAATGGGCCCAGTCTCAGATAGACTAAAACAGTAACCAGTCACACTTCGTCTGTCTTTCTGGCCTGCTGCCCAGTCTGCATCACTATATGCCACAAGTTTGAGATTTACATCACCTTTCTTGTAACACAATTCCTGGTCCACAGTGCCCTTTAAATATCTCAACACATGTTTCACTGCCACCCAATGTTGTTCTTTTGGTTCATATAAGTGTTGTGACAATTTACTGACAATAAAGCTTAAATCTGGTCTAGTACACGTCATTACATAGATTAAACTGCCAACCCTTTCACGATACATCTTTGGATCAACAAGTTCACCTTCATTGTCAAGTTTCAGTTTGCTTTCACATGGGGTTGACCTTGATTTGCAGTGAGTCATGTCAAACCTCTCCAAAATCTTTGTAATGCACCTCTTTTGGCTCATTCTTATTTCACCTTCCCTCTGTGTGAAATCAATCCCCAGGAAATATTTAAGTTTACCAAGATCTTTGATTTTGAATTTGGCTCCCAACATTTCCTTCACACATTTGAGTGTTTGACTTTCCTTTGCTCCAATAATAAGGTCATCAACCCAGATAATCATTAATAACCTTTCATTTTCAGTTTGTTTACTGTAAACACAATAGTCAGCTGAATTCTGAACAAAACAATGTTCAACAAGGAAATCATGGAGCATTTTATTCCAATTTCGTCCTGATTGTTTCAGACCATAAAAGTGATTTGTTAAGCTTACAGACTAATTTTTCACCCGTCTCTGACATAACTTCAAATCCTTCAGGCTGTTCCATGTATACTTCACAATCGATAGGAGCATGCAGATATGCTGTTTTGACATCCATCTGATGTAACTCTAAATCATACTGAGCTGCAAGCTGCATTAGGCAACGTACAGATGTCATATCAGCAGTTGGAGAAAATGTATCGTTATAATCAGTGCCAGCAACTTGACTATAACCTTTTGCTACATATCTCGCTTTATATATTGTCTCAACAGGATTGTCTTTGACAGTGTAAACCCATCTTCCCCCCACTGCATGTTTACCTTCAGGTAATGTTGTTAGGGTAAAGGTATTGTTCTCTTTCAGAGAGTCAACTTCTTCCTTCGTAGCCTCAGCCCACAGTTTTGATTTTGATGAGCTCATAGCCTCCTTCAGTGTCTGGGGTACATCACAAGCAACTCTATAGCAATAGTCAATACTTGTTAGTGCTTGATCATCACATTTTACCTCACACTTATAGTCCTGATAATACTGAGGGGGTCTTCTTTCTCTCTTTGGATAGTGTGTATTGTGACTACTTTCACTTTCCTCTGTGCTGGTATTTGTGTCACATGTCTCTACTTTTATTCCCTGTGGCTGGGTTTCAACTCTCTTCTCATGCAAAATGTACTCATTATCATTCTCATCTGTCTGAGTGTAACATTCTGTGGCTCTCTTTGTGATAAATTTTACCAACCTATTTTTGAGTACTTTTCCTGTGTCTGGATAGAAGACAAGATACGCAGGGCTATTCTTGCCGTAACCAACAAAAATCCCTTTATAACAACGTGTATCTAGCTTTTTCTTATCATGTTTGTATGCATAGCATTCTGACCCAAATTTTCTCATTCCTGAAAGGTCAGGCTTCTTTCCAGTCAGCATATAGTATGGAGTCTGCCCCACACGTCTGTTGTAACATCTATTGCGGATAATCGCAGCAGTCTGAACTGCGTATGTCCACAAATCTTTTGGCAATGTACTCTCAATTAACATGCATCTTGCCATTTCAAATAAAGTTCTCCAATTTCTTTCCGCTGTCCCATTTTGATGGGGCGAATAAGGGGCAGAGGTTTCATGTCTAATGGCATTTTTGCTGAGCAGTGACTGAAATTCTCGAGAGGTAAACTCTGTCCCATTATCAGACCTTATACTTTTAATTTTTCCATAAGGTGCAACATCAGCAATGAACTTCTCTGTACCTTTAACTGTATCACTCTTAGCTTTCAAGAAATATGTGAAGATGGCTCCCGAATAGTCATCTGTGAATGCTAAGATATATCTGAACCCTTCTTTTGCTGCTGGTTCTATAGGTCCAGCCAAATCTGTATGTACAAGTTCAAGTACACACCTTGCTCTTTCATCTGGCTCTCTGTTCCTGCTCTGAGCAAATTTACCCCTGATGCATACTTCACATTTCAGTTTAGACTTCTCAGTTTTACCTTTAATTTTCATTCCCTCTGTGACACTTTCCAGGTTTAATACATCATCATAGTTACAGTGACCAAGAATTTCATGCCATGTTTGAATGTCATAGCAGCCATTACACTCATCAACATCATCTGTAACTATGTTCAGGTAAAACAGTTTGTCATATATGTGAATGTCAATTGTCGTACCATTTTTGTGAATGAGTCTGTTCTGACCTTCTTTGAAGATGACTGTCGCTCCTTGGGCAGTTGCTGCCTTGACCGAGAAAATGTCCTGGGAAAACGATGGGACGTACAACGCCTCCATCAGCATCATGTCCACTATTCGGCCTTTGGTGTCTCTCAGGCAAACCTTGGCAGGGCCCTTCTTTACTGCGATGCCGCTGGTCCTCACTCCGTCAGCCAACTCCAAAATATGGTTCTCTGGCTTGAAATTTGTCATCAAAGTTCTTGAATTTCGCAATGTCTGTGATGATGTGCTTTGTGGCTCCCGAGTCAACCATGAGGCCTTTCTCCTTCACTCCACTGACCGGGGCATCCGCCACCATGAATGCGAACGTGTGGTCCTCTTCATCCACCGCTTGCTTTACCTTGTCTCGCTGTCTCCGCCTACAGTTTGCATCTTTATGTGTGGAACTCTTACAGAAACTACACCATTGTCTTTGGTTTCTGTGCCCGCCACTGGCTTTAATGCACTCCAGGGCTTTGTGACCTTTCTGGCCGCAGCTATAACAAGTAAGTTTCATGTTAAAGTTTTCTCTTCCTCTTACTTTCATCACGCTGTCATCAGTTGAGCAAGCAGTAGCAAACTTCTGTGCGCTCATAGCTCCTCAGCTTTGTCTTAAATTCTGTGAAGCTTATCCTCTCATCACTCTGTGTAATGTGAACAGAGAATGGTTTGAAGACGTTTGGCAGGCCCTTTAAAATCATTGCAGTCAGTAAGCCATCACTTAAAGTCTCTCCTGCATTCCGCAATGCTGTGATAGCAGTCTCTGCACGAATGATATAGTCTGTGACGCTCTCATTAACAGCTTTCTGAAGAGATGTCAACTCTGTGTACAAACTTATCACGCGTGGTTTCCCCCTACCAGCGTAATGGTCTCTCAGAATCTGTAGCACCCTTCTGCCATTATCCCCCGCGTCTCTCATTACAAGGGACATGCTTTTGTCATCCAACAGTTGAATCAATTCAGCATATGCCTCTTCATTTCTTTTAACATCTTCTTCTGCAGCAGCAACATCCTCATTGGGAGGTTCACCCAGTATGGTGCTTTTTAAGTTGAGCAGACGCAGGTGTGCCAGAAATTCCGTCTCCCACAACTCATAATTTCTTTCATCTCCGTCGAAACATAAACGGTTCCATCGGCTTCCAAACTCCCGTCTGGGCCCATAACCTGTTGACACTGCCATCATAAAAAGGAATTGAAACACTGATGGCTCTACATAACGGAGGAACAATGAATAATCAGACACACAGTCTTGAGTTCATCTGACTGGCATGCTTCAGCTCACCAAAGCAAGCTGCAGTCCGTTTATTTGTAACTCACGGCACCTGTGTGTAACTCCTCCTCCTAATCAATCAATCAGTGTAAGAACAAACAAAACTCAACACTATATCTGCATATAAAACACATGCAAGAACACATTTTCACATAAACAATGAAGCCTGAGCTGTTCCTTCTATCCAGTTGTCTGCATTTGGGTCTCTTCCCACTCACCCACTTGACAACTGTATGGACTTTACTTCTCTGCCTCATTATTCTTTCCTGCCCCAGTATTGCTTTACTTTGTGAAATCTCCTCATTACAAAAACTAAAACATGTCAACTCTTCATATAGATACCAAGGTAAAAGAAAAAACTGTCCACAAGTAACTGGATCAGCCTGCTGAGGAAGATCATTTAATTAAAGCTCCAGAACAGCAACTAAATGGACCTTGTGGTGAAATGGTTTTGATTGTGAAGCAAAGTTTCAATCTCAGATTTTAAGTCAACATGGACGAGAAGTTCTTAAAGTGCAGCATGAAGACCTTCAGGAAACTCACATTACTGCTCACAGCTGTTCCTACATGGACTAGAGACAAAGAAATCTGTCCAACTGTAACTGATGATGACTTCCATGTTGTCTGGCTCTGCCCACATGTCCTAAACTTCTGGCTGTAGTTTCATGAGCATCCCCTCAAGACCCATCACTGCTTCACTCTGTGAAACCTCCACATTACAAACACCTAAACATGTCAAACCAACATTAATATTAACATCACTAATCACTGTCATAAAAGACCACGTTACCAAACTGGAAAGACTTTACTTAAACTAAACTTCACTCTCAGACTGTTCAACATCCTCTACATGTAAATATGTAAATATGTAGGGTGATGCTCTCAGCACTGAAGGGGAAACTCCATGATATGTTGAGGACAGCTACAGCTGACTGACTCTGTGTGTTTGCATATGTGTCCTGCCTCTCTGCTCCCAGCCGTTAAGAGGCCAGTGTTGATCAGTGGCTGGCAATATTGAATAATAATAACTGAAGTTGATATTAAAAGTTGTCCAAACACAAAATGCCAAATCTACTTAAATAAGTATTAAAAATCCTGATCAATACTGTGATAAACAAATTGATCCATTGATAAACAGCATCATCAGAGTAATCCAAGTCCCTGTTGGAGTCAGTCAGAGCATTTCCATAGAGAGCCACTTTGCATCAGCAGCACCATGCTCCAGTGCTCTGGGAGAGTTTATAGTCCTGAGAGTTGAACACTGGATGACTGACAGCTGTCCTTCATGACAACAGAAGCCACAGAAATCCTCCTCATCAAAAACATGACTTTGACCTCCGTCCTCATCTGGACTCTCCTCTGCTGCTGCTTCACAGGTAAAGTCCAGAGAATCAAACTCCTCTCCTCTATGAACATCCGTCCCTCTGAAATGAAGCCCACAAAACCGTGACGCTGCTTTATGTTTCTGTCTCTGTGTCCTCAGAGTCCAGAGGCCAGGTCACAGTGACTCAGCCTGGAGCAGTGAGCTCTGCTCTGGGAGGCTCCGTCTCCATCAGATGTAAGATCAGCCAGAATCCTAGCTATTTATCCTGGTACCAACAGAGAGATGGAGAAACTCCTAAACTGCTCATTTACGCTACTAGCACTCGAGCATCAGGGATTCCAGGTCGTTTTACAGGCAGTGGATCAAACTCTGACTTCACTCTGACCATCAGTGGAGTCCAGGCTGAAGATGCAGCAGTTTACTACTGTCAGAGTGCACATTACATCAACAGTCAGTGGTTGTTCACACAGTGAAAAAGCGTCGTACAAAAACCTCCCTCAGTCAGACTGAACAGAAACTGAAGTGACTGCTGCAGCTGGAAGCTACTGCAGAGACTGATACACTTCACTGAGGACACACACACACACACACACACACACACACACACACACACACACACAAAAGTAAACTTACAATAATTAATTCATATTACTATACAAAATAAATCAATTACTAATAGGTGATAGTGAATAATTATAAGATTTGAAATGTATAAAAATAGATCCATTACAGATACCCAAACATTAAATATTTAATCATGAGTTTCATTGTAGACACAGAGAGTTTCTGACCTTTAAACTTTGATGATTCCAGTATAAATGTCTCAGGTCCCAGTTCCCATCACAGACACCCACAGATCAGGTGTGAGCCGACCACATCCAGATCTGTCCAATCACATGAAGACAATAAGATAACAGAGGCGTCCCAATCAGTCCCTCATCTTACTGAAAGTGTCTAATATCAGATGACACATTCAGGCTGGTTGTTGAAACATTATGTCATCACTTCTGGCTCTCGAACGAATCATATAATGATAATCTTATTAAATATAATGGGGCACAACCTTTTATTTTGCAAGGTAAAATCGATTGCCAATTAATTAATTTAGTGTCGACTTGAAAGTTGCCACGGAGTTCTTGACTCGTGTACAGTGACTGTAATATTTCATACACACAAACTTACACGATCACATTCATTATAGGTGAAATATTTACATTCACATGATTAATCAAACATACAAGTTTAAGATCATGACTAAATTAATTAGATGGTAGTGAATTGGTTTCAAAACCAAGAATGTTCCTGTCCAAACCTTTATGATTAATTCATCAGGCTGCACTGACAGAGATATCAGATGTGACCTGCATTACATCATCTCATCATTTATTTCTAAAATTATCATCTAACATTAAAAAATGCTGCTGAGAAAAACTCTGTGAGGATTTCAATGATCTACTGTTTTCATTTAAAACAGCAACACATGACAGCAGTCGTTCTTATAATAATATGATTGGACACCACTGAGTTGATCAATTGGTCTTTATTGTTTGAACATACAGAGAATATCAGCATTACTGCTAGAAACTAACATCACACCTTCAAATTGTGATGAACCTGAAGAGAGAGAGAGAGAGAGAGAGAGAGAGGTCAGACTGAGAGCAGTAGCAGAGTGAAACCAGTAGCAGAGGCCCAGTGGGTCAGGTCAGGACTGGGAACACTGGTCTCTCCTCAGAGTCTCTGAGAGCGGAGTCTGGGAGCCCTGGGTGGCCTCACAGGTCACAGAGGTCACCTTCCTCCACTGGTCTGCAGGGAGCCTCAGGGTGCTGCTCCAGCTGTAGCGGCCGTCCTTCTCCAGCACCCCGGGGCTCCTGCTCTCCTCCCAGCTGCTGCTGCTGCTGCTGCCGTCCACCTTCCAGGCCAGACTCCAGTCTGAGGGGAAGCCCTTGTTGGCCAGGCACATGAGCGTGGCCTTCCCCTGCTGCAGCTCCTCACTGGAGGGGGGCAGCACCGTCAGGGTGGGACGGGCATCACCTAGGAGACACCAATCAGCTTAGAGGACAGGGACCACACAGCTGTCAATCAACCAGCAGACACTTGGACACCTTTACTGTGTGAGAGTTGATTTTCTCCTTTAAGGAGTTTCTGTCAGATGGTTTTTCTGCTCCACCAGTCACTCACTCACACATTGTTTCACTTCCCTTTAAGAAGCCTCTCATGCATATCAGCACAGAGAGAATCATCACACAGAAAGACCTGAAATATATCAAACTACACTGGAAATAAAATCTCAAAATATGACAAAATGTAAAACGTTTCTCATCAAAATCTTTAAAAACCTTAACTGTGCATTACTTTAAAATATCTATTGGAAACATAATTAAAGAAAATGAACTGACTATAATCAAATGTCGCAATGATTTCAACATCATTACCAATCTGTTCAAATTATTTTCAAAATGTTAAACCATATTTGACACAATTAACAAAAAAGATTACCAATTTAGCACATTTTCAAATACCGAACTTTGTCTTAACTGTATTAAAATGTATCTGAACAATTAAAGAGATTTAAGTCTTTTCAAAAACATCATTGAGGAGAAAAATTACAAGTGAATCTTTGAAAACATTTGTAAAATCGATTTGGAGTTTTATCTTTTCTACACTTCAAGCTGTTTGAATTTCAGTTTGACAGGAAGGTGGAAAGAAAAGTTTAGTAAAGCTGCTCCATGATAAAGGAGGAGAAATAACAACATGAATACTAACACAATTTTAATTTAAATAAGACATATTTATCTCCCTCAAACAGCCACTAACAAAACTGAATTTAAAACATTACAATATTATATTTAGTATTTGTGCAGAAACTTACTTCCAACATCCAGTCTGGTTCCTCCACCGAACGTGTACCACAGTGATACAAACTCATTGAGCCGCCGTACAAAAACCTCTGACTGTAGAGAGACACGGCTCTCTGACTTTGTCAGACTGAACTAAACCTACAAGACCTCAAGATGCAACTTTACCATTGAAGTTGGAAATAATGATTTATCCTCTTGCTATATATATTTATTTATTTTTTTTTCAGTTTCGGAATTTGTATTTGAAAGGCAATGTTTATCTTTTAGTAAAAACTTATTTTTGTAAAATGATACTTCAATATGGAAAAGTGACTATTTTTCCTGGCAAACTGAATATAAAGGAAATAAAATGAAAAATAGCTCCTGAAATAAAGTTTTTTTTAAAAAGTTTGACTTACTTCCAACATCCAGTCTGGTTCCTCCACCAAAAGTCCACCACAGTGATACAAACTCATTGAGCCGCCGTACAAAAACCTCTGACTGTAGAGAGACACGGCTCTCTGACTTTGTCAGACTGAACTAAACCTACAAGACCTCAAGATGCAACTTCACCATTAAAGTTGGAAACAATGCTTTATTCTCTGGCTTAATATTTTTGTCTTCATTACAACGAATTTTCAGAATTTGTATTTTAAAAGTGATCTTAGTGTAAAATTATACTTTGATATGGAATAATGACTATTTTTCGTGGCGAACTGAATATAAAGTAAATACAATTAAAAACATCTCCTGAAATAAAGCTTTTCTTTTTAAAGTTTGACTTACTTCCAACATCCAGTCTGGTTCCTCCACCAAAAGTCGACCACAGTGATACAAACTCATTGAGCCGCCGTACAAAAACCTCTGACTGTAGAGAGACACGGCTCTCTGACTTTGACACAAACAAACTCAACAAAAATAGTCTCTGTTTGTGAAGTTTTGTTTAATTTGAAAACTGACAATAATCACAATAGCCAAAAAATTTTTTTTAATGTTTATTTTATAGATATTTATTTTCAATAAAATGTATGTTTCTTTCTCTTCCAATACATTACAACAAGGAAGGAGACATTCTGAAACAATCTATATCTACAAAAATAAAGATATAATCATATAAAATAAGTATTGGAAAATTCCTAATCAATATCACAAAAAACTGATTGATCCATTGATAAACAGCATCATCAGAGTAATCCAAGTCTCTGTTGGAGTCAGTCAGAGCATTTCCATAGAGAGCCACTTTGCATCAGCAGCACCATGCTCCAGTGCTCTGGGAGAGTTTATAGTCCTGAGAGTTGAACACTGGATGACTGACAGCTGTCCTTCATGACAACAGAAGCCACAGAAATCCTCCTCATCAAAAACATGACTTTGACCTCCGTCCTCATCTGGACTCTCCTCTGCTGCTGCTTCACAGGTAAAGTCCAGAGAATCAAACTCCTCTCCTCTATGAACATCCGTCCCTCTGAAATGAAGCCCACAAAACCGTGACGCTGCTTTATGTTTCTGTCTCTGTGTCCTCAGAGTCCAGAGGCCAGGTCACAGTGACTCAGCCTGGAGCAGTGAGCTCTGCTCTGGGAGGCTCCGTCTCCATCAGATGTCGGACCAGTCAGAAAGTTCATGTTTGGAGCAACTACCACTATTTAGCCTGGTACCAACAGAGAGATGGAGAAACTCCTAAACTGCTCATTTACGTTGCTAGCAGTCGAGCATCAGGGATCCCAGGTCGCTTTACAGGCAGTGGATCAAACTCTGACTTCACTCTGACCATCAGTGGAGTCCAGGCTGAAGATGCAGCAGTTTACTACTGTCAGAGTTTCCACAGCATCAACAGTCAGGATGTGTTCACACAGTGAAAAAGCGTCGTACAAAAACCTCCCTCAGTCAGACTGAACAGAAACTGAAGTGACTGCTGCAGCTGGAAGCTACTGCAGAGACTGATACACTTCACTGAGGACACACACACACACACACACACACACACACACACACACAGATGTTTTTTATGTTTAATTACTTTTGTTCTCCCCTATCTGTAACAATTTTTTTCTGACACACCAAACAAGTTTTTTAACATGAATTCCTTTATCTCCACCAGACTTTGCAATTCATAATGAAGCCTTTGCATCTTTTTTTTTACGTAAACAAATATAAATTCATATGCAGCACTTCTTTAGTCCAGACTACAGCTTTTCTTTTTATTAAAAGATAAAAGCAACACACATAAAATAGAGACACAAGAGAAGAATCCACAAACAAGAGAGCAGTCCATCTAAACATGTGAGTCTCTCACAAAGTTTTGAAACCACATCCTCAAAAGGCACTATAACCTTTACTTTTAAGCCTGTAGAGATGTAAAACCAACAAGCTCTGATCATAGCAGAGCAGGACAGAAAGGACAGATGTGAAGGACACCATGTAGCACAGATCCACAGCTTCTGTTAAAATGGCCTTTCACACCAGCTCCTACCTGCTTTAAGATACCACAGCTAAACAGAGACAGTGTTAGGCTGCACTGACAGAGCGATCAGATGTGACATGTACAAACCTTTTTTTGTCTGACCCTGAGATAATCCCTGTCTCTGTAGATTGAATGTATCTATTGCGATTATCATTGTAAAACAGGAACATATCACAACAGTTATTTTTTTTAAACATATACATGGACATTGCTGATGTGATGAACCAGGCTCCTTCCTCCTCTACATACAGAGACAGTTATCATCTCTGTCATTAAGGCTTTTGTTGCATCAGTACTCTTTCACTTAAATATTCTTCATCTTAAAATCTCACTTGATGCTGACGACACCCTGCTTTTTATTTATAACACACTTTCTTACTTTAGCATCATTTCTACTTGTAAATGAAGTCCTACAACATATGAATCATGAAGAGTAGACTTCAGTGATATGAGATAATTGGTTGAGCTTCCACTGAAATGCTTTAACCATTATGGGTATTGTTACTAAGGTTCATTCAAAACAGACAAACCTGAAACAAGTATGAAGTCTGAAGAAGTGCATAGAAATAACACAATGGTATTGTTACTATTGTGGCCTCGTGTCTCATTCTAACAAATGTTCCTAATATGAAATATGTGGCACATCAAACACATGAGATAGCACATTTACATAAATACATTTCTTTATACAATGATTCACAAGACATTAAAATCCTCCATCTCTTTGCAATTGTTCATTCATCCCTCAGCTGCCTAGATTAGTACATGCATCAGTATTTAAAACGTTTTCAGAGTTGCACCACCATGAAATCAAACATGACAATACCATTATTTTCTGCTGTTCGTACCATAATGGCATTAGGAATTAATACAGGCTTCCTGACCACTGTCACATCCGTCTGTTGAACACGTTGGAATCCAGGGATCAGATCCCTCCAGCTGTCAAACATGTGCCAAATTTCCAGTTGTTGTGTATCCTCTGCGCGCCTTGCACAGATCTCTGATCTACACAAGTTGATGACTCGCATGTCAACATGAGTAATACACATCACTGGTACACATGTTAAATACAAACCAGTGTGTTACTGCTCCTGTAGATTACCACATCTGGATGTTTGATTTTCAGTGTCACAGGCTGGTGGAGGATTCGGGTTTCTCTTGCTGTAGCTTATATATATTTATTTCTTTATCTATCTATCTATCTATCTATCTATCTATCTATCTATCTACAGATGGGTGAGAAATTAAAGGAAAAATGAACATGAAGTGTCTTAGTAAGGAGGTGTTTGTATTTATTACACTTCTAATTTTAGGATACTTAAGTGTTAATATACTGCAAGTGTTCTTCAATAAATTATTGTAATGATTATGAACCCTTAAATGTAATATTGGTTTATGTTTTGCATAAACCTAGCAACAAACAACAGGCATAACTATAAACATCATTGCAAAGAAAATCATTTTAAAACCAACATTCAGTTTCTTATCCACACTCCTCCACACCAATAAACTAAACTCTAAATGAATCAATTCCAATGTTAACATTGTGAATCCTGTCACCACCCGCCCTAAATAGAGGAGGCTGGACAAACAGAATATGTTAACAAACAAAAAACAAAAATTACAAATAAAAACTGTTCTCTCTGAAGGACCATGTGCCAAGAATTAAACATTAATTAACCCTGACTAAGAGAACTGGAGGAGCACGAGTTTTATTCTTTGTACTACGTTTTGCCTATCTAATAAATACATAACTCTGTTAGATGTAATCTGACTCAGAGTTTCAGCAAACAGACTTTTTGTTGTCCTCCCAAGAAAAAATATTTTTATAATATTTGTATGAAAATAAATATTATTAAAAACCCACTGTTTGTGCTTTGCTGAGTACCGTGTTCGATTTTGTTTCAAACCCTACTGAGTGGGATCCACTAGACTAATATTACCACATTTAGAATTATGATTATAACAATTGTGTCCTAAAAAGCAAACTGGAAAAATTTAATACTTTCTATTCACATCTGTATGGCTGAATCTCACATCTGTATGGTTGAATCTCTAAAAACTCTCTTTATAAAGCTGAAACAACTTAATGAAAAAGAAATCTGCACGCCCTCAAAAGGAACTTAACTTTTCTTTTGCAATTTTTCAAAGTAATGTCAAATAACAAGTCCCTGTTGGAGTCGGTCAGAGCATTTCCATAGAGAGCCACTTTGCATCAGCAGCACCATGCTCCAGTGCTCTGGGAGAGTTTATAGTCCTGAGAGTTGAACACTGGATGACTGACAGCTGTCCTTCATGACAACAGAAGCCACAGAAATCCTCCTCATCAAAAACATGACTTTGACCTCCGTCCTCATCTGGACTCTCCTCTGCTGCTGCTTCACAGGTAAAGTCCAGAGAATCAAACTCCTCTCCTCTATGAACATCCGTCCCTCTGAAATGAAGCCCACAAAACCGTGACGCTGCTTTATGTTTCTGTCTCTGTGTCCTCAGAGTCCAGAGGCCAGTACACAGTGACTCAGCCTGGAGCAGTGAGCTCTGCTCTGGGAGGCTCCGTCTCCATCAGATGTCGCACCAGTCAGGATGTTCATGGTGGGAGCTATTTACACTGGTACCAACAGAGAGATGGAGAAACTCCTAAACTGCTCATTTACCATACTAGCACTCGAGTATCAGCGATCCCAGGTCGTTTTACAGGCAGTGGATCAAACTCTGACTTCACTCTGACCATCAGTGGAGTCCAGGCTGAAGATGCAGCAGTTTACTACTGTCAGAGTTTTCACTACATCAACAGTCGGGATGTGTTCACACAGTGAAAAAGCGTCGTACAAAAACCTCCATCAGTCAGACTGAACAGAAACTGAAGTGACTGCTGCAGCTGGAAGCTACTGCAGAGACTGATACACTTCACTGAGGACACACACACACACACACACACACACACACAAACCTACACACACAACCATACACACAACTCTGTCCACATGTCCAAAATGTCTCGTTGAAGATTCTCAAGCACGGTATCTGAGATCCTCTTCCTCCTCTATAACTGCAACTACAAAAATGCCTCAGCCTATCCATTAATACCTTTCCTCTCAAATGCATTTCTGATCCAGTAGCTGTTGTCATATCACTTGATCTTCCTTAGCAGTTATCATTGAATTATAGATGTTGAAATTCCCATTCCTCTAAGCAGTTTTGGGACATCTTGCCCATGTTGGCCTAAAAATTAAAATAATCCATGACAACTGGGTGAACACTATCTGCTGAGGAAGACACTGTAATTATATCAAAAGCTCCAGAAAAGCTACTGCATTGACTTTGTGGTGAAACTGTTCTGAGTGTAGACAATACAGATACATTTCCCATTCCTCTAAGCAGTTTTGGGACATCTTGCCCATGTTGGCCTCAAAAATAAAATGAATGATGAAATTATTTTAATTAATTAATGAAATTGAAATTGTTTTGAATGTAGACAATACAGATACATACACAAATACATATAGACCAATACAGTTCACTGTGGACACACACACATATGATTTATTCCACTTAGTAAGGGGAGACCTTAGAGTCATGTTAAAAACAAAAGGTAGTTATATTTGGGATCTCAGTGAGAAAAATAAGACAATTCGACTCTTTAAACTCCTTTCAGTGCCACATGTGTTAATACAGAAACTTTTGTGACACTGACAGCAAGTTAAATATTACACATGAACCATTAAGATACACACAAAAGAGCAAACAAAGAATATCAATCTCTTAAAGCAAAATAAAATTGATGTGAAGAACATCAAATTCTTTAAAGCTTCAGTTACACATCAGTATCATTTCTACGTCATCATTGTCAAGGAGAAAACAACATTGGGAAAGCAGATGAACATGTCACAACTTGAGGACTGAGTGAAAGATGTAAAAGCACGAATGGCAATATGTAGCAGCAAAATAGAAGTACTGTATGCAAAGCCATCACAGCTCTTGTGGTGTGTGCACAGTCTGTGTCATCATGTTTGCTGCATGTTGAGGTTCTTCTTCTCTCTCAACATAAGATATATACGAGGCCGTGCTGAAGCCCAGCAGGTCTGACATTTTCTCTTGATGGTCAGTACATGTCTGATCTTCTGTGATCCTACAGAGATATTGCAAAAAGACAGAAGCGTAAATACAGTGACACTCAGTAATATTATTCAGCAGCATAAAATTACAGTATTACACAAGTGAACAACACATAAAGTCTAAGAGCTTACTGTCTCTGTACCTCCATCCTCATGCTATAAAACAACACAATATAGTGCAGAGCAGGACAGAGAGGACAGATGTGAAGAACAGGTAGGACAGACTTACTGCTTCTGTTAAAATGGCCTCCTTCCATCCTTTCACACCAGTTCATACCTGCTTTACGTTACACCAGCTAAACAGATACATTGTCAGGTTGAACTGACAGAGCTATCAGATGTGTTGTGTAGATAACTCTTACAATTGTTTTTATTAAATTATCACCTGATGTTATAAAATACTTTTGATGTGACCCTGAGACATGCTCAGTTAATTTAATAAATCTTCTGTGATTATTAAGACAGGAACATAAGACAGCAGTTATTCCTGTAATTATATGTATGGACACCATTGATGAAATGAATAGAGCTATCCTTTTTTTTTTACATCTGGAGATTGTGTTGTCCTCGCTTCCATTTGGCCTGTTATTTAAAACAGTCCTGAAGTTAAAATATCAGATCTCAGTCATGTTGTATAGCTTTATGCTGACGATATCCTGCTCTTTATTTCTAATTCTTTTTTACCATCATTTCTAGTTATATATTAAATCCATCCAGGGAAGAGTTTAGTGATAAAGGTAAAGGGTGGGTTTCCATTAAAAGGCTTGAATCATGATGGATATTGTTACCATGTTTCACTAATAACAGATGACCCACTGCAGAGAAAGGGAGAGAGAGATTAATAAAGTTTACTTGAAGTAAACTAAACTCCATCCAGTTGGTTGCAGCAGAGGAAGCTACTGTCTCTGTTGGTCTTCCTCAGATTGGATGAAACTGCTGATAAACGTTTAACTTCCCTCTGAACTCAGTAACCATGGCAACGGACAGGCATCACTGCTGAACCATGAGAACAGTTAAGTTTCAGTACTAGATAAAGAGCTAAAACTGGCATTTTTTCCTCTGATGGATTCATGTTTAAACTACAAATTGTTATATTTTAGTATATTAGTATATTTTGAGTACAAAGTTTTAAAAAATATATTAATCTAGTATGAAAAATGTCAGGTTGAAACTGTTTTACAGTATTTTAAAGATTTCTTTTTTAAAACAGAAGTGACATAGATGGTGTGTGTTGGATTTGTTCATTCAAAATGAACATTGTTAACTACTGAAATAAAAATCCACATAAGACCACATAGAAAAGAGCATTAGCAAATTTCTAAACAATAATCTGATAAACTGATTGATCCACTGATTAACAGCATCATCAGAGTAGTCCAAGTCCCTGTTGGAGTCAGTCAGAGCATTTCCATAGAGAGCCACTTTGCATCAGCAGCACCATGCTCCAGTGCTCTGGGAGAGTTTATAGTCCTGAGAGTTGAACACTGGATGACTGACAGCTGTCCTTCATGACAACAGAAGCCACAGAAATCCTCCTCATCAAAAACATGACTTTGACCTCCGTCCTCATCTGGACTCTCCTCTGCTGCTGCTTCACAGGTAAAGTCCAGAGAATCAAACTCCTCTCCTCTATGAACATCCGTCCCTCTGAAATGAAGCCCACAAAACCGTGACGCTGCTTTATGTTTCTGTCTCTGTGTCCTCAGAGTCCAGAGGCCAGGTCACAGTGACTCAGCCTGGAGCAGTGAGCTCTGCTCTGGGAGGCTCCGTCTCCATCAGATGTCGCACCAGTCAGAAAGTTTATGTTTATAGCAACAACCACTGTTTAGCCTGGTACCAACAGAGAGATGGAGAAACTCATAAACTGCTCATTTACTATGCTAGCACTCGAGCATCAGGGATTCCAGGTCGTTTTACAGGCAGTGGATCAAACTCTGACTTCACTCTGACCATCAGTGGAGTCCAGGCTGAAGATGCAGCAGTTTACTACTGTCAGAGTTTCCACAGCATCAACAGTCAGGATGTGTTCACACAGTGAAAAAGCGTCGTACAAAAACCTCCCTCAGTCAGACTGAACAGAAACTGAAGTGACTGCTGCAGCTGGAAGCTACTGCAGAGACTGATACACTTCACTGAGGACACACACACACACACACACACACACACACACACACACACACACACACACACACACACACAGACTCTGTCCACATGTCCAAAACGTCTTGTTGAAGTTTCTCAAGCACGGTCTCTGAGATCCTCTTCCTCCTCTATAACTGTAACTACATAAATGACTCAGCCTATCCATTAATACCTTTCCTCTCAAATGCATTTCTGATCCAGTAGCTGTTGTCATATCACTTGATCTTCCTCAGCACTTGTCATTGAATTACAGATGTTGAAATTCCCATTCCTCTAAGCAGTTTTGGGACATCTTGCCCATGTTGGCCTAAAAAATAAAATATTCCATGACAACTGGGTGAATGCTATCTGCTGAGGAAGATAATGTAATTATATCAAAAGCTCCAGATAAAAGCTACTGCATTGACATTGTGGTGAAATTGTTTTGAGTGTAGACAATACAGATACATACACAAATACATATAGACCAATACAGTTCACTGTGGACACACACACATATGATTTATTCCACTTAGTAAGGGGAAACCTTAGAGTCATATTAAAAACAAAAGGTAGTTATATTTAGGATTTCAGTGAGAAAATAAAACAGTCCGACTTTTCAAACTCCTTTCAGTGCCACATGTGTTAATACAGAAACTTTTGTGACACTGACAGCAAGTTAAATATTACACATGAATCATTAAGATACACACAAAAGAGCAAACAAAGAATCTCAATCTCTTAAAGGAAAAATAAAATTGATGTGAAGAACATCAAATTCTTTAAAGATTCAGTTACACATCAGTATCATTTCTACGTCATTATTGTCAAGGAGAAAACAACATTGGGAAAGCAGATGAACATGTCACAACTTGAGGACTGGGGGACAGATGTAAAAGCAGGAATGGCAATATGTAGCAGCAAAATAGAAGTACAGTATGCAAAGCCATCACACCTCTTGTGGTATGTGTACAGTCTGTGTCATCATGTTTGCTGCATGTTGAGGTTGACGTGCCAAACAAGTGACTTATTTTATTTTATATCCGGCTGCCTCTACTACTAACTCCTGGCATTGGTTATCACTTACTTTCTCAGCCCCACCAACCCCATCATGTTCTTCTTAGCCTGTCTTTCATGTTGCATAGGTCAGTTTTACTAGTATTGTGACTGTTATGGTTACAAGCCACACAAAACTTAAACATGCACAACATGCATACCACCCAATCAGAAGAGGAGGACGGGAATGGGGAAGAACCTGTGGGAAAAAATTAACGCTGGTAAGCTCTGCCTCTCTCTCAACATAAGATATATACGAGGCTGTGCTGAAGCCCAGCAGGTCTGACATGTTCTCTCGATGGTCAGTACATGTCTGATCTTCTGTGATCCTACAGAGATATTGATAAAAGAGGAAGGCGTAAATACAGTCGGAATCGGAATCGGAATTGTGTTTATTGCCAAGTGGGTTTTCACATACAAGGAATTTGCTGTGGTGTATTGGTGCGTAACAAGTACAGAGAATTACAGAAAAGTACAGACAAGACAAGTACTGCAAGGTGCAAGGGTATGCATAAAATACAGTAATTTAAAGTACTACAGTACTAGTGCTAAGTAAGTATAATTAACAGTACAGAATATGAAAAAGAAAATTACTAAATATGTGCAATATATCTTTTGTAGATGATAATGAATAAATTAATAAAACTAAAACTGTGAGGCATGTGCAAAGTCTTGAGTGTGTACGAGTTTAGTATAAAGCGACACTCAGTTATATATTCAGCAACATAAAATTACAGTATTACACAAGTGAACAACACAAAAAGTCTAAGAGCTTACTGTCTCTGTACTTCCATCCTCATGCTATAAAACAACACAATGTAGTGCAGAGCAGGACAGAGAGGACAGATGTGAAGAACAGGTAGGACAGACTTGCTGCTTCTGTTAAAATGGCCTCCTTCCATCCTTTTACACCAGTTCATACCTGCTTTACGTTACACCAGCTTAACAGATACATTGTCAGGTTGAACTGACATAGCTATCAAATGTGTTGTGTAGATAACCCTTACAACTGCCTTTTTTTTAAATTATCACCTGATGTTATAAAATACTTTTGATGTGACCCTGAGACATACTCAGTTAATTTAATAAATCTGCTGTGATTATTAAGACAGGAACATAAGACAGCAGTTATTCCTGTAATTATGTGTATGGACACCATTGATGAAATCAGAATCAGAATCAGAATCAGAATCAGAATTGGGTTTATTGCCAAGTAGGTTTTCACATACAAGGAATTTGCTGTGGTGTATTGGTGCGTAACAAGTACAGACAATTACAGAAAAGTACAGACAAGACAAGTAGTGCAAGGTGCAAGGGTATACATAAGTGTCGTATTTTAAGTACTACAGTACTAGTGCTAGGTAAGTATAATTTACAGTACAGAATATGAACAGAAAATTACTGAATGTGTGCTATGTGTCTTTTGTAGAAGATAATGAATAATGAATAAAACTAAAACTGCGAGGAATGTGCAAAATATTGTGTTTGTATGGTTTAGCATAGACTAAAGTCCACGAGTGTGCGTTAATGTAACGCATTTTGCCGGGGGTCTGTGCGCTAATGTAACGCGTAGTGTCTGTTTGGGAGGGGGATAAGGGTCCGTGTCAGTGGGGGTCCCGGGCCTTGTTGATCAGGCCAGCTGTAGACGGGAAGAAACTGTTCTTGTGGCGAGAGGTTTTGGTCCTGATGGACCGCAGCCTCCTGCCAGAGGGGAGAGTCTCAAACAGTTTGTGATCGGGGTGGGAAGGGTCGGCCACCAGGTCCTGGAGAGATGGTAGATTGCAGCCAATCACCCTTTCTGTGGAGCGAATGATACGCTGCAGTCAGCCATTGTCCTTGGCAGTAGCAGCAGCGTACCAGACGGTGATGGAGGAGGTGTGGATGGACTCGATGATGGCAGTGTAGAAGTGCACCATCATCGTCTTTGGCAGGTTGAATTTCTTCAGCTGCCGCAGAAAGTACATCCTCTGCTGTGCTTTCTTGGTGATGGAGCTGATCTTCAGCTCCCACTTGAGGTCCTGGGAGATGATGGAGCCCAGGAAGCGGACGGACTCCACAGTGTTGACTGGGGAGTCTCTCAGGGTGATGGGGGTGAGTGGGGCTGGGTTCTTTCTGTAGTCCACAACCATCTCCACTGTCTTGAGAGCATTGAGCTCCAAGTTGTTCTGGCTGCACCAGGTCACCAGATGGTCAATCTCCCACCTGTAGGCAGACTCATCCGCTGAGGGTGGTGTTGTCCGCAAACTTCAGGAGCTTGACAGACTGGTGGCTGGAGGCGCAGCTGTTGGTGTACAGGGAGAAGAGTAGAGGGGAGAGAACGCAGGGGAATCGGTGCTGATGGTCCTGGAGTCAGAGACATGTGTCCCCAGCTTCACGCGCTGCCTCCTGTCGGACAGGAAGTCTGTGATCCACCTGCAGGTGGAGTCAGGCACGCTCAGCTGGGAGAGCTGGTCCTGCAGCAGAGCCGGGATGATGGTGTTGAAGGCAGAGCTGAAATCCACAAACAGGATCCTGGTGTAGGTTCCCGCGGAGTCCACATGCTAGAGGATGAAATGGAGGGCCAAGTTGACTGCATCATCTACAGACCTGTTGGCTCTGTAGGCGAACTGCAGGGGGTCCAGGAGTGGGTCAGTGATGGATTTGAGGTGGGACAGCATAAGGCGCTCAAATGACTTCATTACCACAGAGGTCAGGGCGACGGGTTTGTAGTCATTAAGTCCTGAGGCCCCTGGCTTCTTGGGAACAGGGATGACAGTGGAAGTCTTGAAGCAGGCTGGTACGTGGCATGTCTCCAGTGAGGTGTTGAAGATATCCGTGAATATCGGAGACAGCTGATCAGCACAGTGCTTCAGGGTGGATGGAGAGACAGAGTCTGGCCCGGCTGCTTTGCGGGGGTTCTGTCTCTTAAAGAGTCTGTTAACGTCCCTCTCCAGGATTGAGAGAGGTGTCACAGTGGAGGGGGAGGAGGGGGCCTCTGAGGTGTGAAGTTGTGGAGAGGCCATTGAGTCACGGGGCGTGGTGTCAGGACTGTCCCATTGTCTTTGGAAACGACAGTAGAAGTCGTTCAGGTTGTTGGCCAGGTGCAAGTCGTGAGCAAGGGTGGGGCTCTGGGTTTGTAGTTGGTGATCTGTCTGAGCCCCTTCCAGACAGAAGCAGAGTCATTGGCTGAGAACTGTTGTTGGAGTTTCTCAGAGTACAGACGTTTAGCTCCTCTCACCTCCTTTCTAAACCTGTACTTGGCCTCTTTGAACCTGCCTCTGTCTCCACTCCTGAATGCTTCCTCCTTTTGCAACCTTAGCTGTCTGAGTTTGGCTGTGAACCAGGGTTTGTCATTGTTGTAGCTCACCCTGGTGCGTGATGGTACACAGCTGTCCTCACAGAAGCTGATGTAGGACGTCACAGCCTCTGTGAACTCATCCAGACTGTTGGTGTCAGTCCTGAAAACATCCCAGTCAGTACAGTCCAAGCACGCCTGAAGTTCCTCCACAGCCTCACTGGTCCACTGTTTTGATGTCTTCGCCACAGGTTTGCAGAGCTTTAACTTCTGCCTGTATGCAGGAATCAGGTGGACCATGATGTGGTCAGAGTTTCCCAGTGGAGCTCGGGGGACGGCGTGGTAGGCCCTGCTGACTGTGGTGCAACAGTGATCCAAGATGTTCTCCTTTCTGGTGGGGCACTTAATAAACTGTCGGTATTTGGGGGGTTCACGTGTTAGATTTCCTTTGTTAAAGTCCCCAAGGACAATAACTAGGGAGTCCGGGTTTGTCCACTCCTCTGTGAAGCACAGAACGAAAGATGAAGAAAAGTCACTGTTTTTCCCCACCAGTAGCTGAAGTTCATCCAGTTTGTTGCAGAGTGAACGCACGTTGGAAAGAAATATTCCCGGTAGCGGTGTGCGAAGTCCGCATCAGCGGAGACGCACGAGCGCCCCGGCACGTTTCCCTCTCCTCCGGCGTTTCACTGAGTGGACAAAGGTGAGGGCACCTTTGACCAGAATGTCCAGTAATTCCACGGATGAAGCAATGAAAGTGGGAATTAAATCCACAGGGGTTGTAGCCCTGATGTTCATGAGCTCTTCTCTGGTGAAAGAGCTCCTGGTGCTGCAGCAAAACACAGTGTTTATACACAAAACAAGAAAAAATAACGCGGCGCCATCCTGGGTGAACGAATAGAAAAGAATAGAGCTATCCTTTTTTCTACATTTGGAGACTGTGTTGTCCTCACTTCCATTTGGCCTGTTATTTAAAACAATCCTGGGGTTAAAATATCAGATCTCAGTCATGTTGTAAAACTTTATGCTATGTTACCATGTTTCACTAGTAACAGACGACCCACTGCAGAGAAAGGGAGAGAGAGATTAAAAAAGTTTACTTGAGGTAAACTAAACTCCATCCAGTTGGTTGCAGCAGAGGAAGCTACTGTCTCTGTTGGTCTTCCTCAGATTGGATGAAACTGGTGATAAACGTTTAACTTCCCTCTGAACTCAGTAACCATGGCAACGGACAGGCATCACTGCTGAACCATGAGAACAGTTAGGTTTCAGTACTAGATAAAGAGGTAAAACTGGCATTTCTGATGGATTCATGTTTAAGCTACAAATTATTATATTTTAGTATATTAGTATATTTTGTTTTACAAGTTTTAAAAAATATATTAATCTAGTATGAAAAATGTCAGGTTGAAACTGTTTTACAGTATTTTAAAGATTTCTTTTCTAAAACAGAAGCGACAAAGATGGTGTGTGTTTGATTTGTCCATTCAAAATTAACATTGTTAACTACAGAATTAAAAAATCTACATAAGACCACATAGAAAAGAGCATTAGCAAATTTCTGAACTAAACTACATGAATCACCATAAACGGTCAATAAAGTCACAAAGACGCACACTGTTCACTTGAATATTTACGTTGTAACAGAAAACAGAAGTAGTAGGAGTTTTAAAGCTTGATATAGACTGTGGTTACTTAGTATTACCTTTTTTTAGCATTAACAACACAGACAAACTTCCTGCTGCCTGTCAGTTCAGTGTCAGCATGGTTCTCTGATATACTGACCTCAGACCAGCGTTTCCAACCAGAGCTTGCTGGACCTGCTCTGTGGTCTGTTAATATCAGCTGCTAGTGCTATTTAAAAGTCAGACAGAGACAGTGGAAATAGAAACAGGTGAGGCCGAGGATGCTTTGTCTTATCTGAATCTCCTGCTGTAGTTTAATCCATTATTCAGCTATGAACAGAGTCATGAAGGCGTGAGCAGACCGGCAGACCAGCAGCCTCTTAATGGAACCTAGTAAATAAATAAAAGTAGCATGATGAATGTATTTAAATGTAACAGAATAAAAGTTATTATTTTTCTCCTAAAATCTGCTCAAGTTAGAGTAAATAGTATGTAACATTAAAACTACTCCAACAAGTACAATTTACTCAGAACAGTCACTTTAGTACATGGAACAGCGGAAATCACACTTAGAAATCCAATAAACTATTATCAAAGTTCACAAGTAATTGAATGAAGTACTTCAAAATCAAGTAAATCCTTTTTCTACCTGAACAATAGGCATTTGGAAAAATTGCATAATTTCTGTCATTATGGCTCAGTATCCACAAACAAAGTTAACATTCTTTTCAAAATGAATGTTCAATTTGTAATGACACGTGTCATCCAGGACCAGGAGTGGCTCTTTTCTCTTTGCAACGTGCTGATGGCGTTGTCATGAAAAAAAAAGATACATCATTTAACTCTGCACCCTCTAAGAGCCGGACTCATTTGGTGAACTTCAGGCCTTAACTCTTTTTTTTCACATGAATACAAAAACAAATAACAAGTCCCTGTTGGAGTCGATCAGAGCATTTCCATAGAGAGCCACTTTGCATCAGCAGCACCATGCTCCAGTGCTCTGGGAGAGTTTATAGTCCTGAGAGTTGAACACTGGATGACTGACAGCTGTCCTTCATGACAACAGAAGCCACAGAAATCCTCCTCATCAAAAACATGACTTTGACCTCCGTCCTCATCTGGACTCTCCTCTGCTGCTGCTTCACAGGTAAAGTCCAGAGAATCAAACTCCTCTCCTCTATGAACATCCGTCCCTCCGAAATGAAGCCCACAAAACCGTGACGCTGCTTTATGTTTCTGTCTCTGTGTCCTCAGAGTCCAGAGGCCAGGTCACAGTGACTCAGCCTGGAGCAGTGAGCTCTGCTCTGGGAGGCTCCGTCTCCATCAGATGTCGCACCAGTCAGAAGGTTCATGGTGGGAACCATTTAGCCTGGTACCAACAGAGAGATGGAGAAACTCCTAAACTGCTCATTTACTATACTAGCAGTCGAGCATCAGGGATCCCAGGTCGTTTTACAGGCAGTGGATCAAACTCTGACTTCACTCTGACCATCAGTGGAGTCCAGGCTGAAGATGCAGCAGTTTACTACTGTCAGAGTCTTCACTACATCAACAGTCAGTGGTTGTTCACACAGTGAAAAAGCGTCGTACAAAAACCTCCCTCAGTCAGACTGAACAGAAACTGAAGTGACTGCTGCAGCTGGAAGCTACTGCAGAGACTGATACACTTCACTGAGGACACACACACACACACACACACACACACACACACACACACAATAACCAAGTCACATTTAAAGTATGAAACATTTATAAACAGGACATACTGTAAAATCATTACATTTGAAAGTTTTAAGAAATGAACCCATTACAGACACAAAAACAACATCCTGGTTTCATTGTGACAGTTTGTGACCTTTCAGTTCTGGACTCTTCAAACTGTTTTCAGACTGAAATTCACAATGTTTTACTTAAAACTTCAAAACCAAGAATGTTCCTGTCCGAACTTTTGGGATTAATTCAGTTGTTTAACACTTTAAAAACTGAGGAGTCAACCAATCATTTTTCTATATTGAAGCATCTTAAATGTGATATGAAGTCATACATTGAGATCAGATGATGTAAATCTTAAACTGCTCTTCTGTATCAAAGTGTCTCCACAGCACAGCAGGTGATTGGCAGTTCTGTGTAACCTCTTCCTGTTACCTGTTGAAGCTCAGCCACAACATTAGATGTGACCATTGTTGCCATCAGAGAAACCCAAAGCAGCTGTTTACTTCCTCTCACATTCACTCTGTCAAACAAAGCAGTGACAGTGGTGCTGAAGAGAGAGAGAGAGCAGATGCTGAGAGAGAAAAGATGCTGAAGAAGAGCTCCTGATTTAGCATCACACTTTTGGATTGTCAAGAGAAAGATAGACATCTAGAACAAGAGAAATACCCTCGTAGAGAACAGAAGAATACAGTTCAGACATAGAGTCCAAAGAGAATACCCAGAGACTTTATATGTGATCGCTCTAATTACACTGGCGTTATTACCAACTTGCTCTTTTATACTGAACATGTCACTGAGTGGCATACAGCCATATCAAAGCACTACAGCTTCATCTCCAAGAGAGCGATCTGCAAAGGGAGACACATCCAGATCTTTGAGGATGAAGAGTGAATAGTTACTGTTTTATCTGTTTGCCCGTGCCACCTCTCTTTTGTCATGAAATCCCTTTCAGTATGCATGTGGAATATCCAGGGTCTAAAGTCTTTAGCCTTTGGGCTGTTTCCGACATCAGAGTTTGGACATCATCATTCTACAAGAGACCTGGTGTAAAGCTGACACTGTCACCCATTGTCCCAATGGTTATAGAGAAATAATAGAACCATCTCAGAAAAACAGCAACACTAATGGAGGCAGAGAATCCGGAGCATTAATCATTTGGTATAAATGTGATCTACATAATCAAATTGACCCCCTTAAAATGGGCAAATATTACATATGGTTAACCTAAAGAAAGAGCTCCCATTAACAGAAAAAGGTTTGCTTATTTTTGCAATATATATCCCCTCCTTTGAATCCCCTACTTCTCAGAGGACATCTTCCCCACCCTGGAGACAGAGACATGCCATCTCCAGGCCCAGGGAAATGTGCTCATCTCTGGGGACACAAACGCACAGGAACACTTGCTGACCTCACAGATCCACCAGGGGACATTTACGTCTCAAATGAAAATGTCTGTCACACGTTCACTCTCCCTCACAGGAACAATAGTGACCAGGTCATCAACAGGAGTGGACGGGACCTCCTGCAGCTCTGTCAGAGCCTCAGTCTGTACTTTGTCAACGGCAGGGTGGGGGTGGGGGTGTGGGGGTGTGTGTGTGTGGGGGGGGGCAGCCTGGGTAGATTCACCTGCTGCTCACCTCTTGGCCACAGCACTGTAGATCATATGATCACAGACCTTGACCCTTCCTCTTTCAGCTCATTCACTGTCAAACCACTAACCCCTCTGTCTGATCACAGCCAAATTACTGTTTATTAAAAGATCAGACATTAAAATGACACACCCACAATCCAGTAAACTGTACAATATCAGAAATTCATACAGAATGGACCAAAACAGTGCAGAACAATACCAGAAAGCAATCAATACCCCGAAAATCCAAACACTTTTGGATAAATATGCAAAAGACATGAGATGTGTTCTATCTATCTATCTATTTATCTATCTATCTATCTATCTATCTATCTATCTATCTATCTACTCATCTACTCTACAGTTATATAACATGCACCATAAAATCTGAATATTTGAAGAAAAGACTCATGAACAATTTAGTTTGTAGTTTACAAAAGTTTGGAGAACGTTTAGTTTTTAAACTTTACATTTAGAGTATCAGACTTGAAGCACTAACATTCAGACTGGGAAATATAAAAAGCTATTTAATTCTCAAAAGTCTCAAAATGTCCAGACTTAGTGTCTCTGATGCCCTTTCTGCTCTGCATGAATCACTCTGGACAACAGTGTGTTAGTGACTTGAAAACTTGTGTAGTACCACAACAGTTCCACAAGAGAGCAGCGCTGGTTTACAGCTGTACAGACAACATGGGAAATTCCAAAAAGGACCATTGTTTCAGCTCTAAGTCTGTGATGAGTGTGTTTTAGTAGATACTTTACTTCACACAATGCAAGAAATTCAAGTTTCTTAAAAACTGAAATCATAAAATCCTACTTATCTTACCCTGAGACAAACTCAGTCTTTGTGGATTTAACAAATCCAGTGTTTTTAATTAAGATGGCAACGTATCACAGCAATTATTGTGATAATAACATATATGGGACCAACTGAATTTATTTATAATACTATGTTCTTTGTTGTTTTCACATACAGAAAATAAAAACATTACAATAAGCAACTAAACTTTAAACTGTGATCTGGGGAGAGAGAAACAAGAAGTTTGGATGAAACTGCTTCAGGGTTTCACTTCTCTCTGAGCTCAGTAACCATGGTAACAGGCAGGCATCACTGCTGAACCATGACAACAGGCAGGTGTCAGTACGAAAGTTAAAGTGTTAAAAGTGGCATTCAGTTTATCAATATTCTCAAGCAATTAGTTTAAATAAAACACAAGACATTTTGAAACAAACTATGTTATAAAGCATGAAGCCAAAATCATATAAAAGTGCTATTGAATCATTTCTAATCAATACTTTGATAATGTCACTCAGAGCATTTCCATAGAGAGCCACTTTGCATCAGCAGCACCATGCTCCAGTGCTCTGGGAGAGTTTATAGTCCTGAGAGTTGAACACTGGATGACTGACAGCTGTCCTTCATGACAACAGAAGCCACAGAAATCCTCCTCATCAAAAACATGACTTTGACCTCCGTCCTCATCTGGACTCTCCTCTGCTGCTGCTTCACAGGTAAAGTCCAGAGAATCAAACTCCTCTCCTCTATGAACATCCGTCCCTCTGAAATGAAGCCCACAAAACCGTGACGCTGCTTTATGTTTCTGTCTCTGTGTCCTCAGAGTCCAGAGGCCAGGTCACAGTGACTCAGCCTGGAGCAGTGAGCTCTGCTCCGGGAGGCTCCGTCTCCATCAGATGTCGCACCAGTCAGGATGTTTATAATTCAAACTATTTAGCCTGGTACCAACAGAGAGATGGAGAAACTCATAAACTGCTCATTTACTATACTAGCAGTCGAGCATCAGGGATCCCAGGTCGTTTTACAGGCAGTGGATCAAACTCTGACTTCACTCTGACCATCAGTGGAGTCCAGGCTGAAGATGCAGCAGTTTACTACTGTCAGAGTTATCACTACATCAACAGTCAGTGGTTGTTCACACAGTGAAAAAGCGTCGTACAAAAACCTCCCTCAGTCAGACTGAACAGAAACTGAAGTGACTGCTGCAGCTGGAAGCTACTGCAGAGACTGATACACTTCACTGAGGACACACACACACAGATGTTTTTTTATGTTTAATTACTTTTGTTCTCCCCTATCTGTAACAATTTTTTTCTGACATACCAAACAAGTTTTTTAACATGAATTCCTTTATCTCCACCAGACTTTGCAATTCATAATGAAGCCTTTGCATCTTTTTTTTGTACGTAAACAAATATAAATTCATATGCAGCACTTCTTTAGTCCAGACTACAGCTTTTCTTTTTATTAAAAGATAAAAGCAACACACATAAAATAGAGACACAAGAGAAGAATCCACAAACAAGAGAGCAGTCCATCTAAACATGTGAGTCTCTCACAAAGTTTTGAAACCACAGCCTCAAAAGGCACTATAACCTTTACTTTTAAGCCTGTAGAGATGTAAAACCAACAAGCTCTGATCATAGCAGAGCAGGACAGAAAGGACAGATGTGAAGGACACCATGTAGCACAGATCCACAGCTTCTGTTAAAATGGCCTTTCACACCAGCTCCTACCTGCTTTAAGATACCACAGCTAAACAGAAACAGTGTTAGGCTGCACTGACAGAGCGATCAGATGTGACATGTACAAACCTTTTTTTGTCTGACCCTGAGATAATCCCTGTCTCTGTAGATTGAATGTATCTATTGCGATTATCATTGTAAAACAGGAACATATCACAACAGTTATTTTTTTTAAACATATACATGGACATTGCTGATGTGATGAACCAGGCTCCTTCCTCCTCTACATACAGAGACAGTTATCATCTCTGTCATTAAGGCTTTTGTTGCATCAGTACTCTTTCACTTAAATATTCTTGATCTTAAAATCTCACTTGATGCTGACGACACCCTGCTCTTTATTTATAATACACTTTCTTACTTTAGCATCATTTCTACTTGTACATGAAGTCCTACAACATATGAATCATCAAGAGCAGACTTCAGTGATATGAAATAATTGGTTGAGCTTCCACTGAAATGCTTTAACCATTATGGGTATTGTTACCAAAGTTCATTCAAAACAGACAAACCTGAAACAAGTATGAAGTCTGAATAAGTGCATAGAAATAACATAATGGTATTGTTACTATTGTGGCCTCGTGTCTCATTCTAACAAATGTTCCTAATATGAAATATGTGGCACATCAAACACATGAGATAGCACATTTACATAAATACATTTCTTTATACAATGATTCACAAGACATTAAAATCCTCCATCTCTTTGCAATTGTTCATTCATCCCTCAGCTGCCTAGATTAGTACATGCATCAGAATTTAAAACATTTTCAGAGTTGCACCCCCATGAAATCAAACATGACAATACCATTATTTTCTGCTGTTCGTACCATAATGGCATTAGGAATTAATACAGGCTTCCTGACCACTGTCACATCCGTCTGTTGAACACGTTGGAATCCAGGGATCAGATCCCTCCAGCTGTCCAACATGTGCCAAATTTCCAGTTGTTGTGTATCCTCTGCGCGCCTTGCACAGATCTCTGATCTACACAAGTTGATGACTCGCATGTCAACATGAGTAATACACATCACTGGTACACATGTTAAATACAAACCAGTGTGTTACTGCTCCTGTAGATTACCACATCTGGATGTTTGATTTTCAGTGTCACAGGCTGGTGGAGGATTCGGGTTTCTCTTGCTGTAGCTTATATATATTTATTTCTTTATCTATCTATCTATCTATCTATCTATCTATCTATCTATCTATCTATCTACAGATGGGTGACAAATTAAAGGAAAAATGAACATGAAGTGTCTTAGTAAGGAGGTGTTTGTATTTATTACACTTCTAATTTTAGGATACTTAAGTGTTAATATACTGCAAGTGTTCTTCAATAAATTATTGTAATGATTATGAACCCTTAAATGTAATATTGGTTTATGTTTTGCATAAACCTAGCAACAAAAAACAGGCATAACTATAAACATCATTGCAAAGAAAATCATTTTAAAACCAACATTCAGTTTCTTATCCACACTCCTCCACACCAATAAACTAAATTCTAAATGAATGAATTCCAATGTTAACATTGTGAATCCTGTCACCACCCGCCCTAAATAAAGGAGGCTGGACAAACAGAATATGTTAACAAACAAAAAACAAAAATTACAAATAAAAACTGTTCTCTCTGAAGGACCATGTGCCAAGAATTAAACATTAATTAACCCTGACTAAGAGAACTGGAGGAGCACGAGTTTTATTCTTTGTACTACGTTTTGCCTATCTAATAAATACATAACTCTGTTAGATGTAATCTGACTCAGAGTTTCAGCAAACAGACTTTTTGTTGTCCTCCCAAGAAAAAATATTTTTATAATATTTGTATGAAAATAAATATTATTAAAAACCCACTGTTTGTGCTTTGCTGAGTACCGTGTTCGATTTTGTCTCAAACCCTACTGAGTGGGATCCACTAGACTAATATTACCACATTTAGAATTATGATTATAACAATTGTGTCCTAAAATGCAAACTGGAAAAATGTAATACTTTCTATTCACATCTGTATGGCTGAATCTCACATCTGTATGGCTGAATCTCTAAAAACTCTCTTTATTAAGCTGAAACAACTTAATGAAAAAGAAATCTGCACGCCCTCAAAAGGAACTTAACTTTTCTTTTGTAATTTTTCAAAGTAATGTCAAATAACAAGTCCCTGTTGGAGTCGGTCAGAGCATTTCCATAGAGAGCCACTTTGCATCAGCAGCACCATGCTCCAGTGCTCTGGGAGAGTTTATAGTCCTGAGAGTTGAACACTGGATGACTGACAGCTGTCCTTCATGACAACAGAAGCCACAGAAATCCTCCTCATCAAAAACATGACTTTGACCTCCGTCCTCATCTGGACTCTCCTCTGCTGCTGCTTCACAGGTAAAGTCCAGAGAATCAAACTCCTCTCCTCTATGAACATCCGTCCCTCTGAAATGAAGCCCACAAAACCGTGACGCTGCTTTATGTTTCTGTCTCTGTGTCCTCAGAGTCCAGAGGCCAGGTCACAGTGACTCAGCCTGGAGCAGTGAGCTCTGCTCCGGGAGGCTCCGTCTCCATCAGATGTCGCACCAGTCAGAATATTTACAATTCTAACAGTTTAGCCTGGTACCAACAGAGAGATGGAGAAACTCCTAAACTGCTCATTTACAGTATTAGCACTCGAGCATCAGGGATTCCAGGTCGTTTTACAGGCAGTGGATCAAACTCTGACTTCACTCTGACCATCAGTGGAGTCCAGGCTGAAGATGCAGCAGTTTATTACTGTAAGAGTCTTCACTACATCAACAGTCAGTGGTTGTTCACACAGTGAAAAAGCGTCGTACAAAAACCTCCCTCAGTCAGACTGAACAGAAACTGAAGTGACTGCTGCAGCTGGAAGCTACTGCAGAGACTGATACACTTCACTGAGGACACACACACACACACACACACACACACACAATAACCAATTCACACTTACAGTATGAAACAATTAATAACAGGAGATACTGTTCAATTATTACATTTGAAAGTTTGTAAAAAACGACCCATGACAGACCAGTTTTAGGGTAACCTGTTATAAGTAATGTGTTACAGTAATATATTACTGTTAGCAGTAACAAAGTCATATAACACATTACTAATAGGATTTTTTAATATTATTACATTTATTATGTAAAATAGCGTGATACCACCCAAAATGACGGTGGTTAAGTATGAACTGTCTGGAGGAGAGAGGAGAGTTGTGCACTGGGAGGCACACAGGCCAGGACCAGCTGGAGCTCAAGGCCAACCAGCCTGGTGAAAGTAACACAATGAGTGTAATCAGTAACACATTACTCTGCATACACAGTAATATTGTAAAGTAATTTATTACTTTCAAATTGAAGCGAATAATAATTTATATTCATTTTGAAAGTAATTGTCCCAACACTGTTACACACACAAAAACAACATCCTTCATCATTGGTTTCATTGTGACAGTTTCTGACCTTTCAGTGCTGGACTCTTCAAACTGTTTTCAGACTGAAATTCACAATATTTTACTAGAAACATCAAAACCAAGAATGTTCCTGTACAAACCTTTATGATTAATTCATCAGGCTGCACTGACAGAGATATCAGATGTGACCTGCATTACATCATCTCATCATTTCTCTCTAAAAATCTAACGTTAAAAAATGCTGCTGAGAAAAAGTCTGTGAGGATTTCAATGATCTACTGTTTTCATTTAAAACAGCAACACATGACAGCAGTCGTTCTTATAATAATATGATTGGACACCACTGAGTTGATCAATTGGTCTTTATTGTTTGAACATACAGAGAATATCAGCATTACTGCTAGAAACTAACATCACACCTTCAAATTGTGATGAACCTGAAGAGAGAGAGAGAGAGAGAGAGAGAGAGAGAGAGAGAGAGAGAGAGGTCAGACTGAGAGCAGTAGCAGAGTGAAACCAGTAGCAGAGGCCCAGTGGGTCAGGTCAGGACTGGGAACACTGGTCTCTCCTCAGAGTCTCTGAGAGCGGAGTCTGGGAGCCCTGGGTGGCCTCACAGGTCACAGAGGTCACCTTCCTCCACTGGTCTGCAGGGAGCCTCAGGGTGCTGCTCCAGCTGTAGCGGCCGTCCTTCTCCAGCACCCCGGGGCTCCTGCTCTCCTCCCAGCTGCTGCTGCTGGGGCCGTCCACCTTCCAGGCCAGACTCCAGTCTGAGGGGAAGCCCTTGTTGGCCAGGCACATGAGCGTGGCCTTCCCCTGCTGCAGCTCCTCACTGGAGGGGGGCAGCACCGTCAGGGTGGGACGGGCATCACCTAGGAGACACCAATCAGCTTAGAGGACAGGGACCACACAGCTGTCAATCAACCAGCAGACACTTGGACACCTTTACTGTGTGAGAGTTGATTTTCTCCTTTAAGGAGTTTCTGTCAGATGGTTTTTCTGCTCCACCAGTCACTCACTCACACATTGTTTCACTTCCCTTTAAGAAGCCTCTCATGCATATCAGCACAGAGAGAATCATCACACAGAAAGACCTGAAATATATCAAACTACACTGGAAATAAAATCTCAAAATATGACAAATGTAAAAAGTTTCTCATCAAAATCTTTAAAAACCTTAACTGTGCATTACGTATTTAGTGGAAACATAAATGCATACAATTAACTGACTACAGTCAAATGTTCCAATGATTTCAATATCATTAACAATCTGTTCAAATGATTTTCAAAATGTTAAACCATATTTGACACAATTAACAAAAAAGATTACCAATTTAGCACATTTTCAAACACCCATCTTTGTCTTAACTGTATTAAAATATATTTGAACAATTAAAGTGATTTAAGTCTTTTCAAAAACACAATTGAGGAGAAAAAATACATGTGAATCTTTAAAAAACATTTGTAAAACAGGTTTGGAGTTTTATGTTTTCTACACTTCAAGCTGTTTGAATTTCAGTTTGACAGGAAGGTGGAAAGAAAAGTTTAGTAAAGCTGCTCCATGATAAAGGAGGAGAAATAACAACATGAATACTAACAGAATTTTAATTTAAGTAAGACATATTTATCTGCCTCAAACAGCCTCAGACAAAACTGTATTTAAAATATTATAATAATATATTTAGTATTTGTGCAGAAACTTACTTCCAATATCCAGTCTGGTTCCTCCACCGAACGTGTACCACAGTGATACAAACTCATTGAGCCGCCGTACAAAAACCTCTGACTGTAGAGAGACACGGCTCTCTGACTTTGACACAAACAAACTCAACAAAAATAGTCTCTGACTGTGAAGTTTTGTTTAATTTGAAAACTGACAATAACCACAATAGGCACAAATTTTATTTTAAATATATATTTTATATTTATTTATTTTCAACAAAATGTATATTACTTTCTCTTCCAATAAATAAGAACAAGAAAAGAGACATTTTGAAACAAACTATATCTACAAGAATAAAGATAAAATCATAAAGAATAGGTATTGGAAAACTCCTAATCAATATTCCGAAAAACTGATTGATCCATTGATAAACAGCATCATCAGAGTAATCCAAGTCCCTGTTGGAGTCAGTCAGAGCATTTCCATAGAGAGCCACTTTGCATCAGCAGCACCATGCTCCAGTGCTCTGGGAGAGTTTATAGTCCTGAGAGTTGAACACTGGATGACTGACAGCTGTCCTTCATGACAACAGAAGCCACAGAAATCCTCCTCATCAAAAACATGACTTTGACCTCCGTCCTCATCTGGACTCTCCTCTGCTGCTGCTTCACAGGTAAAGTCCAGAGAATCAAACTCCTCTCCTCTATGAACATCCGTCCCTCTGAAATGAAGCCCACAAAACCGTGACGCTGCTTTATGTTTCTGTCTCTGTGTCCTCAGAGTCCAGAGGCCAGGTCACAGTGACTCAGCCTGGAGCAGTGAGCTCTGCTCTGGGAGGCTCCGTCGCCATCAGATGTCGGACCAGTCAGGATATTTATTCAGATGATTTAGCCTGGTACCAACAGAGAGATGGAGAAACTCCTAAACTGCTCATTTCCGATACTAGCACTCGAGCATCAGGGATTCCAGGTCGTTTTACAGGCAGTGGATCAAACACTGACTTCACTCTGACCATCAGTGGAGTCCAGGCTGAAGATGCAGCAGTTTACTACTGTCTGAGTTTTCACGTTATCAACAGTCAGTATGTGTTCACACAGTGAAAAAGCGTCGTACAAAAACCTCCCTCAGTCAGACTGAACAGAAACTGAAGTGACTGCTGCAGCTGGAAGCTACTGCAGAGACTGATACACTTCACTGAGGACACACACACACACACACACACACACACACACACACACACACTCACACACACAAACAATATCACATGCTAATCAGTGATTGTCAGGGATTCCAGATCATTTTACAGGCCGTGTATCAAACTCTGACTTCACCCTGACAATCAGACTGAAGATGCAGCACTTTCCTACTGTAAGAGTTTTCACGTCATCAACAGTCAGTATGTGTTCACAATGTAAACATTGTACAACCATCTTCCCACACTCAGACTGAATGAAAAAAGAAAATGACAGCTGCATCAGGGATTGATACAGATCACTAAAGATTCACTGCATGCACACATACACACGAACAAAGATTTAACAGAATTTAACTGTTGTTGTCTTAACTACCCTTTTATTGAACGTCTTGCTGCTTTCATTAGCATCTCAAGTGTCTGTTCATTGGCATGACACTATAAAATCATCTTGTTTGCAGATGACACTCTATTATAAATTACACAAACCTCCTCTTTAAATCTTTGTGCTTCCACGCATAATCTGATCAATTTTTAAAAAAGGATGTCACACAACCCTCACTCCCTCATTGTCCAGCAAAGTCTAGTTTAGACTGTGTAATCCACATACCACCAATGTGATATAAAGTGACTACATGAGTATCTACAGTCAAAGTTCTCCCCATCCTTCAATAAATCTATTCAGTATTTGGTATGAAGTATGTCATCAACCAACTTTAAATGTCACGTTAAAAAGCAACTTATATTTCCAACAACAGTCTCTTTTATTCAGAAAATCCCACATTCCATAGTTTTAATTGGAACTTTTTTTTACTGACAAAGTAGTCCCTCCACTCAGACTGCAGATGTTGGCTTACCTCCCTACACAGAAGAGATAATTCAAGTGCAAAAGGTCAAGACAGCTTCCTTTATATGCAGCACATTTACAGCTCATTCTCCCCACTACTAAACAAGAAATAGGCAACTATGCAGTCATTTTTTGTTCAAAAATTGAGTTTATTTTAAAGTTGTGCTTGTGAAATCAAAACTGAGGACAGGAAAGAAAAAAACTGACATAAACTATCTTAGAAAAGTAAAATTAAACACAGCTTGTTCATTTCAATTACCAAATAATCAAATAATTCAGAATAAAACACACCATGCTAATTTTCATTTACAACAAGAAAGAAAAGAACCAGCAGAACTCAAGTGAGCTCTTGATGTTCAGGAGCGATTTCCTCCCCGACCACCACGTCCGCGTTGACCTCTGGTGTGGCGGCTCATGGGGCGACTGCCTGGAGGTTGGCTCGAAGGGGTCACTGCTGAAACACCTCTGGATAGCAAATGGCTAAGGGACAAGTATGTTTTAGTCTGGTGAGAAGGTGCTGAGTTGCTGTCCATGGTCTCTGTCATTCGCTCCAGCCTCCTGCTGATGGACCATAGCAGGGAATGTGTCCGGCTCTCCATCTGACGGAGGCTCCTCTCAAAGCTCAAACGCAGCTCCACCAGTTCCGCCCGCAGCTTGTCAAACCAGTCCTTGTTATCCGACCGTGTATCCCTGTCGCTCTGTGTTGTGGTGGCATGTAAGGATGTGGTGGTATATGGGGACATGGAGGTATGTGGGGACGTTACTCCACCTTCCTCTTTCTCCTCTGGTAATCCTGTGGGTGCCAGTGAAGCAGACAAGAACATTTGGTCATCATGTATGAAATTATATATATATATCAATTGATAGTGACACAGATTCTTTTGTCAGACTACTGTAAATGTCTGGCTTTGATTAATGGTACAAACAGTGTGGCATATCAGTGACGGTTTATGGTATTTATCGATAATTACCCAACCAACATACTATTTTTACCACATACATTGAATTTAAATATATAAGTTAACATCATTTTCTGTTTGACGATCATGTGCAAAACATTTTAAGCAAATCTTTGTATTCTTTTAAATGTTTCAAATTTATTTCTTATTGTTTTATTTTTTTGTTTTTAACATGTATTGCCCTGCACACTCCTTGTACCTCTTTCTCTCTGCACATACCCTGCCCTCCATCACCCCCCCCCCAGTTTGCCCTGCATACTCACTCTCTAACATATCGACGTCCAGCAACACTTCAGTTGAGTTGCTTTCTCCCAGACGGTTCCTGGCCTGACATATGTAGAGTCCAGTATTGGACAGCTCCAGAGAGGGTAGAGACAGGACCTGACCTGAGCCCACCTGGAGCAGGGAGCTGGATGTAGTCCTCCTGTACCAGGTGTACCTGTCTGCTGCTGGGTTAGCTGCACTACTGCAGGTCAAGTTCACACTGCTGCCCTCTGCCAGGCTGCCATTGTGACGGACCTCAATTGACACGTTCACTGGAGCATCTGTACAAAGCAGAGAGACTGCTGTTACCATATATTCATGTTTAGACTGTAAATATTCAAGTTTTCACAACATGTTGGACTATGATCCTGTTTGGGTGGATACAATTTTCCATCTTCAGCTCTAAAACTGGTAAAGAGGAAATGCAGGAAACTACACTAAGTGTACTGTATATTTAGAGTACTCAACGTCACATGCCTGTTGACCAAAACTACTGACAAACAACTAAAAACATCCACCGAAGGCAATCTGTGAAGGCTAATAGTGATAGGCCATAGGCTCCCATGTGGGCCAGTGTTATAATACCATATTGTCAACTTGTGATGTTTGCCAACTTTGTTTCAGACTGAAATCCCCTGGCTCTGAATGACCATTACCGTGTCATTTAAAATATATCCATTTTCATTTAAGAATTTAAGAAAAAAGTCAATTCATTAATTTATTAGAGCAATACAGTTAGATTTATTAGAGATAATAGATAATTTCATATACAGTTATAATGGAATTTTAAGTGTTGATAATGCCAGGTGGAGAAATGGCTTCTACAGAATCCAAATGTATTTTAAAAAGACTTGCAGTATAGCCTTGGATTACTTTTGCATGTTACAAATGCACTGTAGGAGTATCAGCTATGGAAAAATTACAAACCAAACTTCTTATACCAATTTATTATATTTTGGAGGTCCCAATGAAAATATGTTTAATTCAAATGTAGTAAATTATAATTTACAATAATAGGTACTTTGTAAGAGTTAAAGCTTGTTTTAACCCATAATGGTGTCATTAATACACTCACACTGAACATCCAGAAACACAGGATTGCTCTGCACAGACACCTGGCCTTCAACACTACACGTATAATTCCCAGCATCCTCTGCACCGGCCTGGAACTGGGGTGGTTTGGCCACTGGTTGCCCATTTCTGAACCAGACAACTGTGGTCTGTCGGGGCAGTTTGCAGGATGTGCCACATGTTAGAGTCACATTTTGTCCTTCTCTCACACTGTCAGGTGTCACGCTCGCAGACAGATCTGTGATCAGTTTGAAGAAACAGAGTCAGATAGACGGAAACTCCACTGAAAACTTTGACTAAGCACACTGAATGAGTCATTATCAGTGAACTCTACCTGTTAAAGACAAATACACCGATCTTTTACTGTGCCATCCGTATGTGTATGTGTCAAATCTAAAGTAGTAATATCCAGCGTCATCGTCCTGTAGGTCATAAATCTCTAAGTTACAGTTGTGGTCTTGGTCACCGAGATATTTCACACGATTTTGATATGAAGGCAGACTGGAGAGAATTGTGCGTTTCCATTTGCCGTCTTTGACTTCCCCTCTGAACCACTCATTCTTGTGGACTGTTTCCCCGTCTGGGTAGTCGTATGAGCACCTGAACTGTACCGATGATCCCTTCAGAGCGCAAGGATCCGGGTTTTCAAAAGTCACGGACCAAACGGCACTCACAATTCCTGCAAAAACATGGGACAAGCCATTTTATCTTAGCACTTAACAACAACGGGAGTGTCTGATTTATCAAAACAAGTTAATCATTTGCACAGCCCTGCATGTTTGCATATTTCCACCTGAGCGTATACATTTTATTGTATTTTCTACCTTACAACTGTAACATATATACATTTTACATTTTAATATGAAAAATTGCTCAGCCCACCTACACACCAGGCCAGTACACATTTTAGCATTTTAATGCTTATATACATAACAATTTAATAATGTTTTATGATTTAATTTTCATTTAATTTGTATCCTTGATATATTCATTTATAGTTCTTGATTTTATTATTATGCTTCATTACAGACCTTTTTAGCACAGCCTAGGACCTAGAAACATTTTTAAAAATGGTAATGATACTTGTTTTTGTGTGTTTATCTTGCTTCAAATGCACATGACATCTTTTGTATTACTTCTGAGGGAGTTTTAATAACCCACCGGGCCGTGTTGGATGAGTCAGTACAGATGGTGGAAGAGGAACTGAAAAAGGAACAAGAAAGAATCGTCAGATTTTAGTTACTGTAACAGTAACACTATTTTCTGTGGCAGTTTCACTCTGTTGTGCAACACATATGAATCCAATTTGGACCATGCTGTCGCAGCAGTTTCAAAGTTGAATAAATGATTTAATGGTGACATCTGCTGGTCCAAAAGTGACATTGCACAGATGGTAACAGCAGCAGGACAGCAATTTGGGAAATTAACTTTTTTATCCTACCAGACCTTTTATTGGTGGATACTTGAGTGCTGCCAACTATTCAATGATTCTTTTTATATGCTTTAGGCCTGACCTCATTGCCACAACTTGGGATTTTAGTTCTTGTTGATTCATCAAAGTCTCAGCTGTAGCTTCAATCTTGGTTCTAATTCCTGTATGCATAGACTTTCACCTTCACACTGTGGCCATTTTTTAAGGATCTTCTTTGTCTTTCAATTCAATGGTTGAGCTTTCTTGGAATTTGCAGACTTTTTAAATCGTTTTGTGATCATTTGTAATAACAATACAAACAGCAAACAAAGAAGAACGATTATCAACCCCATCCAGGCCAGGGAGGCACAACAACAAGGGGAAGACAGGAAAGTAATTTAATCTGCAAAAAACGAATGAAGAGGTTTCAAAAATCTGTCAGATTCAGATTCATTTCAGCAGAGCAGAAATCTATGCTGTGCACATGCTAACAGAAGGGATGCAGGGAGTGAACCATGAACAATTAAAAGCAAGTTTTTTTTAGATGTCTAAACAACATGAATTGTATCTGCTTTAAAAGTACCATCAGTGATGAATTCAAACAACAAGTTCAACAACTAGAAGTCAGTAACGTTAACATGTTGTCTGAACGTTAACACGTTTTATCTATCGTCATTTAAAACCGCTGCTACAGATGCAGTACTCACAGATGACACTGAGGTTGAAGGGGGCGCTCTTCTCCACCCCAAGCTGGTTGGCAGCTGTGCAGTAGATGGGACCAACCAGGTCTGAACTCTGAAAACCACTGATAGTCAGCACACTGGACGAGGCCTCCTGCAGTGAAAATGATCAATGGAATGATTAGAAGAATGACAAAATAAGAGATTGAATTGCTGAGGTACCAATTTAAAAAAATGATTCGACTTTAACTTCTTTAGTTCAGTCAAATCCTTCTTTAACACATGCAGTCCTGTCCGACTTGGAATCTGATGTTAACAAAACACACAAAGTCTCACCTCTTGAATAGCGAGCCGTTTGTCGTCGGCCATGACGGGCGCGCTGCCGTTGCTCCAGGAGAATTTGAGGAATGAGCCCTTGGCCGAGCAGGTGAGGACCACAGTTCTCTTAAACTCTACCATCTCAGACACGTTGGCCCTGATCGTCACACCTGACACCGGCTCTGCCAGTAGAAACAAAGTTATTTGAATGGTGAAGTGGCTCTGAATAATTCAGTGCATTGCCATTGGGTTAGTGGCTCTACTCCTACATGTATAGTATTTTTGGACAGATAAAAAGTGAGACCATATCATGCTCTTTCCCTAACATCAACAGACATTTGCCAGAACAAGGATAATGCTCCTTGTTGCCCTAAGATTGAATCATCAGCATATGTTATAAAAGACCTCCTGGGCTAATAACTGTAGCTGTTGGTGTATAATAAAAGTAACAAAGGGGACAGACCACACCCTTGTGAGAACCAGTGCAGCTGTTTGTGTGGAATCACAAGACACGACAAGCCTTGTTCAACTGGGTGGTGAATTGAGGAGGAGGAACAACATGGGAACCAACATCAGAAACTTTAAATACTTTTGATACTTTCTTTACACACAGGCCCCAAAAGACAGTAAGTCTACTTAGTTGATACACTAATGATAATTGGTTAATGTGATTTTATAAACTAGTAAGCACCCAGAGGGCACAAGCTCCCAACAAGGCTGCAGATTTCTGCACATTGTTTTTTATTTAAATAACAAATGTTTAGAAATAATCTGCATTTGAATCAGGGTCTGATTAAAAATGTACATGGTGATACACAAACACAAAGGCCAGATTTTTAAATTCTACACATATTTGCTTCAAGAAATTCTTTGAAAAATCCAGGATCAAGCACAAAAAGCTAATAAACTGTTTGAGGACTCCATCCTGATAATTAGTAATCAAACATGGCTACAGGACCCAACTGAAAACATAACCACACAGCAGCTCACCCAGAACTCGGAGCTTGGTCACTCCGGTCTTCACCCCTTTGGTGGTCAAGATGTTCACATAATACTCCCCGTTGTCAATCGTGGTCAGAGGCCCCAGGGTCAGGAACCCGTTGGTCTGGTTTAATGTCACTCTTCCCTGGTAACCCTCGAACACTACACTCTCCCACGGTTTTTGCATGGTGACAACACGCATCAGCCCGCTCCCGTTGTTGAAAAACCAGGCCGTGGCATTTAACTCCTCTTTGGGATCAATCAGGGTTTTGAAAGTCACGTTTTTTCCTGAGACTGCATCCACTGGACCTTCAGGCAGTGCGTACCATTCACGGCCTCCTAAAATAAAAAAATACTAATATTTAAATAGCTTTCAGGTTCGGGTTTGCCCTGTCAAATACCCTGTGTTGGTCTGTTTCAATTGACTCTCCATCTAGTAATAGTAATCAGGAAATGGTTGGTTAAAAATTAATATTTGTTTTTGTTATTTCAGGCTTCAGTTGAAAAAATCTCTGTTGTTTACTGTGGATTCTTCCCTGATTTTATAATCCCTGTAGTCTCTCCCCATGGAAAGCTGTAATCCCAACCCTTCTCGCTTCTGTAACTCATTGGGTTTTCTTATAGAGGGCTTCTGTCTGTTGTCTTTCTGACAAATAAATGTAATCTACTATTATGGATATGGGTATTTACTTAGATCAATCTCAATGCTGTCTGTATTCCATGACTGTACTTCATTACTTACTCATATTCTCCTACTTACAACATTTGACACCATTTTTCTTCTGGCTTTTTAAAATGTCCCAATTTATCAGGAATGGGCTCTATGTTTTTATTCTATTTTTGATGTATAAGCATTTTGCACAGTCTATGGAGATGATAATGATGGCAAGTCACATTGCCATTATAATTTATAATGTACAATTATGTATGTGATGAGCTAACATCTGTACAATCGGTCCACCAGATGTTTGCTGCTACACTTAAAAAACACTTCTGCAATAAATTGAATGCAAATGAAACTCCTTTACCTTTGCTGAGAAAGTATTTTAAGTCAAGTTAAATGTAATGTTAACCAGCTTTCTCTTAATTAAGTAAAAAAAGGACTCACCCAGAACACGAAGCATGGTCTCTCCAGTCTTTTCCATTTCAGAAGTTACCATGGTAGCATTATAATACCCCCTGTCCTCCGCCTTCAGTGGCCCCAGGGTCAAGAAACCATTGGTCCGGTTGACCCACACTCTTCCCTGGTATCCTGCAGCCACTGTCTCCCCTGTTGGCGTTACAGTGACGATGGGTATCAGCTCACTTCCGCGGTAGAAAGACCAGACAAACGTGATGAAGTCGGCTTTGAGATCAACCAGGGTTTTAAAAGTGACATTTTTATTCAGAACTGCCTCCACTGGACCCCCTGGCAGAAGATCCTGCCCTGCACAGCATCCTGAAAGGAAGAAATAACATTTAACAGGTCCAACAACTACAGTGCCTTAAGGGGATTCTGCAGGTTTTGGTTTTGATTAAAGTTTTGCACGGGACCAAAAAAGCACTAATGAGATATGATAATATATCACTGTAAGGTACAGTATCTAACTATGACAAGTCTCTCAGATCTCCTATGGTTCCCACAAAATATAAATTTTACCTGCTCAATACATTTTCTGTGAACAAATAACAGAAACCAACAAAGGAAAACCCCAAACTTGACATAAAACAGCAGTTCAATCAAAAAGTTAGTTGATCAAAGTGTTATTTTTACCAATAATGGAGAGGAGAAACAGAAAAGACTTCATAATGCGCAGATCCACTGTGGACGATTCAAGCAGGACACACCCAGGAAAGGTGAACACACTTGTTTTATCACACATATAACACTTTATCTCACTTAATCTCAATTACGAAGAGCATTCATTCCATGGGAGGTGATTCACCAAGCAGCGCTTTATTATAAGTTTTGCTATTGGTTCACACCGCCCACCATGGGTGTGTTTTGGTGAAAGAAGATCCTGGGAATACTGCGGAGGCTGAAAGTAATCCAAGCAAATAAACTGTGGGCGGGAAAGAGTCCTAAAGCAAGTGGACAAGTTAACAAGTGGAATTAAAAAATGTTTAGCTGGTAATGGCAATAAATTCGAGGTTACGGGATGACAAGCAGTTCACCCTTAGGGGGACATGAATGTTTGTACCAGCTGCCAAGGCAATCCGTTCAATCAAGACATTTCACAAAAAGCCAAAAATATTGACCTGCAGGTGGCGCTAGAGGGAGAGTCGAGGGATCAAAAAAGTCAGTAGGATTCATCCTCTGGGGTCTAAAGGTGGTTTTCATTATGCCAACTTATGCTTCCTCACGTCTTGCAGTTTTATATGAAAAGTCTGTTTTCTTTATGGAAATCTGTGCTTTTTGAGTGCATGCAGAGTGTGTTTGTGTGTGCAAATGTGTATTTGTTATTGGGTCATGTAAAATAAATAAGGGGAAACATAAACACCAGTATAGGTCTACTCCATGGATCTCTTGGTAAACACATAAGTAAAACAGTTCACAGGTATATATTGTTTTAAATTAAAAAGTTTTAGGTTACCTTAAAGGTAAATTGAAAATTGATATTATAAGTGCTCAAGAAGGTTGGTTTTGTGGGATGCCTGTGAGTAAAAGCTGAGTAAATCATCTAATACTACATCTTATTATAAGGCATATCATGAAAATAAAGTTGTTTTATTAAGAGTATTAAGTCACATTTACACAAATACTGTACTTAAATCCAATTTGATGTACTTGTAGAGTTCTTGAGCATTTCCATGTTATGCTACTTTCTACTTTACTATGTTTCAGAGGATCACATTGTATTTTTTACTCCACTACATTTATTTGACAGCTATAATTACTAGTTACTTATAAAAATATTCCACACACAAACTGTATTATCACCTTATGAAACACTAATGTGGATTTATCTCCCCAACAGCATTTAAAATAGTTGAAATAAGCATTAATGCAGCTTTAATATTAGTCCAATAATAATCCAATATGGGTTAATAATATACAGGATAATAATATTACACTGACAGGGGCCATTTTGCCTGAACATTGGGTACTTTTACTTTTGAAATGCATTTTGTTGATACTTTAAATTGTGATTTTCCTTTAACTTCATTGATGATTTTCCTCCACTGGGTGTTACTGACTGTCTTTCATTCATCAAACAAAAACCTTGCGCCTGTGCACGACTGGGGCTTTTATTTTGAAAGACACAACCAGAACACGTGCTTACCGTGTGGCCCCTGGCCCCTGGTGCAGGATCAGGGAGGTTCATAAACAGTGAGAGGCCGCCTCTGATTCAGAGCCTCACTGGCAGTTTGTTTCTCTCTCTGTCAGCTTTTCGTCTCAGCTGTGTTTGTGTGTGTGCCGACATGTCGACCGCAGGCAGCGGCCCGGCCGCTGAGGGCATGTACTCCAAACTGATAGACGACGAGGGCGACGAGGTCAACCGCAGGCCAGATGTGGGACACAGCGGTGAGACTCTTTAATCTAACTGCTGCATCTTACTGGAGGAATCACAACCTGTTGTTATCTTATTAATATTTGAGTTCATGTTGTGGTTTATTTCTCTCTGACTAACTTTAACACTAACTGACAAAACACGGTAGTCATATGTAACCTTTAATTATCCTGATTTAGAGCCAACTCTGATATCATCCTGTAGTTTAGAATAAATATTAGGGCTGCAATTAATTATTATTTTTTGTAGTCATTCACTTTATTTTATTTATTTTTATTAGAAAAGTAGTATATCTCCACCATTGAGAAGCTGGAACAAGTACAACTACTTCGGTATTTTTGCTTGAAAAATGACTACAGGAATAATTGATTATCAACTGCATATTCATTTTCTGTTGATCGATTAATGGACTAATTGTTTCACCTCTAAACTTTATTTATCGGGCACTTTTCGAAACAAAGGTTATAAAAAAGTGCTGCAGCAGAAGAGCAAAACAAACAACAACAGGAGGGAAAAATACAGAATAAAACAAAAAAAGATAAAGAAAACAGGACAACATGTTAATTGAGAGTCAAACACAAACTTTCCTCTTTGGGATTTGGAATCAGCTCTCTATCTTTTAATTTCTGCTTCACTTATTAAATCTGACAATTTGCTAATGACAGGAATTCAAAAACATGGATTACAAACAAAATCTCAACCTACTGTATCCACTAAATATCATGGAAATCAATTAATTCATATTTATTTTCCTGAAACAGACACACTAACAGCAACATTACAATAATAATGATGATTATCTCTGGGAATAAATCTTCTGCCTCATATCCAAACAAATCAAAGTAATTTCCCTCAGTGCTCTCTGCTTTGTTTGATAATTGCTCTGCAGTCAGATTTCCCACGTCCCAGAAACTGTTTTGACACGTTTGACATTTACAAGTCTGAACAGTGCAGAGGAGGTTCCCTCTGTGGATAAAACACTCTGTAGAGCTAGAGGCTATAAAATAAAAAATAAATGAAGAGTTTTTTAAAAAGCACATGTTCACTTTAGTTGAGTTGATTTCACCACAGCTGTTTCAGTTCCTTTAATGCAACATCAACACAGGAGCACATATTATAAGAGATATTTTCCAGCTGACGATTCCTGTCAGAGCAGTGAAGGGATGAGGTGTTCCTGTGTTTGTGAAACTCCAGCATGCACTTTGTAAAGTGAAAATACAGACACCAACTAAATCAAAATGAACAAAGTTACAGCAGAATATTACTGCCACCATGACAAAAAAAGTCAAAAGAAAAAAAACATTCAGTTTCTCAATAAAATGAGAAACTTTTCTTGTTTTTACAAGATCCTTTGTTTTGTTTTTCACATTATTATGACATATTATCTCATCAGTAAGCCTCATAGATACCAAATTATTCAGTTTTTACAAGAAATTGTTCTTGTTATAACAACTTAACACCTCATCTGTAGATATCAAAATGATGTGAAGTTATTTAGCAGCTTTAACATCAGAGCTTTACATATAAATATTATGAAATGGAGTGAAGACTACAAAATCATCTGCATAAAAATGGACAGTAAAGAAATGATAAGGAAGGATGATGTTATTTTTTTACAATGTAAATAGTAATTGGCCAAGAATAGACCCCTGTTGCGCTCCATTATTTATGTAACTGAGTGTTTTAACTGTGCAACTGTGTACTTTCTTGCTTTTAAGTGTTTCGTTTATATGAGGGAGAATGTGTAATTCTTTTGTTCAACGCTTAGATAGTTTCGTTTTAACATTCACATTTAAGGGGTACAATATTTTGGTTGTTTAGCTTTAAGTATATAAGTATGCATTATCCAGAAAACGTATTATGTTGATTAACATTGCATCTCCCTTGCCACCTCCAGCTCACCCAGTCTCCCCAGTCAGACTGATCCCCAGGCTGAGCGGCCCCGGGCCTTACCGCCTCGCCACCATCTGCCTGGCTACGCTGTGCGCCGTGCTGCTGATCTCCATCATTGCCGTCACTGCACACTGTGAGACTGTCAGATATTCATTCCTTCATTTCATTTTTAGCTCGTTAAAGAAACCCTGTGGAGTTTTTCTGACCACTTGTGGCGCTGTTGACCGATGTTTGCGTCACGTGGTCAACCAGAACAAACGTGGGGCACACTTTTTTCTTTTGGGTGAACCAAAAAATAGTCTTAAAAGTAATGAAATTTAGAAATTAAATGATGTATGTACCCTGCATTCTGCCTCTTTTTTGTTGTTATAATTCTCCAACATGCAGTGTCAACACAGTCATTTGTTCACTGTTGATAATCTGGATGCACTACCAAACATCTCGGGAGACTAAACAGGAAGCTAAAGAATAAATACTGCTCAGTCATGCTGTAAAACACTATGGCAGAAACAGTGAATTCAAAATTGCAGAATGAGCAGTTTCAGGAAAGAAATAAAAAGAGGATACAGTGGTTTGCACCCTGCAACGCTGACATTTACGTCAATAGTCAATAGTATGCGTTTGTGTTTTTATATACACATTTAGCACATGAACGTGTGTGCTTGTTATGTTGAAACAGCCACTCAGTCAGGAGGCTGCTTCTGCTTTTAATGAGCTTGTTAACTAAACTGCTGCCGGTGAGCCTGAGAGGCAAAGTGATAAAAGTCTAAAGAGAAGATTTTCAGTGTTCTTAAATGTGATAATTGTGCTGCAGATAAATTAACACACTTAAAAAATATATTTGTATCACTATTTGTCTTTCCAAAGTCATTAAGTTAGTTGATAAAGTGTACTGTATCTATTAACTTAGACGTCCATCGTTTTATATGTTCCACAGATAAGAACAAACCTCAGGGCGGTGAAGCGACGTCTGGGGTACAGAAGCAGACGCAGGACACAGACGTGTCGGCTCTGACCGCCTCCATCAGCAAACTGCAGCAGGAGAAAAACCAGCTGCAGAAAGAGAAGGACGAGCTGCTGGCCAAACTGGCTGCCAAGCTGACCACTAAAGGTAGAAGAACTTTGCCCTAGAGCTGCGAAACACAGGACGTTCTGCCTCCCAGTGGCCTAATCTCTCTCTTTGTGTCCGTCATCAGCCCCCAAGGTGATCAAACCGACGGCGAAGGCGGCGCCGGCCCCCATCGTCTGCCCCGTGGACTGGCATCTCTTCAACAGCAGCTGTTATTTCATCTCCAGAACCACAAGGAATTGGCCGGAGAGCAAGTCATACTGCGAGAGCCAAGGAGCTCACCTGGCCATCATCCACACGGCCGAGGAGCAGGTACAAGTGTGACAAGCTGCGCGCTCGCAGCGCAGCCATCTCCGGGGAACGTCATTCGGTTTTGAGTCTCTTACAAAATAAAGTGTTTTGTCAAGTTCCTACTGAAGATGTAAATCTTGAAAACATTTTTAAATGGCTCAGTAATTTCCTAAAACAGATGTAGTTTTTTAACAAATCAAACAGGGAGAAATAGTGCACGTGTTGGGGACTATTTTCAGTGGCAGATTAATACACATTTGGTGCTCTAGTGAGTATTTAGGGCAGCAGGACAATGTATGTGGCACTGAGACAAAATAAAACTACGGTGTGTGTGTTCATAGTAATGAAGGAACATGTCACCCTGTGCAACAGTGTGGCTCAATGCTGTGTTCTCTATGGTTCAATGGCACAGAGGAAGGAGATATATCAGGCTTTGGATACACACACAATACTTGTTAGAAGGATACATTCATTGTTGATTTGTCTCTTTTTGGAATGTGTTGACAATAAGAAAAATGTGCTAGAATATCACCAGCATTATTCTGTACAAAAACACAATAATTTATCATAATATGGGCTTTTGCAGAAATGTCCAATATCAACATCCAGTCTGGTGATAGACACTGTACAAAAACAGTGATGAATGTGTTCTTTGAATATACTTAAACACTTAAACATTCCTTTGTGTGTGTTTCCTCTCAGACGTTTCTGTGGGATCGTCTTCCCAGAGGCCACTGGAACGCCTTCTGGTTTGGGATCACTGACGAGCACACAGAGGATCAGTGGAAATGGGTGGACGGTACCCCGCTGGTCGGAGGGTAGGTTCACAACTCCTCTGCCTCTTGACATGTTCAGAACCAAACTGCAGAGACAGCCGGAGTCATGGCGTCATGGATCAGCATTAAAGGCTGCTAAAAAAAAAGAAATATTAGATATGCAATTATAGGTTTTTCTAAAATATGCGGTTGAATATGAAATATTTCAAGCGAGCCACATGACATACTATTGACTATGTTTCAAGGCTGGATTATGACTTACTAGGGTTGTTATAAATGTCAGTGGGATTTCGTACTTCTGAAACAGAACTCGGAAATTAGCCAGGTATCTGAATTAGATTATGAAAAAGACAAGAAGATGTTCGTCAGGTTGCTTGTAAATAGAAATTAGATTTAATTCAACAATTTTGTGTTAATCAATCAATTAATGCAGTTTTTGAAAAAGTGCACACTGAGCAAAACATGCAGATTGTTAGGCAACATATTTCAAGCTCAGTGCTTTTCCTCAGGCAGCACTTGGATCCACCTGAACAGGATTTTATAAATATGAAAAAAAGGAGTATACATAAGGATTACATCCTGTGTTATCACCAAAACTGTGTAGATATTAAAATATAGATTAATGAACATAAAGAAAGAGGGTACGCAAGCTGTGAAAACAACCCTAAAACTACTAAAGCATGCAGAACTTACAAAAGTGTACAATAAACAAACATTTCTAACTCTTTAATATGAATATGACCAAGTGTTGAAAAAGACTACACAGGTCATGAAATGCTGCCTGGAAAGTTATGGGGGACGTCGACTTAGTTGGATTGATCGAGTTGGCAGTGAGAAACAGAGTTACAGTCATTTCTGCCCAGACTGAGACTGGACTCCTCTGGCTCCAGACTGTCTGTGATAAACACATACTTGGACAAACACCTGCACACAGACTGACCGACCGTTGGACTTTTACCTCCGCTGAACACTGACCTCTCGCATACCTACAGACTTTGGCACAAGTTGTAGCCTGCGCGCTGCACAGGAGCTGTTGTTGGACAGTTGTTGGCCACTGAATGAGGCTAAATGAAGAGAGTCAGGTGGCCAGAGGGGGGGGATCCAGCCAGTGGAGGGGAAAGGGGAAGTAGACAAGGCGAATGAAGAATGATAAGTGCACCCCAGTACTTCCTGTTTCACTGGAAAGTCATCCCCTAGGCCCCTGGGAGAGCAGAAACCATAAAAAGGAAGCAAAGTTCTTAGACTCCAAAATAGATTTTTGGATGCTCTGGAACAGTATATTTCTTTAGAACTATTTCTAAACTATCCTTATTTTTCGCCACACAAACAGCGTGGCTCGCGGGACGTCCAGTATTCTCCATCAGAACTGCTCGTCGGATTATCAAATGGCTTCTGAAACCCTCATGAAATTTTGTTCACACATCCAACCCCGCAGGATGAGTTGTAATAACTTCAGTTTCAGCATTTGTGATTCCTTTGTTAAACGGCCTGAATCCTCTTCAAGTGTGAAACAATTAATTGATTAGTCTTTAATTGTCAATGATGTTTTGATTATGGATTCATTATTTAAGTCACTGACTTACACAGCAAAAACTCAAGAACTTGATAATCAGACTGAATCGTTGTTTTCCTGCTTTTTTCTCTGTTAAATTCCTTATAAATTGAATATTTGGGGTTTTGGACTGTTGGTTGGACAAAAAGCAATTTGAAGACGTCACCTTGGGCTTGAGGGAAATTGCATTATATTAACATTAATTTTATAAAAAAATCGATTAATGAATAATGAATAAATATTGGTTGCAGCCCTAATTAGAGTTTGTTCTGACTAAAGCTGCAGTTTATTGACTCGTTCAAATGTAAATTTACAATGGAGTGTAGATGTTTTGTACAGAAACAAGTCAGCAAAGAGTTACAGGTATTAGATGTTCCAGGTGTGAGGTAACAGCTGGAGGGGGGCCAGGATCATGCTCTGAGCAGCTCTACTGCAGCTGACCCCGACGTCTGACGAAAAACAAATGTGTCAGAGCCAAACAGGGAACTGTGGAAAGATACATTTTGCTTTGAAATGAAATGTCAGATCATCATCATCTTCTAGTTTGTGTTGTCTTTCTCCAATGTTTCTTTCCTATCTAGTGCCAACTCAACAGATTTTCTAAAAACCATCTTATTTCTCTTCCTCATTTTGAAAATATTGGTTGATGACTAACCTGGTCGTTCCTCTTTTTCCCCCTACATGCCTTCCCTTCCTCTTTTCCTCCAAATATGTTTCTTATTTTTTCCTCATGTTGTTCTGTCTCTGCTCAGCTGCTGGGTGACTTTATCCTTGAATCTTGTAACCACTTTTCATGCCGTCTGATTGGCACTGCCTGATCAAATGAAGGTTTTCATTTTAAATCATTCCTGTAGAAGAAGACTTCTGTTTTAAATGCCTCTCTTGGAAAATAAAATATCAATAACTTAATACAGGATGTGGTATAGTTATTGGTTTCTTTTTTTCAGGTGACCAACCACACGTGTAACCCAGTTTCTTGTGTCCATGTCTGCGCATGTGTCCGGTCAATGGAGACAAAATGACTAATAGATTAATCAGTTAATCAAACAATAATGACTTTATGGATAAATCTCTTCTGTATTTCCAGATTGTTGTGTGGATCATTCATTGCAACATTTAACCTGATTCTCATGTGCGTCTGCCTGACAGATCAGTCAGCTTCTTCCCACTGACATGCCTTTAAAGCTATTGTAATCCAATTTCTGCTCTCCAAACATCTTAAAATGCACATATTTAGATCAGGGAAATTGAACCCCCCTTGCAAGCTCACTTTTTGGACCTTAGGTATTTCTAAAACCCAGCGTACGGCCCTGGCTACACAACCATCCACCACCCTGACCTCCACATCTTTGCTCTCCACGTTGCTGTATAAAAGGCAGATTCTGAAGTGTTGTTTGTACTGTTTATGGATGACTACAGTGATTTTTCTCTTGCGTTCTCTCTCCTAACTGTAGTTTTTGGGAGGTCGGCGAGCCCAACAACCACATCGACGAGGACTGCGGCTACATTGTGAAGACGCGTGTGATGGAGCGGGTGGCGATCCGGAGCTGGTACGACGCCCCCTGCAGCATGTACTTGCCCTTCATCTGTGAGAAGGAGATGAGCGCCGCCATACCACACTGAGTTAACGGTTAGGAAAGAAGGCGAAGACGTTAACCGGTCGGTAGATTGTCAGTTTTAACAAACCGCTCCATGAACAGCTGTTTTTTTCTCCATTTTCCCTTAAAACCTGAAATTGAGAAGGTTGGTATTTTATTTTGTTTTATTTTATTTTTATAAGTCCCTTGCATATTTAAATTATGGTTTTTCTTTTTTGTTTGTTTGTTTTTTTGATCTGACAGATTTGGAATTTTTTTACCGGATGAACATGAGATATATATATTTTTCCTAATGAATATACAGGGTTAGGTGTTTTGTGCTTTCTCTTTTCTCATTTGTGGCACAAGCATTGTTTAAAAGTGTTCAAATGGGTTTATATAGTATGAAGAATATTAAAGGCTGTACTCAAGGTAGAATTGACCATACTTTTATTTTTATGAATTCGTCATACTGCTTTTAACCGTCTACATATTCCTTATTTTCTTGGTAGAGAGTATAATGAATATCAGAATTTAAAGACACTTTTATGACATTATTATGGGACTATTACTGTTTAGGTCTCTAAAAATGGTGGATTAAAAGAAATACATTTAAATTGTAGAGTCACTGAAGCGAACCTCACATCACTTCAAGTAGTGAAGTCCAGTTATGATTGACACTTAATAATTATTAATAATTAGCATCTGATATGAACATTGCTGTCTCTGAAACACACATTTGTCCATGTATGCACATATAAGTAAAACTAAGTTATTTACAATAGAATGGCAGTTCAATTTAATATATCTTTTCCCCCCAACAACTGTTATTGGTGGAAGTTATTTTACATCTTGTGATTCTACAGTGATAATCTGTTTAGCGTGACTGGTGTTGAGATGTTTCTTTAGAACTGATTTACACATAACTTAACTCTTTCCCATCTGAGTCATTGTTTAAGTTTTAATAGTGCAACCTGTTTTCGTAAATCACCAGAAACTAGTCGTTACTAAGAACTCAGGAAGAACTTTACACATTTAACAATGGATTTACAAATAGCAGGTGCAACCCAATCCTCTTCTACTTTTAGTGGAAATAAACATTAAATGTTTTACTGGTAATGAATCACCTGTGATGGTTTGTGTTACTATACAGAAAGTATCTGTGCCAAGCTGGAGGTCAGTGGCTGTTAGTTATAACAGCTTATAATGACAAAAATATGGAAAAACCTCTGTCGAGTCACTTCTCCGAGGAGGATTATTGTGCTTTTACGACTTTGTGACAAAGGTGTTACGTAGTTGTGGTGTGACAGAGTATCTGTGCCTTATACCACATAAATAATACAATTTTTACATGAATCTGTTTTAGAATTTCAGGGATTCAAGATTATTATTAATGTTTTCATTGATTTTTGAAAATATAGGCTTTTAAGCAATGATAATCAGTGTTATGATGTTAATTATGCGTGAGTATGATTGTCTGATGTGATGTTAGTTACTCACTAAGTTTTTTTAACTTTTGTTTAACATAAATCAAATATTTGAAATTATGCAGAAACGTGTCCTGTGACTCTTGTAAATAAATAATAAAGATTTTTTTTTTTTTTTGTATCTTAATGTCCCACCTTACTTGTCATATATTCTTTTTGCATTTCATGAAATATTTTTAGTTTTTGGTTCAGTTTCACTTTTAAAATACCAGTTTCATAGTTTAATGAATTACATGCAAATGAGTTTCCAGGAAACACTAAATGATGAACATGCTTGTAATTAGTAAAAAGCTAAAGGTTATATGAGAATATATATGTATATATATGATGTATATGTTGACAAAGTGAAGATGTTTTGTCTATTTGCATATGTTCATAAGTTGCAGTACACTGAGGTTTCAGCTCGATATGAAACTCCTAAAAAGCCAATATTAAATAAAAAAAACACGTGTAAATAAATAATAATATGATGAAAACAGAAAAAAATGAATCAAGTCATACATGAAATTCATTTAATAAATGAATTAAACAACTCTCCATGAAACATGATGTGATGGTAATGATGTTTCTCTTCTCATCCTTGTTGTTGTTGATGCCCAGCAGGTGGCGCTACTAATACAAGCAACCTGCTGTCAATATGCTGACTGTGTGGGAGTCTGCAGGCTTAAATCTCCGAAAATTAAGCCAACACCCCCCCCCCCCCCCCCCCCCTTTTTATTAATCAGACCAGCTGTGAAGTTGTATTTCTTTAAGTATTAATGCATTTTACATTTACAAAACAAGTCTCAAATCCCCCCTGAGGTTACATCTCTTCTTCTCTGGGCTGAAAGACCTATATTCTGTCTTCCATGTCATCTCGTCCACTTCCTGTCTTGTCAAAGTGGGCTAAGAGTGTCTCTGAAAGAGGAGGCCAAAGGTGGAGGGGGTTTGTTGAGTGCACGTTTTGTACTCCTGCTCCTCCTGAGCTCGTTACCACAGGGAGTTATCAGGAAGTCAGATAGCCCTCTGCTGTCGCAGCTCATTAGCCGGGATTACAGGAAGGAGAAACTCACCGGCGCTTTGCCAACATGATGTAATAATGTCCCATCAACAAATCAAACAAACGGACCAATGAGAAATAATGTCAGATTTAAAGGAACCCTAAGCGACGCTGTACAGAGACAGAAAATATCTGCATGATAAACATGAACAACACACCAACACTGTGACCGACACACTGAGCACAAAATGCAGAAAAAACAGCAGTGAGGAAAACCTAAAGTGACCAATAATGAAGACTCATACACAGTGCACAAATAATTTAGTAGCTACAGTCTCTGGTAGATTTATAATGCATCTATAATGCAAATTTGATCACCCTTATTTCCCTTCACCCTTTATTATATAAGATTTGAAGAGTTTTTTTATGAACAACATTTTTAAAAAATTGTCCAAATTTGCATTTATGGAAATAAATCATCACTTAAAGGATAGGTTCAATGTTCAACATTAAAACTGCCTTAGTTGGGTACATTCAAACAAGTTCTATGTAAAAAAAACCAGTGGGTACTGGGTACAAACCAGTCGTTCAGTTGCAGTGGGGGTTTATACTCCTTCCTGACTGTCAAAGACTAAAACATCTGTGCAGATCTTTATGTGTGGTATTTGCAGTCTTTGTGGGTTAATATGAAGTCTTCAGGTTTGTCCCGAGCTTAACTCAAGACTGCTGAAGCTTCACATTAACTTCAGATAAACTTTGGAATGCATTTGTGCACAAAATAAGATGGAAAACACAAGAATAAAAAGACAGCAGTGAAGTGAATACATGCTAATGGGGGTAATGCAAAAGTAAAAGCAGTGCAGGATTATTGATAACTGTGGATCATATAGGACACAAACTGATGATAAATATAAGCGTCCCTCCTTAACGCTGCCTCCTCAGTACAGCACAGCATACACGAGAGGGCTGGCAACAATATTTGTTTTTGGGTTTTTGAGAGTAAGTAGAAGACAGTGTTGCAAGTCTTTGGGACATAGAAGTCAAAGCTGTCACGTTAATAAGATAGATATGTTTCTTATATTCAGATTGTTTGGTTTCATGGAAACAAAAAAGTCTTGAGTATTAGTTAATACGCAAACCTTTCGGGCTCTTTTCTCTTTCTTTAGTGCCTTGCCTAAAGACACTTAAGATCCAAAATGGACCCTGCAGACATTAAACCTGTGTGTGTTTGACTTACGGATGAACCGCAAAACCAACCAGGGCTGTGTAACACTGATGTCGCTGTATGATGTCACCCGGCCTGAGCCAGAACCTGTTGCATCAATTACCAAAAAAAGGCACGGCGCGAAATGAGGCTTAATCGAAAAGTCCCTATTAGAGGAGGCCATCAAACATCTCTGATGATGTCAGCATGCACCCACGATGCATGAAGACCAACGGTGGATTAACAGGATGTTGAACCAATGAGGACGAGGCTTGTGGCTTAGAGCTGCAGTGTAGTAACAAGGCTACATCACCTGAGCCTGAGAAGAGAGGTTAACATTTCCCAAGTGTTTTAACGTCTTAAGCAGGCAAACAGCCAACTGGCACGGTGGGGCAATTAAGCTCATCTAACGATTTCAGTTTTTTCACCGAAAGCTCTGATGCTGTCTGAAGAGTCGACCATGTTGGAGGTTCGAGAATCCTGACCTGCACTAACCTACATAAACACAGAACTGCAGGACTCATTCTGTGTATCACCTGACCTTGACATTTGCAAATGCAAATTAGTCTGGAACCCCTCAGTTCATTTTCAATTTCCAAGGGGTGTTTTCGACGGGCGGAGACAACCAATCAGAGAGACGAAGCTTCGTTCTGTCGGACATCCTGTCAGAAGTAACACATATTTCTTATCAACAGAAGGTTTAAGTGCAGTTATTTGTTCTTATTTTAGTAAAAACATACCGCCCAATTTGTTTAATACTGACGCGATAGCATTGATGAACCCACGGAGAATCACCACCTGACTCTGCAGCCTCCCTCATCCCTGCAGAGTGTTTTAGTGTCTTGACTAGCTGGTGACCATAGTGGAGCATTAAAAGTCTATCTCAGGAGTTTGTAGAAAACAAAACAGAGCTAAAAGAGAGTGAATATTGGACTTGTATTCATCAGGTGGATGTGAACAACTCCAAATAATGGAAACTTTATAAGGTGATAACATGTCAGTGCTTGTTCCATCGCCCTCAAGAAGCCACATTAAGAAATAAAATTAAAATCATGATGCTCAATATAAGAGATTAGTGAGATATCCTCATATCCTCAGGATTTCCATTTAAGAAGTTCCAGCCTTTTTGTTGACTGCAAGCCAGTCTTTAAGAACTGAGAGAAATCAATATTTGTATTTATATGTGAAATGTTCCTTCAAAATGGTTCAACCTGGTTCAGCTTAAAAAACATAAGTGGAGTCACTTTGGACCAGAGTTGGAGAAACTTTATCAAAAAAGAAGTATTACTAACCTTCATCATGGTTCACAGTGTTTTCATTACTATGAAAAAGAAACAACCATGACATGTGCTAAAGTCGCCATCACATGTGTTCTCTTCAAAATAAAAATCATAAAGATAAAAGGTCTCTGCAGGGCATGCTGTAATGAATTGAGTGATCTTAAGACTTAATGTCAGGTAATGTCTCCTAAAGTGGTCTGAAAATAGATTTTTAAGTTGAATTAACTTTAAACTCATGTGTTAAGTTAATGACAAAAGATAAGTTCAGCTTAATTCCTGTATATTTTACAGCGAAGTAGTAAATTCGCAATATCAGTAAAATTATAGTTTAGCAGGCTGGATTAGTAGGAGGACCATATTAGTCGGAGACCCCAGGACCCAGACCTTCATCATTCACCCTGCTGTAGTGTCCTTGAGTTAGACCCTGGATCTCTACCAGCTCCAGGATGCAGCTGTAGCTGATCCTGACCTCTGACCTCCCTCTGGAATGTGAATGAGGGCAAGAAAAACTATTTTTAGTATTTATTTTATAGTATATATTTTACTACTAAGTATTTCTTTGGAGCTCACGCAGATTATTACCCATGTGAAGTTCCCGCCCGCCCACATTTCCCAGAAGAAAGTGGAAATCTCTCCTCGAGCCACAGGTCAGATTAGAGGATGTCAAGGAGGCAGACCAAACGAGATCATCTCTCACTGAAGACCAATACCTGCTTTCCTTCCTGTCAGGGCTCGACCCAAAACCTTCCTCCTGTCCTGTCTCGCTGTCGGCATCCAAATATACCTGCGTCTCTGCCTGTCTCCTGCTTTGAGCGTCTCACATGCCCATCCTAGAGAAGACATTATTTCATTTGGTCTCCTAAACTTTTAACTCACTCCTTACTAGGCACCTTAAAAGAGCAGCTGCCACGTTTCTCAAACAGCTCTCGTCTCATTTTGAGGCAAAACTCTGCGTTTGATTCTTGATCCAATTTTCGTCCCTTGCCTTCGCGGTGTGTCAGGTGTGACGCACGCTTTGCTTGACCTGCTCTGATTCCCTAACGAGATTGGCCGTCCCCGGATATCCCATTAGACCCTGATTAACCGGGCTCAGCTCATTAGCTCTGTCAAACCAATTCACCCCTGTCAACCTCCGCCCCAGAGCGTCCATCCCCGCTCCTGCATCCTGACAAAAAACATGCACAGCAATGCCAGGAACCAATGAGTACAGTGTCATCTCTCTGTTGTCATAGTGACATACGTAAATCCTGAAAATCAACCCAGAAACGATTACTTCCACTGCACCTGAGATTCATTAAAACTGGTTGATCACAGCGTAAAACAGCAGCAAATTCTTCCATATTAATTATGTGCATGGCTGTTGTGTCAGTTTCCTTCCTTCAGTGCCCAATTTTTGTGCAACAGTTTCATTTCTTTGCAAACCTCCTCTCTCATATTCTCACATTTCATCTCCACCTGTTCCCTTTCCCTTCTTGCCTTGTTCTTTCATTTCTTCACCTGCTCTTGTCTTTTGACCTCATAACCTGATTTTCTCCCTCCAATCGGTTTACCTACCTCCTCTCGCCACGCTCCCTCTCCCGGTCTCTCTCTCTCTCTCCCTCTCCTTCCCTCTCTATTTCCATCTTTGAGCTTTATCCCTTCATCCCTTATCTCCTTCATCCCCTCCAATCCTCATCTGTCCTTCACTGTGGAGGAAGGGAGAGAGAAAGAGAGAGTTTTTCACAAGTAAGCTGCTACCAGTCTGCCGGGGGAGAGCGTCGGAGGAGCCAGGTTGTGCATCCTGGGACTGTGGAATCTAAAAAAGCTCCGAGGGGAACACAGAGTCTGGGACCAGCAGCTGCAAAGGTGCAGAAGAAGAGAAGGGACCACCTTGTGTGTGGAAAAGGTGAGTTTCTTCTTTTATGCTTCTGCAGTTGTCTTCAGGTGCTTCCTCTGCTGCTGGAGAACACTTGGACCGGCGGTGAAATGCTGTGAAGCTGCATCATCTTACTTTCTTTTTTTTTTCTTTAAAGATTTTAAAGAAAGGAAGTGGACTTTGGCTTTTTTGACTTTTGAAAAACAGGAAGTGGACTTTTGTTTCAATGTGAAACAGGAAATTGGTGGGAAACTTATACATTAATGAGGATTTTCTGCACATGGTCGCCTGCAAACCATGAGTTGTAGCTTCACCTGCAGTTTGTGCATTTTCAGTGATTTTGCAGAAGCATGTAAGCTACTCCACCCTACAGCCTCCCAGTATTTTTTAAATGCACCTTGAAGCATTGATTTCTTTTGAGTAATAGAATCATTTATAATAACCATCTAAGACCGCGTTGTAATGATTCCTTAAACCCTTTGAAGGTGATCTTTGGATTGTAGGGAAGCTGCCAAAGAGGATTGGTGCCTCAGGTGTGGCAGCAGTAAGCTGCAGCCTGATCTATCACACAAACCTCATCCAGCTCACTTTGTCTGCAGATTTCCTTCAACATGTCGTGCACTTCTCATGTTGCTATTGCAAGGTTTGCAAGAGAAACTTTTTTCTTAGTTTCAGCTGATCATTTGTAACCCTGGAAAGTGGTTTCACTTGCGAGTAAATGCATGTATGTGTGGGAGCACAAACGCACCATAATTTCCATAAAATAAGAGAACAGGACAGTACAGGAGGAGCTGCTGATGTTTGACTTTAACAGACCCTCCACGTCTCCCACTGTCCACATCACCCTCCCTCCTTCTCCCTTTGATCCCGAGGTAAAGAGCGGTCAGTAATCGGATGACAGGAGATTTGAACGGGAAAGCTTCTCTTAAGATCTCCTGCCTGGATTTAAAGCCCTGCAGCAAACCCCTCACCACCACTCCCATCACCACCACTGCCCTCCCATATCCTCCACCCTCCACCCTGCATCCTGTCACAGGTTCAAGCTGCTACCTGCGCTGCACGTAGACCACGTCCTTCACCTTCACCTCTACTTAAATGGATATTTGACTTTATTGTGCAAGACATATATGTAGGGCTGCAACTTTCCATTTGCAATTATTCTTTTGATTAATCTATTAAGTATTTAGTCTATGAAATGTCAGAAAATTGTCACAATTTGCCAATGTGACATATTAAGATTTGCTTTTTTGTCCACTGAACATTTTAAAGTGTCATCATCTTCTCTAAAAGTTTTCATTTCTCCTTGTCTGACTGTGTTGCATCACATATTTGCGGGGGTGCAAATGAGTGGTATATGTAAACGTAATATCAGGAGGAAGTGTTGAAACTGTTGCATAGAGCATTTAAATGATGAGCAGCAGAATCATGCACCGAGGTAGCTGGCGTTAAATTAGTCAGAGGTCAGCATCCTATTACAGAGTATTAGGCACATACACTGAAGTGCTGCACGCAGGAAGTAAAGGAAGCAGTCAGTTAGAAAAGGACATTTAATACCAGGAGTAAAAGGTTTTCTCTACATTAGATATTAGAAACACAGCCATTCGACCCTTCACGCTTCGCTGTCCATGCACTTTGCTCTGGGTTCAAGCAACAACTCCCCCCCAAAGAGTTGACCTAACAAAGCTGACGGTAGCTAATAAATACGTATCCAAAACTGATCATCAAAGTTGAGTTTAATCCGAAAAGTTGTGGACAAAAACAGAGCTGGTGTTTCTCTCAAAGTAGGAAACTAATCCCCAAGCTGGTCAAACATTCCTTAAGGGAAAAATGCTGATGCAACAGCTTGAACTCAAGAACTTAAATTATAAAATATCTGTTGAATATTAAAACTTAGTTCAGAAAGGTACTGATACATGCTGCATGTGTTACATATAGTTTTATAACTTGAGAAAAGTCTAAATTAGCCCTGTTTCATTTCCTTCCTTCTATTCTAACTCATTCATGCCCCTCTCCCTGCCTTCTTTCCTCTCTTCTTTCCTTTAGCTCTATAGGAAAGAAGCAAAGGAGGCTTCTTTCCTTTTTAAAATGTTCCTTTCCTTCTCTTTCCTATCCCGTTTTTCCTACAATTATAATTTAAATGTCCCATTCTTTGTGCAATATTTTGCCCTCCTTTAATCTCTCCATGTCTTGTTGTCCTTTTCTTCCTCATCTCTCCTTTCCTTCACACATCATAGCTGGACCAGGATGAGAGCTAACAGTATTACAACTTTGGTTTAGAGAGGGATTAAACCTGCCAGGTATGTGTCTAATCTTTGCTGTAGACTTGGTGGTGTAACAGCAACCCAAGTGTTCCAGATCAAGGTTTTAGGGTGATGCACAGCCTGGTTAGTGGATCTTTATGTACCTGTACTGTACTGTAATGTACTGCAGGATCAAGCTGGCTACACAAGGATTTACCTCCAAACTGGAACCAAATTATTCACCAAATACAGTTAATTCCTTCAGGAGTTTTTGTGCTGACTTGTCGATACTTTACATTAGACAGATGTCCAAAGGTCAAGAATTAACCTTTTCTTGTTTTGTCTTTTCCTTCTTTATTCCCATCCTCTCTTCTTCTCTCTCTTTCCTGTTTCACAGTGACAGTTTCGTTTTCCATCAGTAACATCCCCTAAAAAACCGTCGCCATGGCAGCTGAGAAAGCTGAAATGGACAAACTGAAAAAGGAGTGCGATGGCCTCCGTGCACAGATTGAGGTGAGCGCCTTCTGCAGGTGAAACATACAGTACTTCCTGCTGGAGGTTATTCACATCTGTGGAAGCATCAGGAGGCCCAACTACACAAAACATAATGTTGCTCTCCTGCAGAGCCCTGTTTTCACCTCTGTAACAATGCATTTTTAGATAACGAAAAAGAAACAATTAATCCTCCCGCATACTTGAAAAATTCAAAATAAGCAAGATTGTGGTTTTTGCTGGAAGCGACAATAGGTCAACTGAACTTAATCTTCTTAGTTAATAGGCCTACTATTACTACTACTACTGTTACTATCTACTGTTGCCGACACTATCTCTACCACCACTGCTACTAGTACAAGTTGTTGTTACAAGTGCTATTACTAAAATACCAGCAGTACCTCCTATCCTCATACCATTAAATTACTTGCAACAGCAACTACAACTACAGGGTCGGTAGTATCCTGTATGCAAATGAATGTTGCCTGCACCGGAGGAAGTCCGTCTTGTTGCCCAGATACATTGGCCAGCAAAACTGGTTGCTGGAAGACGCAAAACTAATGTAATTTGCATATACTACTGACATTGTAGTGATACAAAGCCAGTTTAAATAGGCAGCATAAAAGCATAACATAACATTGATTAACTGAACTTCAGGCTGGGGGAGATTCGGGGGCCTAAACCATCGAAATGAAGTTCACCCTCCTGACTCCAGTCTTCTGCCTCCTCTTTGTTCTCTCTCCCCAACATGTAACTCCCTGTGTGACCACCAGACGGCCCGTAAGGCTGTGAATGACGGCAGCATGTCAGCAGCAGCAGGGGGGGTGGCCTCAGTGGGCAGAGTCCAGCTGAAGCTCAGGAAGACTCTCAAGGGTCACCTGGCTAAAATCTATGCCATGCACTGGGCAGCTGACTCCAGGTGAGGATGACTTCTCCACCACGGATCACAAACATCAAGTTCTTCTTCTCGTGTTTTAGCAGATATTTTGACTTGTCCTAGAGGGAAAAAGCACATGTGTTACTGATAACGCCACCTCTGTTCTGTTCAAGTGTCCCAGTAAGCTTTGACAGTGTGACAGTGAGCCAGCATGCACAATAGCAGGACCCTGAAACTGAAGCAGCTAAATGGAATTCAGCCGTCATTCATTTTATTATTTACACCTGTGCTGCGTTTCCTGCTGTGACATGTCAAAGGGCAAATATAGTGCAAAAAGCAGAAATGATGCCAATGGTTCAGTGAAGGAGCTGAACAGAAACAGTTTTTTCACTGGGAAGAAGTCGAAGTCCCAGTTTGGATAAGGTTTTGGTTGATTGCCTTAGTTTGAGACAATTCATGAATGTTAGCTACCTCTCCGACAGAAGAACATTAAAGAAAGAATTTTTGTTTTTTTTATAATGGCACTAAGGTTGTTGGAAGTGTGGAATCTCAGCTAGGAAACACTTAAATGTAATCATGTTGGCTGCAGTGTCCGAAAACACAAGTAGGTTTGTCTCCGACAAAGTTTCTGGCGCTTAAAATCCAATATACTCAGCCAAAAGGAAGCTAAAATTCAAAACAATTATCCAGTCTTATACAGTGTTTCTGAAACATCTTTCAGATATTACATTACTGCTGGAACAGGCAAGGCAGCTTTATTTTTAACAACTAGACAATTCAAAGTGCTTTGCATAAGACATAAAAGGGAAACTCTGATTCTTAAGGATTAAATTGTTTTTTCTTTAGTCTCCATATTAACAATGAAGATTTGAGTCATCAGCCTGTCAGTGACTCTGTCTTCTCTCTCACAGGCAAATGGTCAGTGCATCACAGGACGGCAAGCTTCTCGTCTGGGACACCTTCACAGGGAACAAGGTGAGATCACATGCTTCATGCTATGTGAAGTCTGTGTTAAGGTCTGAGACGTATTGACATCTTAGTAGTGTTGCACAAGGTCTGCACAGACAGTAATGACAACCGTGCATACACTGCAGGTTTCTTAAATATATTGTTGGTCTGCTGTTTGTACAGCATGCTTCTAACATGGGCATTAAATGTCTTTACTTTTTCTGCAGCAATTACAGTTTTTAGTTTTCAGGGACAGGGTTAGACTGATCTGATCGTTCGTCTTGATATTGCGTTTGATCACATGTTTATTATCTGTGAGATACTGGCGAGGAAGTGTTTATTCTGGACGATGCAGCTAAGAAACAGAATAATTTTACTTAGTTAAGTCATTCTGTGATTGTGTTTTTAATTTTCAGTTTTTTAGTTTGAATGAGTTGATCTGATGTCTTGTATTAGGAGCTTCTAATCCTCAGATAATTAGATTAGTCTGGATTTCAGCAGTGAGTTGAGAATTCAGTGATGGTTTGACTTCGTCGTGACTTTGTCAGGAATGAAACCATTGAGATTGACTGATTTCAAATTTTGGCTGCAAAAGGTTCAAATGTAAAGATATTGAGTACTGGCAGAAAATATCCACTGCCAGAATCTACAGCATATGAACCCTGGTCAACAGCCCATGTAGGTCTTACCCTAATATTTGAAAGAAGTTGTTAATCAACCAAACTAAATGTCCACTTCCCAGTTGGTTGCTGTCCCACTAAAGTCAGCTTGGGTGATGAGCGTCGCCTTCGCCCCCTCTGGTAACCTGGTGGCCAGCGGTGGTCTGGATAACATGTGCACAGTCTACAACATCAAGGCTTCCAGCCCCAAGACCCTCAGGGAGCTGGATGCACACACAGGTGAGGACGACACTGAAGTCTACGTTACATTAAAAGCATAAAAAGAAATGCATTCATGTGTGGCCAGACTGAGAAGTTGACAAAACTTTTTCTCTCCCACCCAGGTTACCTGTCTTGCTGCCGTTTCCTTAGCGACACTGAGATCCTGACAGCCTCTGGTGATACCACCTGGTGAGTTTATCTTGGATCATTTTGCCTTCAGCTGAAATGCCTGGTTAGTAAAATCCAGCTGAAATTAAACTGCATTCTCTTGTCTGCTAATGTAAATATATCTGCTCTGTAAATCCTGTGTTCTCATATGAGAAAAAATCTGAAACCAAAGGGGAGAAATGTATATTTTTTTGCACCCCTTGTGTTTCTGGTCTGCAACTACGTAAATGGATTTCAAATTAATAAAACTAAATTTGTATTCTGAAGGATTTATTACTTTATTTTGTTGTTTTGAGAGTTGTCTCCAGCGATGAGTTTGTCTTTCATTTCCACTGCATGTTGTGTTGTGGGACAGTTTCCCATCAACGCCACCACAGATATACCAAATGGACTCTAGGAAAACATTTTCCTTGTGCTCCCTCATCTATAACGCTCTTCCTCCCTCTTCCTCCCAGCTGTCTGTGGGACCTGGAGACTGGCAAGCAGAAGATCATCTTCACCAACCACATTGGAGACTGCATGTCTCTGGCTCTCTCCAAGGACCAGAACACCTTCATCTCTGGAGCCTGTGACTCTCTGGCCAAGCTGTGGGACCTGAGGGAAGGGGCCTGCAAGCAGACCTTCTCCGGACACACCAGCGACATCAACGCCATCAATGTGAGGATCCCACCGAGCACCACACACACCAGAAATAATAAAACCTGCACCACACAGATAAAATGTGCGATATGGAGTGGAAGAACGCCACAACAGACGTAGTATTTCCTCTGCTGAGTCCTTTATTATCATCTACAATCTGCTTAAATCTTCACCACACAGACATGTAATCAAAAACTGTCCTTTTCTTCTTCTTCTTCTTCTTCTTCTCCTCACCTCAGTTCTTCCCCAATGGACACGCCATCATCACAGGCTCCGATGACTGCTGCTGCAAGATGTACGACCTGCGCTCCGACCAGGAGGTGATCTCCTACCAGGACTCCAGCCTGAACGCCGGCGTCACGTCTTTGACTCTGTCCAGCTCGGGCCGCCTTATCTTTGCTGGCTACGACGACTTCAACTGCCACATCTGGGACTCACTGAAGGGAGAGAAAGTTGGTGAGTGGTGTTAAGATTTTTTTTAAAAACATAAACCTTTTATGCTTTACAAAGAATTAAAGTTAGAACACTCTTCTTTCCTCTTTTCCCTTTGTTTCTTTTCATTTTTTCCCTTTACTTTCACACCTTCCTTTTCCATGCTCTCTCCTCTTACCTCCCCTCCTCTCCCTTCTTTCCTCTACTTTTCATTCCCACTTTTTTCTTTCTCCACTCGTCCTTCATTGCCTTTTCTCTCTTTCCCTTTCCTTTCTTTTCCTTTACTTTGATTCTTTCCTTTTGCATACTGTCTCCTCTCCTCTCCCCTCCTCTCGTTCCTTTTACATGCCCTCTCTTTTTCTCTCCCCTCTGTCCTCGCGTCCCCTCTTCTTCGTTCCTTTCCTCCTCCTCCTCTCCCCCTCTCCTCCCCTCCTCCAGGCGTGCTCTCCGGCCACGACAACAGGGTGAGCTGCACCGGCGTTCCCGAGGACGGTATGGGCGTCTGCACGGGATCCTGGGACAGTTTCCTCAAACTGTGGAACTGAGGCGTCCCGGCGGAGGAGAACCCCCGGGAAAGGGAGAGGAGGAGGAGAAGAGGAAGAGGAGGAAAGGGGGAAGGAAAAGGGTGAAGATAGGGAGGAGAAGAGGAGAGGAAAATAAACTAGGAGACAAGTGAGGTTGGAGGATATGTGGTGCAGCTGTTTGAGCACAGATCTTCCTCTCTTTCTCTCTCCCTCTCTACTTCTTCCTCATTCACGTATGCAAAATATGAGAGGCTGCGAATGAGTCACGTTGTATAAATGGCATCAGGTAATCGGTGCACGATGCATCTCGCCGTATGAACAAGAGAGCTTTACTGTTGTCGAGATGATTTAAACGATGAAATAATAAAGGGAGAAAAAAAATAGCACGTTATTCAAAATGATTACAGAGCAGAAATTAAGCTCTTACTGAGAAATTAAACACATAGATTTTTGACAACAAAAAAAGAAAGAACACGTGAATATTGAAAATAAGACTGTAGGATTACAGATTTATTTTTATTGTCTTTGACCTGTAAAAGAGCCCTGCACTTATTTAGATGAAATATTAATATGTAAATTTATTTGTATTTTATAGTCTAACACATTAGGATGGAGAGTTGTTGTACAGTGTCCTTTTTTCCCCCCCTTTTTTTTTTTTTTTTGGGCTGCACATATCCAGACTATATGTGTATGGTAGCGCTGCCATCTTGGGTCCTCTGCTAACAACCAGATGAAAGATTGAAGATGAAAAGGTTTGAAGGTATCGCCGGGTGGCAGTCTGACCTGTGAAACACTCTGTAAAGACCTGAAAACTTTATTTTACTCCCCTGGGTTCAGCTGCATTTTGTAGTACTTTTACACTTGTGCAGTTCCTCTGTAAAAACACAAAATGTTTGTTGAAAATCTTTCTAATAAACATAGAATTCTGCATTAACACCATGTCAGAGTGTGCGTGTTTGTCAGGAATGATCTGAAATACGATGTGAAAGAATTACACTTCTAATAAAGGATTTTCTGCGTGGACATGTAGTTTAAATGTGTCCCTGCTGTTGCAGCTCCTGAGCTCTGGAGGACAAATTAGTCTGGAGGGAAGTTTCATTAACAAGGTCAACACACATCAGCAGCATGACTCACACCTGCACACAGCAGCCGGGGGGGCATACAGATGTTGGGGCAAAACTGCGGCTGTGTAGTGGACTTTTTCTTTCTAAGGGATGTTTACAGTTTATCTTTTAGATTCTTTCTAGAATTATCTTCTCTCAGAATAATTTAATGTCCACTGGAATAAAAGAAATACAAACACGGACACAGAAATTTAATGTACATCATTCTGGGATTTTAGGGGTTTGGGCATCTAGCAATGGGTGTAATTTTATACACATAATATATAACATATTGTATTTTATTATTATATGTTTTATAATTATATATATATATATATCAAGTATTTTTCCACCATTCTTTTCCTGAGGAAAAAGCTCTTAAACAGGCAAATATAGGCAATATAACTGCATAACAGTGACCTGAATGAATAAAATATAAAAACTTCACACATCAGTATTTCTAAAATGAGGCATCAGTACTGTTGCTATGGTTACCTTCTGTGTGATACAGCCTGCAGAATAATGGGTCAACTGTTGAGGTGTCCTGACAGATAAATATTAAAGGACACCATCAGAAACATGCATTTCCCATGCTCAGGTATGAAAACAACTTTAATCATATTTATAGACATCAAGCAGATAAAAGCAGGTTTGGTTTACAAGCAGACTCTATTGTAACGCACTGAATGTCTGTGTAACTTGTTTTATTAAAAGATTATTGCCACCGCAGGTTGTTTTACAAGACAAATAAGACTAAATGCACACAGGAAGGACAACAGACCTCTCAGACAGTCAAAGTAATGACTGTATTTGCAGAAAGCCCAGGCAGAGTCACTGTAACAATGCACAACCTAATAAAAAGAAACATATGCTATAGGTAAAGTGTTTTATTTTGTGTTTTACACATTGCTCTTGTCCAGAAAAATGGACGATGTGTAATATAAAAAATGTCAAATCTAACCGATTGCAGATTGCCAAAAGTGCATCTTTACTTTACTGTTTGGTAGCAGCTTATAATTAAAAAACTAGTAACTACATCATATAAACGTAGTGCAGTAAAGAGTAAATCATTCCCCTCAGAAATATGGTGAAGTGGAAGCAGAAAGGGAAATACTGAAGGGGGTGCAGAGGGGGTTTGATCCTCCATGCAGGATCATATTTTAACACCAGGTGGCGGTGATGTCCCGTGAAGCTGTTTGTCCCTCTGCACAAACCCGAACAAGAAGAAGAGGGATGTTCTGCGGCGCTGCGTTTCCATATTTCCGACTGCACCTGAAGTACACACCCGCAGGAGTCATCCCGCAGCTGATCTGATCCCCCGCACCTCCACCTGCTCCCCGCACCTCCACCTGCTCCCCGCACCGGGTCTCTGCCTCCACCAGCCGGCCATGGCGCTCCGGAGGTTCTTCGTGGGGGGAAACTGGAAGATGAACGGGAACAAGGAGAGTCTGGAGGAGCTGATCACCACCCTGAACACCGCCAGCCTGCACGACCAGACCGGTAACCGACTGACCCGCGCCGTGCGTGTGCGTGCGTGCGTGCGTGCGTGTGTGTGCGTGTGTGTGTGTGTGTGTGTGTGTGTGCGGGCTTCTAACGTGCAGAGATAAAGAAAAGTAATCGATAACTTGGGAATCAGGAGATGCTGCCGCTCAGATGACACAGTGACATTGGGAGTCACGTGATGAGGATGAGTTGCGTAAAGGCCTCTGACGTTTC
>CM062218.1:3742500-3790000 GCA_031216445.1 Lateolabrax maculatus
TAAGAAAAAATATAATGTGATCATTTCAGTTTTTATATCACAGTTTTATAAATCAGTAAACATGTTATTTTCACACAGAATCAAAGAGAACTTCAGTACATTCAAGACATCCTGATAATCTCTGTTGTGCAGTTAATAAATACTAAAATAAACAGATAAAGATTTTGCTCTTTACTTTAATATTTCTGATAAGTATATATAAATATTTATTTATTCTGAATTAAAATACTTTTTGTACCTAGGTTGTTTTGCTCTTTTCTGAATCTCGTCATTTTTCATGGACAAGTAATTATTGATCATTTATAATTATTGAAGTTGTTTTTAAATTTAACTAACAAGTAAAACAATATCTGACCCAGTCCCTTGTGAACTTTTCATACTTTCATATATGTTGATTTATGTAAATTATATTTAATTTCAACTCCAAACATCTTTGATTACAAATATTTTGTGAAAAACAAATTTTCTGTATTTTATGACAATCACAGAAAAATGTTATCGTACACGTCTTTACATTTAAGAAAGTTCTCTTCAGTAATATTTTTTTAACTTTATCTCTCATGTGGTCATTCTGTACTGGAGCTGCAACGATTAGCTGATTAATGGATTAGTTGTCAACTATTAAATTAATTACCAACTATGTTGATAATCAATTAATCGTTTCGAACCATTTTTTAAGAAACAATATGATAATGAAGATAATTGTTAGTTGCAGCTCTATTCTACAGTTTGTATTAGTATCAGTTATATACTGGAGTAAAAGCTGATTTATTATTAAAACGTATTAAATAAACAGTATAAATCAACGATGCTGGAGTTTTGAGGCTGATATCAATATTTAATATATTAACTGATAGTTTTTTTAAATATAAAAACATAAATAAACTTGATCCAGACTCCTTAGATTAGTTTTTTGTATTTTTGTGTGTCCAAGATAACTACTGAGCAGGACGTGTCACAGGTTTAAATAAACAGTGCTCTCTGCTGGACAAACTGTGGAACCAGACACTGTTTCCACCTCAAACCCAGTTTGGCATTTCTCTACTTTAATTTCTTGTTTCTTACCTGCTGATTTATACACAGATACCAATATATCTGCAGTGAGATAATATCAGCAGATATATCGGAGGCCGGTTCATCGATCCAGCTCCAAACAGCAAGCTACTGTACTTACAGTAAATGGAATAAATACCAACTAAAATATATTTTAAATATTATCTGATTGAAGAAAATATCCAGAGATCAAACAATACAACGATATGACTTTAATATTTATGTTCAGGAGGTTTTCATTGATCCTGTGTGTTTTTATTAACATTAACATTATTGTTAATTGTAAAAAGTTCAGATTAAATATATTGACGTGTTTCCAGACTGTGAAAATATGTTGTTTGTGCATAATGAATGAAAAAACTAAAACAATATTTACATAATTTCTAAACCTAAACTTTTTATATAAAACGGTCACTGATCTATATATGATTTTATACAAGAAACACTTTGTTTTAACGCCTTGTTTTAATGATTGTTACATATTTTCTTAATTAATCTGAGTGTGTTGGACTGTTTTGCGCTGCGTAGTTCTGCTGCCATTTTAATATTAGGATCGATCAAACAGTTTCGATATCAACTCTCCTGATGAAATTAATTAAAATAAAAGCCAAAATAATGGAAAATAAAATAAAAGACAAATACACGTTTTAACAGCCATTTTCAGAACAGAAACTTTTAGGGATCAATGAGATGAACAGACAGGATTTACTCACGTGACTTTAACATTATGGGTTTGTTACTTTTTAACATTTCTATAATCTGCAAAGAAGTCCTGAATCTAAACCTCAAAGACCATCAGAAGAACCATAAATCCACATATTCAGTATATAAAGACATGACGCACTTTTTCTTCTACAATTAACCGAGTTAGACAGAAAACTTGTAAACTCACCTGCCGCGGCGCCATGAAGGCTTATTCCCAGGAGAGCCAGAAAAAACAACGACTTCATTGTGGCCATCTGAGTGATTGACAGATTATCGATTAATATGTTTGTTTGTCCAGAGAAAGAGACTCTGTCCTTCACTTTGAGCAGCGAGGGAGAAGTGAGGAGAAGAGGAGAAGAGGCGCTGACTTCAACCTCCCTCTGAGCCAATGGGAATTTAGGCTGAGCGTCAACGTCACTAGTAACTCGGTAAAACTGACTCACTGAGGTTATGAACGAAAGTGAAAGTAAACCAGCTCGTTTTCAGCCCATGTGAGAGGAGGGGGAGACATGCGGGGCTTTATTCTGGTGTCTCCGCTGTGTTCACATCTGAAAGGAGAATTATACCTTCTGCTGCTCAGATCTTCTCTCTTGTTCTGTCGGCTGATGTGATATAATGTGCAGAAATGTGTTCATGCTGTGGGAGGTCAGAGGTTACTGTCAGCCACACATCAGATACTCTGCAGTGTGTGTGGATGCTTGTTTAGTGTCTTATTGTTCTTTTTGTTCTGTCTGGACTGAAAACAGCCCTGATCAAAATATCAGCAGCAGACAACAAATCCAAGTGTGGTTTCACTGATGTAATAGTGAGTAAATGTGGTGAGGTGCCCCCCCCAGTGGTTCAACCCTGCAGCTCATGTGCAGCAGTGCAGTTTCTCAGTGTGGACTGTTATTATCTGTTGTTTTAAACACATCTGTGTGCAACCAAACATCTGGTTATTAAATGAGAAGGAGGGGGAACATGTTGTGTCCTTTTTAAAGTCCGTATCCAATAAGGTGTTTTATTTATGTGTCAGTATGTTTCAGTTCAGGTCTACACACTGTTATTAGGCCAATATCAGGACAGGCAATATAATAAAACACAACATAGCTGTAGCGAGTTGGGGACACACCACAAAACCACCAGGACACCACAGCTCTCTTTGGATTTCTTTTACTCAGATGAATCTGTAATAATACAACATGTGACAGGGGCTGCATCAGCTCACACTCTCTCGTCAGACTACTGTGAAGATGCATAAAGTAATAATGTAAAACAACTATAAAACAAAATAAAATAAATATGCCCAGCCTCACATGTCTAATCCATCACCTGGTAAGCACAATAACTCCCACACAACATTACAAAGGCAACAAGACACATCACACTCGCTCTGTGCAAATCCCACAGGAAAAAACTACATTTCCCATGATGCAGCTAGAGGCAGCACTTCACAAGAACACAGTTGAGGACTATCGCTGTAACTTTAAAAGGCTTCACGTTACAGACTTCCGCTTTACATGCTACACCTGTCTTACAAGATTATAAAAGTAGTAAAATCTGTAACCCCCTCCTCTCATTATTGGCAATCAGGATCTCCCCTTTGAGACGATACCAACTCACTCACAGTGCAGGGGTTTAAAGTTTGCTGGAAAACCAAAACACACCATTACAGCTTCCGTGAAATAATATTTCACCTCAGGGTTTTAATTTGAAATGAAAATAAAATAAATCAAACCAAAGCAGAAGGAGTCAGAGAGCTTCTCGAACACAAACAGCAGGTCAGCTCTGTCCTGCAGGCTAAATGCTCCTGAACTGATGTGGAGCTGTGAACGCTGAAAACTGCTTCAACTAGAGAAATGTAACACCTCTGTTGATGTTTGAACACCTGATGCTGTTTTTCACTTTGCTCTTGCTTTAACACGTTTCATACCCTGTTTCCATCCTCATTTATTGCTTCTGAAGCACTTTATAAAGGTCACAGAATTTAGGTTTAATTAAAGAAAAATTAACATTGAACTCAGATCCTTTGTTGTCGTTTCTTCGACTAAGAGTATTTTTCAGGATTATTACACAAATAAAGCAACATGTAAGACTTAAGACACTTTATTTGTCATTGTAGGAACACAACAACATTATGTTTAGTAACTCAGAGACCAGCAGCAATAAAAAAAAAGATAAAAACAAGGTAAATAAACAAGATCAACAAACCAGATAGGATAAATATTCTGAGGTAGCGTCCTCTATCTATATATAATAAATACAGGCACTTGCATGAGGCGGGTAAACAGTGACAGTGCAGTATAAAAAAATATATTCCACAAAAATGAGGTTGATCTGTAGCTGAGGGGAGGGTAAGGGGACAAACAGACTGTGACCTGGGTGGGTTGGGTCCTCACTGATGTTGCCGGCCTTCTTGTGTAGACAGGTAGCGTGCACTGTGTCCAGGTATGGGAGCACAGTTCCCACAATATTCAGGACCAAGTTGTTGTCCGAACACCAGTCCACCAGATGTTGGACCTCCTCTCTGTAGTGTGTCTCCTTATTGTTATTACACGCAGCCCTGCGGTGCACCTGTGTTCAGGATGAGTCCATAATCAATAAGAAGAGTGAAGCGGCTCATCCCAGGTTGTTGAGTTTGTCTAGTTTATGGGGGATTATAGTGTTGAAAGCGGAGCTGAAGTCAACAAGTAGCAGCCTGACGTGTGTGTTTGGATGCTCCAGGTGGGCTGTATAAAGTGCGATGGAGACTGAATCCCTCGTAGATCTGTGTCCTCGACAAGCAAACTGGTGGCTGTCCAGATCAGTGGGGGTGATGGCCTTGATGTGAGACAGTACAAGCCTCTCAAAGCACTTCATAACAAGTGGTGTTAGGGAAACAGGGCGATAGTCGTTAAGGCTTTTAACTGCTGTCTCTTTGGGCCCCGGGACGATGGTGGAGAGTTTAAGACAGGTGGGGACTGCAGCCTGTTGTAGGGAGAGGTTAAAGATGCTGGGGAACACCCCCGCTAGTTGGTCAGCACATGACTTCAGTGTGCGGCCTGACACCCTGTCTGGTCCTGCTGCTTCGGCGATGTCTATGTTCGTCAGAGCGGATCTCACCTGGTGGCGCTGTAGGACGAGTACGTACACGCTCCACCCCGGTCGGTGTCATTTGAGCTCTCACTCTGCTGTTCTGGATGTGGAAGCAAAGACCTGGTTCAGGGTGTCAGGGTGTGTGTCTGTGAGGCGCTGCTCTTGCAGTCTGTTGTGGTTTTAAATGCCTCTCCAGATGCTACGAGGGTTGTTGTGTTCAAAGCTTCTCTAAAGCCCTTCGTCACTTCTTTCTGGGGATCCTGTAGGCCAGCGTGCCGTCTGTCCTGGAGGCAGCATCTCGTACCCCGAGCAGAGACTGTACTTTTCTGTCCAGCCAGGGTTTTTTGGTTTGGAAACTCCTTGATGTTTTGGTGGTTAGGACTGTCTCCGTACAGAAGTCTGTGTAGGCCCAGACAGATGAAGTGTGTTCTTCTAAGTCTGTTGAAATGATGTGACACATCCTGACAATGTAGTAGCTGTATTGTTTGTGACACTGAGGCTTGAACTCTGGTTGACAAAGGCTTTTTGTGATCAATACCTGAGTTTCTCACTGAGTTCACCTTTACAGAGAAGTCAACAGTGAGACAGCGCCCCCTGTGGACAGAGTATGAGGATGTCACCTGACTTTCTGTTGGCATCAATTTGTCAGAACATCATGATAATCCACGACTCTGCTCATATGTATTCATCAAATAAAGAATAATACGAATAAAATAAAATCCATTTAGAATATATTTAGTGTCAATGAACAGCCTCGCTGCTGCCTCAAACCTAAAAAATACTTTTAACAACTATCAACCTCCAGTAAACAACAATAAACAAATAACTCTTAACTGGGTTTTCAGAAAAAGTTTATTCATTAATAAAACCCAAATCTGTACAAGTTGTAGTAAAAGTGGGGCATGTTACACTCTATACAGTAATGTCCTCAATAATCCCTCCACACAAACACACAAATTGTAATGACTAAACATCTAAAAAAACTGAAAAGAACAAGAAGCACTGAGAGAAACGTAAGAGAAAAGCTATTTGAAAGAAGTTTACATTTCCTGATTATACAGTTATTTTCAGTTTTATATTTTATTTTTATCTGACATGTCATTTTTAAGTGAAGGACAAGAAATCCAGTTCACCACATAAATACTTCTTGTGAATAAAAACTTTGTCTGGACACAAAGAGCAGCAGAGATTGGAGATCATCTCTACACCACTACAGAGTTTAGAGCTGCTGTACACGACACAACAGCACAGAGACGCTCCAGCATCCCAGCATCACTGTGTTCAACTCCACCGATGTCGTCCGCTGTCAGAGGGTGTGTGGATTTTAAATGTTAAGGTGTAACATTAAAATACAGCTGATGGTACAATGAATATCCAGCCCCTCGTGAACCTCACCATCAATTTAACCCTCACACTCAATATTTATGATAACCACTGTTTTATGTCCTTATTCTTAAAATAATTCTGTACATTATTTTCTTATAAAGTAAAAATATTTTTTTCATTATCTCATTATTAGTTAAATTCATCTTCCTTGAAGTGATTTTTTTTAATTTATTCTTTCTAAGTTGCAATAATATGATTTTCTCAACCTTCTGTAGATATATCAATTAAATTATTGTCCATCTCAGAATGAAACACAAATGCATCCATTGTACTCACATACATGAGAACTCCTTCAGTGGTCAGATCAGAAATACTTTGCAAATCTGTTCAGGAATTATAATTTCTTTTAAACAGATATATTACCTAAACTGAATGTTAATGTAAATGCATTGAATCTATTATCTAACTGGATCCAGCCGAGGCCTCAGCATACTGAAGAGATGGTGGTTTATATCAGAGTAACATCAAACTGGGAGCTGTCTGCGTATTTTAATATAGTTTATTATTTTAGTTTGGTAATTTTAATTTTTATTATCTAATAGATTTAATTATATTAATTATGGTATCAAGAGACCAGAGGGCTGTTTATGTTCAGCAGGCATTAATACAGTTGAAGTCAGAAGTTTACATACACTTAGGTTGAAATCATTAAAACTCATTTTTCTTTTAACAAACTGTAGTTCTGGCAAGTCCGTTAGGACATCTACTTTGTGCATGACACAAATTGTTTTTAAAAAATGCTTTAAGTTAGATTATTTCACTTATGATACAAAAGTATCTGTATCCACAGTAAAATGAGGCATATATCGTCCCAACCTGAAAGGCCACTCAACAAGGAGGAAGCCACTGCTCCAACACCTCCATAAAAACACCAGACTATGGCTTGCAACTGCACATGGGGACACACATCTTACTTTCTGGAGAAATGTCCTCTGGTCTGATGAAACAAAATGTAACTGTTTGATCATAATGGCCATCGTCATGTTTGGAGGAAAAAGGAGGAGACTTGCAAGCTGAAGAACACCTTCCCAACTGTGAAGCAGGGGGGTGGCAGCATCATGTTGTGGGAGGGACTGGTGCACTTCACAAAATAGATAGCATCGTGAGGAAGAAAAAATATGTGGATATATTGAAGCAACATCTCAAGACATCAGTCAGGAAGTTAAAGCTTGTTTGCAAATGGGTCTTCCAAATGGACAATGACCTCAAGCATACTTCCAAAGTTGTGGCAAAGGACAACAAAGTTAAGGTATTGGAGTGGCCGTCGTAAAGCCCTGACCTCAATCCATTAGAAAATGAATGGGCAGAACTGAAAAGGCGTGTGCAAGCAAACCTGGATGGGTTACACCAGTTCTGTCAGGAGGAATGGGCCAAAATTCCAGCAACTTATTGTAGGAAGCTTGTTGAAGGCTGCCCTAAACATTTGACCCAAGCTAAACAATATACAGGCAGTGCTACCAAATACTAACCCACTTCTGACCCACTGGGAATGTGATGAAAGAAAGAGAAGCTGAAATAAATCATTCTGTCTACTATTATACTGACATCTCACATTTTTAAAATAAAGCAGTGATCCTAACTGACCTAAGACAGGGAATGTTTACTAGGATTAAATGTCAGGAGTTATGAAAACTGGGTTTAAATGTATTTGGCTAAGGTGTATGTAAACTTCTGACTTCAGCTGTATATTAAAACATTGCCATGAGCTACTTTATGTTGCGTACATTTTTATGAGAAAAGTGAATACTCAGGAAATATTCAAAATAATAGTAGCATATGTGTAGATTAACAAAAAGAGTGAGACTTCTGGAATATTTAGGGTTTCAATGAACAGCAGAACAAGAACAGGATTTGACATTTATTTATGTATACAGGAAGTGATATTATCCATTGCTGTTCTGTAAAAACACAACAGAAAGAAATTGTCCCTAAATCCAAGACATTATATGAACACTGAAAAACTTGACTGGAAACATCCCATGTTTTATTGTGATTATTACTATCATTCCTGTGTGCTGTACTGGCATTTTAAAATGTCCACTGACACATCGTGCAAATAAGATTCTGTATTTTTAACATCATTGAGCTTTTAGAACAAGACAACAGATACAATAAAAATCTGTCAAAATAATCATGTTCTGCCACAAAAGTAGCTATTGATCAAAAGTTAAATAATCAAAGTAAGCTGCCAGTAATCAGAACATGAAGCACATCCATAAACTATTGTGTTTTCAGCTAAATCAGGGTTTCATCAACCAGAAAGAAAAAAAAAAATCAATAAACTAAAGGTCACAGTTACTTACAGTTTAAAGTACTGTGGCACCCACCAGCCACAGACAGCAGGTTTAAACTCTGATAAGGCATTTTATATCAAGCTGGCAAACAAACTCCACCTACTGGCACTAGCTGTGTGCTTCATCACGCCACATGCTGCGTGCCAGAGGTTAACGGGGGAGACAAAGGCCAGAGTATCACCTGCGGCTCTTCAACAGGTGCTTCTTATCATCCCATCACTGCCCCACAACATCAGTTCCACTTGGCTACAGTCAAAGGGCAGTGAAAAACTAAATGTAGCTACGCTCACAGATGTGTAAACATATATGTGGAATCACAAAAAGACACATACATTTAAAACACTTTATTTAAGAGAAAAACAACACTATAAAAGGAGTGACACAGCAGGGCAATTTCATTTTAAATTAATCCATGTAGCCCAACACAGGAAGTGATTTTAAACTTTGGCATTCACTTTTTTTGTTTACAAAACTAGGAGAGAAAATGTCCTTTTTCCCTAATAACCAGCAGAAATATTTACAAGAACATTCATCAGTGTGCTGCCAAGCTGTAAACGCCCTGCAAATCTTTTTTATATAAGAAAAATGTATTTATAATACTGTTTCAAAACAGATCAAAAGAAGGAAATTATGAAACAACCAAATTCTCCCGATTATTTCAGAAAAACCTCAAAGACATAAATTATAATTTGCTTCTGCCTGGTTGGAATCCAAACAAAATCTTTAAATCTATTTTGAAGAACAAAACAAGTGAACGATTTATACGACTGGCAAATAAATGTTTGTACTGATGATTTTATTTTGTGTCTGTGTGCATAGGGGGGCATTTAGAGATGAGCAGCAACCAGATGGAAATATGTGTCCAATGAATTACAAATCAAGATATTTCAACACATTGAGACAAAACTCCATCCATCCATTTCCTTTTGCTGCTCATCCTGCTGAGAGTCGCGGTGGACTGGAGTCAAACCCAGGACGCTTTGGGCGAGAGTTTATCACCAGGAGTAACACCGACACACAACCATTACACTGATTGTTCCAGTGAAATTATCCATAAACCTTAAGGGACAAAAAGGAAATAGAAAACAAAATAATTATAAGTTAAAATAAGTTTGAGTTCAATCCCACAAAGTCACATATTCACAGAATCATTCAGTCATTTAAGTGTGAACATTTTGTAAAGTAACTGTGCTTCTGAAGCATATGTGTTTGTTTTAATTTGGGTTAAAACTATTTCAATAAAGTGCTGTCACTGTTTTTCTAAAGGTTAATAATTGAGTGTTTAATATTACACTTTATCTGACCTGCTGATGTGAAGGTGTCTGAAAGCATCTGTGCCCTTCTCTTAATAATCTCACTTCACTTCATATAAAAACTGTTTCACCTTTGTTGTGGAAGATTAATTTAAAGTCAAAGATTTTCATTAAAACTACAATGTGTCACAGAAGTTTTACAGTGAATAAAGATCCCAAAGGGTTCTTTTGTACATAGTTTAGGGGACATTTGTTCAACCAGGAAATAGTGCATACGAAGTTTCCATAACTCACTGTGTTCAGGCTGGTGTGTGTTTCAGTGATGATCTGGATTCAGTTTCTGAGAGAGTTCAGAGCTGTTTTCAGAAGATGGAGGGCATTTGGCTGAAATATAAAGCAAATACAAGTAATTTTAGTTCTCACTATCGCCAAAAACATTCTGACAATCTCGTTTTCAAAAAGTCCACAATACTATTCACAACACAGTCAGGAAACTGTGTGACTCCACTTTCTACCCGTGAGCAGCTGTCTTAAAGTGTTCGTTAGGTGACGTAAAAAAGAAGCTCAGTCTTCAAGGGACATTAATGTATCTGAGTGCATTACCAGTAAAACACATAATAATAAATATAACTGTATTTTCAAATAGTAAACTGGAGTTAAACACAAGATATGAAAATAAGAGAAAATATGATGAAAAATAGACGTAAAAATAATAAATAATATTTAACTAAAATATGAATTGACACTGTAACTTTCTGTTGTTTGGAACAGATTTTGGTGCGCTGGGAATTAAAGTTTGTTTCACTTTTGCAATTTTGGATAAAAGCATCAACTCAAAGCCTAAAATCTAAATACTAAAGAAAACAAACAAGACAATGTTTCTGTTTAAGTCTCTCACCGTTCTTCTTTTTGTAAACCATGAATCCAATGGCAGCGATGAGGACGAGAGCGAGAACAACCACCGCAACAACGACGATGACGGTCATGTAAATGGGATTCTCTGTAGAGCAGAAAACAACAAAAAAATCATGTACAAATGAAGCAGGTCAGAAGAGAAGAACATCCATTTGCCAACTAGACCACCATCCTGTTGGATTTTGGCACAATGAGAGTTTCTGATAATCATATTCAAACACCTCTTTGACCATCAACACACTTGGCCAACTTTATTTTGACTGATTTATTGATAGAAACATTCATCCAGTCATTAAATAACTCCATCCACTCATCTTATAAAACTGACCAGGAGTTAAGGCCTGAAAAGCTCTCAAACATTATACAATAATCTTTTCCAATGATTTGAAAATTAAAATAAATTTAAATCTTAAAACTTAATTCAACATATAAAATTAAAAGAACAAATATATACTGATCTAGGCCCTTAAAATTCTATACAAAACATAGATAAGAGAAACTGACAAAACACATGAACTGCAGGACTGTTACAGTAAAATAAATGTGTGTTTCCCACCTTCATCACTTCTGATTCCAGTCTTGCCTTCGTTGGTCCTGATCGCTGCTTTGTCCAGTCTGGTGACGACGTCATCCTTCATACCAGAGAGCTGAAACACACATTCGTACTTGGTCCAGTCTTCAGATGTGACTGATGAAAGGTTCAGGTCAACACTCATCTGGAAGGATCCATCGTGGTTGGGGAGGATCTCTCCGAGGTCCACGTCCTCATGAAACTCCTCTCCATCTTTCCTCCAGAACATCACGGCTCTGTCAGGGTAGAAACCTGTAGCGTGGCAGCTGACTGGAGAGGAGGGAGTCTTCTGGAGGAGAGACACTGAGGGACGGTCTGGAGAGTAAAGAGAAAGACAGTTAATAGGTTCTTTATTATTATTTACTGTATATATTATTACTTAATACACTTAATATTATCATTCCTATTTAATGTATTTTAAATGTCTTGGAAACACATAAATTACATATGTATCCAATGCAAAATAAACATTATTGAAATGTAACTGAGAAAAGAAGTGAGAGACAAAGGGGAAACAAGACTAGATCAAAACCTAGTATATGTCTGGACCGTGTGTGGTCAATGTGCTCCTGAGGACATAATAGAGACCGTCTGCACCTCGCTGTAAACATTTGTTTATGCTCGACGCAGCGTTTCGGCTCCAGGTCGTCACGCTGCGTGGTCGTGCACCTCCCAATTCAGTGCACATTCTGCACGCCAGGCTTTTAATTTTAAGATCGACGAGTTTGAAAGTTTATTTTGTTTGTTTGCCTTTTCTCACTTTGTTGAATACAAAAGTTCCAACAGGCGTCTAGAAAACATAACATCAGTTCATTACAATACAACTGAGAATATGACTGTAACTAAGTTCATTTACTCAAGTACTGTACTTGAGTATTTCCATTTTATGCATCTCTATACTTCTACTCCTCTACATCTCAGAGGCAAAGATTTTACTTTTTCCTCCTCTACATTTGTCTGAAGGTTTAGTTACTTGTCTGATTACAAGTTTTCATACCCTTCCTGTCCAGTGAATTTTTTTGATAAACTGAAGGATTAATTGTTCCTTTATGGGTTGAGAAAATTCTCCTACTTCTTAAAATAAAACTATATAAAAAAAAGAAAATTGGATTAGCAGAGAAAATTTGTATAAAATGTTTTTTTTATTTATTCTTTAAAATCATTTTATTTTATTTTATAGAATAAATAAAATTATATAATATGATGCATATCCGTAGATTAAACAACCCAACAGTATTAGTTAAAATGAGCACAACCATAAACATCTACAGCAGTAAAATACAAAACATAATAAATAATAGTAAAACACTGACAGGGACCATGTTTTAGCAGAATGAGTACTTTTACTTTTGATACTTTAAATAGGCGACATTTTGCTAAAAATACTTTTACTTCAGTAAAGAATCTGAATACTTTACACACCACCAGATAAATAACTTAAATTAAGAAATAAACTAATTAATAAATTTTTACTATTAATATGTGGACAATGGCCAATTTTAAAAATGTTTCCTCCTGAGGACGTGATTGAGGACTGTTGGTTCTGAAGGAGGACGACCTCCAACACTCGGCCGACCGATGGTGTCACTTCATCAGTCAGTCGGGGACAGACTTTCCCGTTTACAGCCCCGCGTTTCTGCGGTCCAGACAAAAAGACAGAAGAAGAGAGGTGAGGAGGGGGAGACAGATCAGAGAGGGAGGAGGAGGACAGAGAGAGAGAGAGAGAGAGAGAGAGAACATGGAGGGAAAGAGTGGTGATAAATGTGAGAGAGAGACGGAGATAAATGAGGTAAAGTGAGAGAACATGAGAGAGAGAGAAATGTGTGTAAACTGAGACAAAGTGAGTCTCTGTTGGTTCATATTTATTCTAATGTTCCTGTTGGTGTGAAACAGGAGAAATATTAACGCTGTTGTGTCCATGAAACTACATCAGGTCATGTGATTCTACCTGTTCTCAGCAGAGAGTTCCTCCCATAGTCCACATACTTCTTCAGCCACTCAGGACAAATCTGGGTGATGTAGTTCTTCCTCCGAGCTATCTGAGCTTTGTTATTGTCCCACTTGTGTTTGGTGATGACAGCCTGTGGTTTTGGAGCGATCCATGTTTCTGACTTCAGGTCCAATGAGATGAAGTCTTCTCCATCATAACCTTCTTGATCATAACCATTAACCTCATTAGTCTGATCATCCCACTCACAGCCGTACATCCTCTGGACAATGTGAGCACCTGAGAGAGAAAGAGATTCTTTTGATTTTTAAAAAACTTTTATTGTAGAAAAAACTATTAAAAACTTAACATTTCTTCAATGTTACTAAATAGATCTTTACAGTACAATTTATACAGGGCAATGTAAAAGAACTACCTAAAAATTGTATTAAATATTAAAACATCTCCTGTTACAGAACATATTGCGTCATTATAGCACCATTGCTTGATGAAGTCGTCCATGTTGCTCATTTCTTTAAAAAATCTAAAATCAACCCAGACTCTAGCTTTCACCAAGGAGATAAAAACAGGAACAGCTTCCTGCCCGGTCCTGCCCTCTACTCTACTCTTCCTGCTACTGTAGATGGACAGTTTAGCCTCTCCTACTAACAAATTAAGTAACTGCCACTTGCATGCGTTAGATTTTTTATATCCTACTCCCAGGATGAAGGCAGTCTTTGAGCACGACTCATTAAACTGTCTAAAAACAATCTCTAAAATGTTAAAAAGGTTACAGAGTCTTTTGCAATCATAAAAACAATGAAACACTGTCTCTACTTCCCCACAAAATGGACATTCAGATGAAACTGTTGGGTTGATTGTAGAGATAAAATTATTAATTGCAATAGCACCGTGTAAAATCCTCCACTGTAAGTCACCAGTCCTTTTCTTTAGAGGTGGTTTATACAAAACCCTCCATACTGGTCTCACGCCACTGTCCACATTTAGTTTTTTCCTCCACACACTGTCAACCCTCCCGTCCAATTTACATCTGTTCAGTACTTTTACACAGCATTTATACACAGCTTTTCCATTGACTGTGTACAAGTCCGCATATTTATAGTCCATTGTTTTAAAAAAGGAACCTGTGAACCCATCCAGATTTGGAGCAAATCCCAGCTCTGGAAATGGGTCGTTCTCATCAGGAGTTTCCACTCCACCACTGTACTCCTGCAGCATCTTTAATTCCTCATTTGTTAGTCTCTTCTTCCACATATTTAAAATATTTTTGATCTGTCGAACAGACCTCTGGCCGAGAAGAGAAGCCACAGCCAGGATGTCAGTTAGTCCAGGACCAGCTACATCCACTATTTTCTTCAGAGTGACAGCTCCAGTTGTGCTTAATATGCTGGTGAGACCTGGAGTTGAGCTGCCCTGAACATCCAGCCTCGCTCCGTTGATGAGGGGTTCTTCTAAAAGCCAGTGCAGAGAGGTTGTAGGTTCAAGTCTCTTCCACTTAAAAAAAAGTCCATGTCTTAAAAAGTGCTTGATAAAAAGGAGATAATCCACACAGTTTTAAATACTTAAAATCCATTAAAAACAGTGCAGACCAGACCATTTGTCTTTCTCAATATGTTGCTTGTTAATTCTCTCCAAACAACATCCTTTGGACCTGTGAGGTATCGCTGTGCAAACTGTAGCCTAAAAGTTGCTATTCTGCTAGCTATGTGTACCAAACCTTGCCCCCCATCTTCCTTCGGTAAAAACAACACATTTTGTGGTACCCAATGTAACCTGTCCCAAAAGAAATCTACTAAAATAGCCTGCAATCTTTGTGGTAGCCCTTTAGGTGGCTCCATGCAGGCCAACCGATGCCACAGAGCAGAAGCTACTAGATTGTTAATAATTAAGGTTCTGCCTCTAAATGACAACTGTGGCTTCAGCCATTTCCACTTGTTTAGCCTTCCATCTACCTTCTCTACTACCCTTTCCCAGTTCTTCTGGACTATGGTCTTCGTTGCCAATGTACACTCCAAGATATTTAAAACCATCTTTCTTCCACATCAACCCTCCCGGTAGACTGGGCAGACCCCCCTTCCAACTCCCAACTGCTAATGCGTCGCTTTTTCCCCAGTTTACCCTGGCAGCTGATATTTTTCCAAAATCCTTAACGATACTTTCCAGTTTTTTTATTTCTTCCTGGTTTTTAACAATAACAATAATGTCATCTGCGTAGGCTGATAAAATGTGACTTTTGTTAAAATCTTTTAAAATCAGACCTTCAATGTTAGCCCTTATTTTGCATAGCATTGGTTCAATAGATAGTGAATACAACATACCTGAGAGTGAGCAGCCCTGTCTCACCCCCCCATGCACTTTAAAAGGGGCACTCAGACCTCCATTGATCTTCAGTACACTCTCAATGTCCTGGTATAATACCTTGATCTTAGCTATAAGACCTGGGCTGAGGCCAAAACTCTCCAAAGTCTCCCACAGGTAAAGGTGCTCAACCCGGTCAAATGCTTTTTCCTGGTCTAGAGAAATTAGGCCAGTGTTAATGCCCAAAGAACTAGAGATGTCCAAAATATCCCGAATTAAGGACACATTGTCTAGTATAGACCTACCAGGCACACAGTATGTCTGGTCTTAGACTTAGACTTAGACTTAGACTCAACTTTATTGATCCCTTTGGGATGACTCCCTCAGGGAAATTCAGTCTCCAGCAGCTTGTACAGTACAGTGGGAAACATACAGAACACAAAGGGTAAAAAAAGAAGAAAAATTAAAAGAAATAAATAAATATATATGCATGTATATGTATATATGAGGTGATTAGTGGCTAACAGACTTCTGCCCTCTGTCCCTGTGGTCTTGGTGTATTACTGTGTCCATCACCTCCCTTAGTCTGTTGGCCAGCGCTTTGGACAGGATTATATAGTCTGTGCAGAGAAGAGATACGGGACGCCAGTTTTTAATTTCTTGTAGATCTCCTTTTTTAGGTAGTTGAGTTATTATCGCCCTCCTGCAGCTTAGTGGCAGCAACATGTCTTTAAAACTCTCATTAAAAACTGATAAAAGATCTTCACCCAGATCCTTCCAGAATTCCTTATAAAACTCGACTGGAATCCCATTAATACCAGGGGCCTTCCCCCCCTCCATGCTCTGCAGTGCTGTGAGAAGCTCCTGTAGCACCAGTGGTTCCTCCAGCTCAGCAGTGACTTCTTCAGGGACTTTTGGCAAGCCTCCACAGAAGTATTCAAAAGCTTCTTTGTCTTCCTGATAGTCACTGCTGTAAAGTCCAGAGTGAAAACAAACTGCTCGTCTCCGTATCTCATTTGAATCTCTGAGTTTCTGTCCAGTAGCAGAACGCAGAGCGTGAAGGAACCTGCTCTGCCCGTTCTTCTTCTCTAGTCCAAAGAAGAACTTGGATGGTGCGTCCATCAGCACTGCACTCTGGAATCGGGATCGGACCAGCGCCCCTTGAGCCTTAGTGCCTAGTAGGTCTGTAAGAGCAGATTTTTTAGACTTGAGATCTTTAATATGACCTCGATCTCCAGTGGATTCTACTAAACTCTGCAAATCCACAATCTCAGTCTCTAGATCCTCCATAGATCTGGTAATGTTCCGTGTGACATTGAGAGTGTACTGTTGACATAGCTGTTTTATCTCTACTTTCCCACAATCCCACCACTGTCTCAAAGAAATAAAATCCTGTTTTCTGTTCTTAAAAATGCTCCAAAAAAAATTACAAACTTAAAATTAGCATCACATAATAAAGCGGTGTTAAAATGCCAATATGCACTTCTAGGCTTTAAATTGTGATTAAAACTTTACAAATGACCAAAGAGTGATCCGTAAAACCAACAGGCATCATTTTACACTGCTTAAAAATGTTAAAATGATGCTTAAAACAATAAAATCGGTCTGGCCTAGCTAGGGATATTAAGTTCCCCCTGGTGTGGGCCCAAGTATATTGTCTCTTATCACCATTCATCCTTCGCCACTCATCTGCTAGGTCGTGTGCCACCAGTAGCTGCCTCAGTGCACGCTGTGATGCACTGTGAGGTTCCAAATGGTTTCTATCTATACAATCATTTTCAGTGCAATTAAAATCTCCTCCTAAAAATAAAAAGTCTTCAGCATTAACTTTGCTTAACATCGAAAGATATTTGTGTACAGTTTTTTGAGAAGAGAATGCCCACCCCCCTGGTGGTTGTGCTCTTGTGGCTCAGCACCACCTGCCAGACTGTGTGCCAGACAAGGCCGAGTTGGCTCTGGCATCTGGTAAACCAAGGTCTGCTAGATATCTTCTGTATTCAGGGTTAGACACAACAGGCTGGTGCCTGGTTGTTGACGCTGGATAAGAGAGACTGTAGAGAGGCTGTGCTGTTGACAGGACAGCAATGGTTGACGTCTTTCCTTGTTTGGATCTGATATCCAATAGAGTCCTCACACATGACAGACTGAGTTAGGAATAACCCTAATTGAATATAGCGGAACTTATCAGTTCTGGGGAAGGTTAAATACTGAGCTTCAGGACACCATCTTCAGATTTGGGTAGCAATACGCTGTGATTCACACGTGGTGTTTCCCTTTTCTCCTCGATCGAGCTTCAATAAATATTCCTGTGTAAGACATCCCGGTCTCCTGAAACTTCTTGTTAGAGTGAACCAGCTCTAAGATTTCCCTCACACTCCATACTGGATCTAGACTCTCTGTCTTTCTGTTTCATTGTTTTTTTTGCTTTTTTCTGGCTTCTTGTCCCATTCTTCGCCTGTAAATTTCCACTGTTAGTTTTCCTTTTCAGATGAGGTACCTTAAGGGCCTCATCATCATCTTCCATGTCAGTTTCAATTTCAGCCAACACTGCTTTCTCTTCAAATTTTTCACTAGTACATTTTTTCTTTTGTTTTACAGCCTCTTTTTCCTTACCTGTCTTACTCACCTGGCTGTCTTGCTGCACCTCAACTGTCTCTTCCTGTCCTCCTTCACCCACCTGACCGTCCTGTTGAACCTCACCTGTCTCTTCTTGTCTTTCCTCACCTACCTGTCTGTCCTGCTGGACCTCACCTGTTTTCCCATGTCTAGATAGCTCCTGTATCAATACTTCATCCCTGATGAACAGAGGAACATTAGACAGTGTCACCTTTTTTGCCGGTGTTGCGAGAGGCAGAACAGAAACGAACGTATCGTTTACTACGATCCCGTTCTCCACCACCTCGTTCGCCTTTTCAACGCTGTCTAAAAACAGTACGACAGCATTGTTCATCCGAGCAGCGGACTTGATGCTGCTGTAACCCACCACCTCCCCCACGGCCAGACTGCAGTCCTCCACTGAACAAAGGAAAGCCGGCGCGATCTTAATGCCGTGCTTCCTTGTTAGTTTGGACAGGTCCATGCCGCTGTTGGCCTGCAGCACACCGACCAGCAACTGCTGGCCGACTGCAAAACACACACAAACACACACAACCCCCCCAACAATCCCTACACACACCAAAACGCAAAACTACAATCCACACTACTAACTACTTTCACAGCGAAAGATAAAGATATATAAATCACTCACAACCGCTCTCATGCAACCGCTCCGCACACTCACTCCTTCCACTCAGAGAAAGAGAGAGAGAGAGAGAGAGAGAGAGACAGACAGAGAGAGAGACAGACAGACAGAGAGACAGATAGACAGACAGACAGAGAAACAGACAGACAGACAGACAGACAGACAGACAGACAGAGAGACAGACAGACAGAGAGACAGACAGAGAGACAGACAGAGAGACAGACAGCATTAAACCAGAGTGAGATCACAGTCCGGTCGTCTATTATCAGCTGATATCACATCTTTACCACAGAGACACACTGATCCACAGACACCAGAACAGAGCATCTACACCTCCTGCTGTTATCGGCTCCATGAAAGCCGCTCGCAGCCAATCATCATCTGGACCGTGTGGACGGCTTAGAGAGACAGAGAGGCAGAGAGGCTGCTGGGAAACAGAGTCAGATCCTAACACAGTTTATTTTGATTTATTTATTTTCACCACAGAGACACACGGCCTCCGCTGAGACCAACACACGACAGTTTGTCTCCACTGTTGAAGGCGGCGTGGCTTCATGTGAGCTGCAGGAACAGACACACACACTGAGGCGGAGTCCTGACCAGCAGACGCAGATTAAACCTGATCCTGGACCGAACGAGCGGATCGGTCCAACAACATCCTCTTCCTGTGAGAAACTACAGACGAGCTGGTCCCGAAGCTGCTCTCGAAGCCTCCGCTGAAGGACAGTTTCAGTCCAGGATTAGTCTCCAGACTCCAGCTGCTCAGCCGGGACAGTGTGTCCTGTTCAGCAGTGTGTTACTACAACTGGTCAGAACCAGGCACAGACCATCAGGACCACTATGGAGACTGGGAGGCAGTCTGTGTGTCCTGATTGGTCCGTCCGTCAGTCCATCATTCAATACAACCAACAGCTGTTTCCACCTGCAGATGTTGGCTTGATGCTGCTGATGGGACGGACCAACACACTGTGGTCAGAACAGTAGAGTTAAACTAATCTAATCTGTAGTTCTACTGTATATTTAGGGCGGAAATTAATGATTATTTTCATTATCAGTTGTTATTTGAGTAATTGATTAACCATTTACTTATTTTAAAATGACAGAAAAAGGTGAAAGATGGTCATCACAAGTTCCCAGAGACAAAGGGGAAATCTTCAAATTGCTTCTTTTGTCGGACCAACACTGAACAGTATTTAATTTATAATGATATTAAACAGAGAAAAGCAGCAAATTCTCATATTTGAGATGCTGGAACTAGAAAATATTTGGCATTTTTGCTCAATAAAAGACTGAAATGATTATTTGATTATCAAAAATGTTGTCAATTAATTTTCTGTTGGTCAACTAATCGATTAATTGACTAATTGTTTCAGCACTATATATGTTTATTATGGCACAGACACACTGTGGTCAAGTAAAGTTAATCTAATCTAATCTGTAGTTGTACTATATATATGTATATTATGGGATGGACACACTGCGGTCAGTACAGTAGAGTCGTGCTGTTAAACTCTTTAAACTCTGATCTGAATGAGACATTTCCCACGTTGTCCTGTCAGCCAGGTTTATTAAAACATCCTGCTGCTCCTCTCATGTGGGGACCCGGCAGAAGCAGCCTGTGTCCCATTTACAGTCCTGCTCCGTAGCTTGAGAAACCAGGAAGTAATGTTCCTCCCTCAGCTGTGTGCTGTAAAACTGTTGTGACAAACAGGTTCCTACAGTCGAGTTATTATGGACCAACTCGCTGGGGGCAGTTCAGTAGAGTTATTCTGATCTAATCTGGAGGAGATACAGTGTTATTGATCTCTGCTGGTTATTATGGGATGGACAGAAACACTGTGTCAGTGCAGCAGAGCAGCATCCAGTAGTCTCAGTCTCTGTAATGTTTCTGTTGGGTCTGACTGTGTGTTTCAGCTGAGAAAAGCCTCTATTAAACAGTTTAATCTACATGAAGAAAACACTCCTGACGGATGAAGAGTGTGTGTGTGTGTGTGTGTGTGTGTGTGTGGTAACATCTGTTCACTGAAACACAGGAAGAAAATATAAACAACATTTTATCAGTAGAACGTGAAACATGAACAAACCTCCAGTTTGGTTGAAGCGCTGCTTTGCAGTTTCAATGTTGGCTTTGAAGACCTGATGGGCACCCACACAGACGTCAGTCTGCCTCTCCCAGTACTGAGGATCATCTGCTGTGACTCTGCTCATCCAGTCCTGTTTGGGTTCTGCTCTCCTGGTGTTGCTGTCGTAGTGATCTATCTGAGCTTCATCAACCAACCCAACAACCACAAACTCTGGGAAGTTTGGGACTCCAGAAGACGCAGTGTAGAAATACTTCAGAGAGTGAGTCACTGTAAGAAAGAATATAATGTGATCATTTCAGTTTTTATATCACAGTTTTATAAATCAGTAAACATGTTATTTCCACACAGAATCAAAGAGAACTTCAGTACATTGAAGACATCCTGATAATCTCTGTTGTGCAGTTAATAAATACTAAAATAAACAGATAAAGATTTCGCTCTTTAATATTTCTGCTGAATTTGTCTTGAAATATTTATTTATTCTGAATTAAAATATTAAATGAGTCAAATATTTAGGTCACACATTCGTGTTCCTGACTTTCATTGATAGAAACAGTTTATAAAATCAGGCTTTATTTGTTTCTCTGGTGCTGAAATCTGTGTGAAGTGAAACTGTTGTCATTTTTCCTGGTCAAGTAATTATTGATCATTTATAATCATAGAAGTTGTTTTTAAATATAACTAACAAGTAAAACAATAAAAAACATTTTTAAGAAAAAATATCATAATTCTTTGATTTCAGCTACTCAAAAGTGAAGATAATTGTTAGCAGCTCTATTCTACACTTTCTATTAGTATCAGTTATATACTGGAGTAAAAGCTGATTTATTATTAAAACGTATTAAATAAACAGTATAAACCAACGATGCTGGAGTTTTGAGGCTGATATCAATATTTAATATATTAACCGACAGTTTTCTTATATATAAAAACATAAATAAACTTGATCCAGACTCCTTAGATTAGTTTTTTGTATTTTTGTGTGTCCAAGATAAATACTGAGCAGGACGTGTCACAGGTTTAAATAAACAGTGCTCTCTGCTGGACAAACTGTGGAACCAGACACTGTTTCCACCTCAAACCCAGTTTGGCATTTCTCTACTTTAATTTCTTGTTTCTTACCTGCTGATTTATACACAGATACCAATATATCTGCAGTGAGATAATATCAGCAGATATATCGGAGGCCGGTTCATCGATCCAGCTCCAAACAGCAAGCTACTGTACTTACAGTAAATGGAATAAATACCAACTAAAATTGTTTTAACGCCTTGTTTTTATGTTTCTTTTACATATTTTCTTAATTAATCTGAGTGTGTTGGACTGTTTTGCGCTGCGTAGTTCTGCTGCCATTTTAATATTAGGATCGATCAAACAGTTTTGATATCAATGGTCCTGATGAAATTCATTAAAATAAAAGCCCAATTAATGGAAAATAAAATAAAAGACAAATACACGTTTTAACAGCCATTTTCAGAACAGAAACTTTTAGGGATCAATGAGATGAACAGACAGGATTTACTCACGTGACTTTAACATTATGGGTTTGTTACTTTTTAACATTTCTATAATCTGCAAAGAAGTCCTGAATCTAAACCTCAAAGACCATCAGAAGAACCATAAATCCACATATTCAGTATATAAAGACATGACGCACTTTTTCTTCTACAATTAACCGAGTTAGACAGAAAACTTGTAAACTTACCTGCCGCGGCGCCATGAAGGCTTATTCCCAGGAGAGCCAGAAAAAACAACGACTTCATTGTGGCCATTTTAGGCTTTGATAGACAATCAAGCCTACATATTTCTTTAACCAGAGAAAAAATATTCTTTTTCCGGAGAAAAACTTTGCAACGAGGGTGAAGCATGGATGTATAAAGAGAACTGGATTCAGTGTTGGAGGCCAGGCCTCGTTCATTCCTATAGAAGTTGCTCAGTGGCGCATGAAGCAAACATCCGGGTATTCAGAATGCGGAAGTTTACAGATTTTCCCGCTCTGTTGGGCACATAGAGCATGCGCACTAGCGTTTCCATAAGCCCCGCCCCCAGCCGCTCGGTCCTGGGCTCGTTCACATGAACAGCAGAATAAAGTAACTCTGGATCCAGCTGTCAGTGAACTTTACAACTTTTAGGACCTAATGATTTAAATAAGGGCTATTCAACTATGAGAACTGGGTAGTTGATGTACCTCAAAAAAAATTATCCACTGAGTTACAGACGTCTCTTTCTCAATGTTAGTCAATGGGAAAAAGTACTTTTGGGCACAATGGCGTCACGTGACGGACCCGGAAGTTGTAATTCCACCGTTTGGCCGCTATGTCAAATTGGCTTCAAAGTGTGGCGCACTTCCTGGGGGCTTGGTGTGAAGTGAGGATAAAACATGGAGGGACATCATCTGAGCCAATGGGAATTTAGGCTGAGCGTCAACGTCACTAGTAACTCGGTAAAACTGACTCACTGAGGTTATGAACGAAAGTGAAAGTAAACCAGCTTGTTTTCAGCCCATGTGAGAGGAGGGGGAGACATGCGGGGCTTTATTCTGGTGTCTCCGCTGTGTTCACATCTGAAAGGAGAATTATACCTTCTGCTGCTCAGATCTTCTCTCTTGTTCTGTCGGCTGATGTGATATAATGTGGAGAAATGTGTTCATGCTGTGGGAGGTCAGAGGTTACTGTCAGCCACACATCAGATACTCTGCAGTGTGTGTGGATGCTTGTTTAGTGTCTTATTGTTCTTTTTGTTCTGTCTGGACTGAAAACAGCCCTGATCAAAATATCAGCAGCAGACAACAAATCCAAGTGTGGTTTCACTGATGTAATAGTGAGTAAATGTGGTGAGGTGCCCCCCCCAGTGGTTCAACCCTGCAGCTCATGTGCAGCAGTGCAGTTTCTCAGTGTGGACTGTTATTATCTGTTGTTTTAAACACATCTGTGTGCAACCAAACATCTGGTTATTAAATGAGAAGGAGGGGGAACATGTTGCATCCTTTTTAAAGTCTGTATCCAATAAGGTGTTTTTTTTATGTGTCAGTGTGTTTCAGTTCAGGTCTACACACTGTTATTAGGCCAATATTAGGACAGGCAATATAATAAAAACACAACACAGCTGTAGCGAGTTGGGGACACACCACAAAACCACCAGGACACCACAGCTCTCTTTGGATTTCTTTTACTCAGATGAATCTGTAATAATACAACATGTGACAGGGGCTGCATCAGCTCACACTCTCTCGTCAGACTACTGTGAAGATGCATAAAGTAATAATGTAAAACAACTATAAAACAAAAATAAAATAAATATGCCCAGCCTCACATGTCTAATCCATCACCTGGTAAGCACAATAACTCCCACACAACATTACAAAGGCAACAAGACACATCACACTCGCTCTGTGCAAATCCCACAGGAAATAAAACTACATTTCCCATGATGCAGCTAGAGGCGGCACTTCACAAGAACACAGCTGAGGACTCTCGCTGTAACTTTAAAAGGCTTCACGTTACAGACTTCCGCTTTACATGCTACACCTATCTTACGTCGCTCTTTGAGAACACGGTCACGTTGCTGTGCGTCAAACACCGGAACAACGTTCAGGAGCAGAAGACTCACAGCGCATGCGCCACAGCGAGACAGGGAGTTCACTGATCAAAATACTCAACAGATTCACATGAAAATAAAAAAGGTACATAAGATATGACTCTGATTGTCAATCATTGAATATCAAACAAGATTATAAAAGTAGTAAAATCTGTAACCCCCTCCTCTCATTATTGGCAATCAGGATCTCCCCTTTGAGACGATACCAACTCACTCACAGTGCAGGGGCTTAAAGTTTGCTGGAAAACCAAAACACACCATTACAGTTTCCGTGAAATAATATTTCACTTCAGGGTTTTAATTTGAGATGAAAATAAAATAAATCAAACCAAAGCAGAAAGAGTCAGAGAGCTTCTCGAACACAAACAGCAGGTCAGCTCTGTCCTGCAGGCTAAATGTGAGGTGTCTGAGTTGAAAGATGTCTCTGCTATGTGTGTCCAATGTTTAGGTAGGCCTATGTCAAAGGTCTGGCGCTATCCGGGATGGATGTCCCTTGGGGGTCGTTTTCCTAAAGTTCCAAAGAGATGAGAGCAGTTTCAACATGAACTATATGTTCCACCTTCTCTTTCTTTAAAATAGCCATATATGGTTATGAGGTTGGCTCTGAGCCAATCCTGACACCACACATTAGCTATACCATGAGGCTTTAAAAGGTGGAGTTTGAGTGGAAAACGAGAGAGATTCACATTGGCTTCGGATCTTCTCACAAGCAATCCATGGTGCTTGTTTTGATGCTGTACTTTTTGTAATAAACCTTTTTATATAACTATGTCGGTGTCAGCAGAGATTCCTTCATCATCATCACATCATCGCTACAGAAGATAAAACAAATGCTCCGGAACTGATGTGGAGCTGTGAATGCTGAAAACTGCTTCAACTAGAGAAATGTAACACCTCTGTTGATGTTTGAACACCTGATGCTGTTTTTCACTTTGCTCTTGCTTTAACACGTTTCATACCCTGTTTCCATCCTCATTTATTGCTTCTGAAGCACTTTATAAAGGTCACAGAATTTAGGTTTAATTAAAGAAAAATTAACAATGAACTCAGATCCTTTGTTGTCGTTTCTTCGAATGAGAATATTGTTCAGGATTAATACACAAATAAAGCAACATGTAAGACTTAAGACACTTTATTTGTCATTGTAGGAACACAACAACATTATGTTTAGTAACTCAGAGACCAGCAGCAATAAAAAAAGATAAAAACAAGGTTAATAAACAAGATCAACAAACCAGATAGGATAAATATTCTGAGGTAGCGTCCTCTATCTATATATAATAAATACAGGCACTTGCATGAGGTGGGTAAACAGTGACAGTGCAATATAAAAAATGTATTCCACAAAAATGAGGTTGATCTGTAGCTGAGGGGAGGGTAAGGGGACAAACAGACTGTGACCTGGGTGGGTTGGGTCCTCACTGATGTTGCCGGCCTTCTTGTGTAGACAGGTAGCGTGCACTGTGTCCAGGTATGGGAGCACAGTTCCCACAATATTCAGGACCAAGTTGATGTCCGAACACCAGTCCACCAGATGTTGGACCTCCTCTCTGTAGTGTGTCTCCTTATTGTTATTACACGCAGCCCTGCGGTGCACCTGTGTTCAGGATGAGTCCATAATCAATAAGAAGAGTGAAGGGGCTCATCCCGGGTTGTTGAATTTGTCTAGTTTATGGGGGATTATAGTGTTGAAAGCGGAGCTGAAGTCAACAAATAGCACCCTGACGTGTGTGTTTGGATGCTCCAGGTGGGCTGTATAAAGTGCGATGGAGACTGAATCCCTCGTAGATCTGTGTCCTCGACAAGCAAACTGGTGGCTGTCCAGATCAGTGGGGGTGATGGCCTTGACGTGAGACAGTACAAGCCTCTCAAAGCACTTCATAACAAGTGGTGTTAGGGAAACAGGGCGATAGTCGTTAAGGCTTTTAACTGCTGTCTCTTTGGGCCCCGGGACGATGGTGGAGGGTTTAAGACAGGTGGGGACTGCCGTCAGGTGGGGACCTTCGTCACTTCTTTCTGGGGATCCTGTAGGCCAGCGTGTCGCCTGTCCTGGAGGCAGCATCTCGTACCCCGAGCAGAGACTGTACTTTTCTGTCCAACCAGGGTTTTTGGTGTGGAAACTCCTTGATGTTTTGGTGGTTAGGACTGTCTCAGTACAGAAGTCTGTGTAGGCCCAGACAGATGAAGTGTGTTCTTCTAAGTCTGTTGAAATGATGTGACACATCCTGATAATGTAGTAGCTGTATTGTTTGTGACATTGAGGCTTGAACTCTGGTTGACAAAGGCTTTTTGTGATCAATACCTGAGTTTCTCACTGAGTTCACCTTTACAGAGAAGTCAGCAGTGGGACAGCGCCCCCTGTGGACAGAGTATGAGGATGTCACCTGACTTACTGTTCGCATCAATTTGTCAGAACATCATGATAATCCACGACTCTGCTCATATGTATTCATCAAATAAAGAATAATACGAATAAAATAAAATCCATTTAGAATATATTTAGTGTCAATGAACAGCCTCGCTGCTGCCTCAAACCTAAAAAATACTTTTAACAACTATCAACCTCCAGTAAACAACAATAAACAAATAACACTTAACTGGGTTTTCAGAAAAAGTTTATTCATTAATAAAACCCAAATCTGTACAAGTTGTAGTAAAAATGGGGCATGTTACACTCTATACAGTAATGTCCTCAATTATCCCTCCACACAAACACACAAATTGTAATGACTGAACATCTAAAAAAACTGAAAAGAACAAGAAACACTGAGAGAAATGTAAGAAAAAAACTATTTGAAAGAAGTTTACATTTCCTGATTATACAGTTATTTTCAGTTTTATATTTTATTTTTATCTGACATGTCATTTTTAAGTGAAGGACAAGAAATCCAGTTCACCACATAAATACTTCTCGTCAATAAAAACTTTGTCTGGACACAAAGAGCAGCAGAGATTGGAGATCATCTCTACACCACTACAGAGTTTAGAGCTGCTGTACACGACACAACAGCACAGAGACGCTCCAGCATCCCAGCATCACTGTGTTCAACTCCACCGATGTCGTCCGCTGTCAGAGGGTGTGTGGATTTTAAATGTTAAGGTGTAACATTAAAATACAGCTGATGGTACAATGAATATCCAGCCCCTCGTGAACCTCACCATCAATTTAACCCTCACACTCAATATTTATGATAACCACTGTTTTATGTCCTTATTCCTAGAATAATTCTGTACATTATTTTTTCATTATCTCATTATTTGTTAAATTCATCTTCCTTGAAGTGATGTTTTTTTATTTATTCATTTTAAGTTGCAATAATATGATTTTCTCAACCTTCTGTAGATATAACAATTAAATTATTGTCCATCTCAGAATGAAACACAAATGCATCCATTGTACTCACACACATGAGAACTCCTTCAGTGGTCAGATCAGAAATACTTTGCAAATCTGTTCCGGAATTATAATTTCTTTTAAACAGATATATTACCTAAACTGAATGTTAGTGTAAATGCATTGAATCTATTATCTAACTGGATCCAGCTGAGGCCTCAGCATACTGAAGAGATGGTGATTTATATCAGAATAACATCAAACTGGGAGCTGTCGGCGTATTTTAATATAGTTTATTATTTTAGTTTGGTAATTTTAATTTTAATTATCTAATAGATTGAATTATATTAATTATGGTATCAAGAGACCAGAGGGCTGTTTATGTTCAGCAGGCATTAATACAGTTGAAGTCAGAAGTTTACATACACTTAGGTTGAAATCATTAAAACTCATTTTTCTTTTAACAAACTGTAGTTCTGGCAAGTCAGTTAGGACATCTACTTTGTGCATGACACAAATTGTTTTTAAAAAATGCTTTAAGTTTGATTATTTCACTTATAATACAAAAGTATCTGTATCCACAGTAAAATGAGTCCTATATCGTCCCAACCTGAAAGGCCACTCAACAAGGAGGAAGCCACTGCTCCAACACCTCCATAAAAACACCAGACTATGGCTTGCAACTGCACATGGGGACACAGATCTTACTTTCTGGAGAAATGTCCTCTGGTCTGATGAAACAAAATGTAACTGTTTGATCATAATGGCCATCGTCATGTTTGGAGGAAAAAGGAGGAGACTTGCAAGCTGAAGAACACCTTCCCAACTGTGAAGCAGGGGGGTGGCAGCATCATGTTGTGGGAGGGACTGGTGCACTTCACAAAATAGATAGCATCGTGAGGAAGAAAAAATATGTGGATATATTGAAGCAACATCTCAAGACATCAGTCAGGAAGTTAAAGCTTGTTTGCAAATGGGTCTTCCAAATGGACAATGAACTCAAGCATACTTCCAAAGTTGTGGCAAAGGACAACAAAGTTAAGGTTTTGGAGTGGCCGTCGTAAAGCCCTGACCATAATCCATTAGAAAATGTATGGACAGAACTGAAAAGGCGTGTGCAAGCAAACCTGGATGGGTTACACCAGTTCTGTCAGGAGGAATGGGCCAAAATTCCAGCAACTTATTGTAGGAAGCTTGTTGAAGGCTGCCCTAAACATCTGACCCAAGCTAAACAATATAAAGGCAGTGCTACCAAATACTAACCCACTTCTGACCCACTGGGAATGTGATGAAAGAAAGAAAAGCTGAAATAAATCATTCTGTCTACTATTATACTGACATCTCACATTTTTAAAATAAAGCAGTGATCCTAACTGACCTAAGACAGGGAATGTTTACTAGGATTAAATGTCAGGAGTTATGAAAACTGGGTTTAAATGTATTTGGCTAAGGTGTATGTAAACTTCTGACTTCAGCTGTATATTAAAACATTGCCATAAACTACTTTATGTTGCGTACATTTTTATGAGAAAAGTGAATACTCAGGAAATATTCAAAATAATAGTAGCATATGTGTAGATTAACAAAAAGAGTGAGACTTCTGGAATATTTAGGGTTTCAATGAACAGCAGAACAAGAACAGGATTTGACATTTATTTATGTATACAGGAAGTGATATTATCCATTGCTGTTTTGTAAACACACAACAGAAAGAAACTGTCCCTAAATCCAGGACATTATATGAACACTGAAAAACTTGACTGGAAACATCCCATGTTTTATTGTGATTATTACTATCATTCCTGTGTGCTGTACTGGCATTTTAAAATGTCCACTGACACATTGTGCAAATAAGATTCTGTATTTTTAACATCATTGAGCTTTTAGAACAAGACAACAGATACAATAAAAATCTGTCAAAATAATCATTTTCTGCCACAAAAGTAGCTTTTTGATCAAAAGTTAAATAATCAAAGTAAGCTGCCAGTGATCAGAACATGAAGCACATCCATAAACTATTGTGTTTTCAGCTAAATCAGCGTTTCATCAACCAGAAAGAAAAAAAAAAATCAATAAACTGAAGGTCACATAGTTTAAAGTACTGTGGCACCCACCAGCCACAGACAGCAGGTTTAAACACTGATAAGGCATTTTATATCAAGCTGGCAAACAAACTCCACCTACTGGCACTAACTGTGTGCTTCATCACGCCACATGCTGCGTGCCAGAGGTTAACGGGGGAGACAAAGGCCAGAGTATCACCTGCGGCTCTTCAACAGGTGCTTCTTATCATCCCATCACTGCCCCACAACATCAGTTCCACTTGGCTACAGTCAAAGGGCAGTGAAAAACTAAATGTAGCTACGCTCACTGATGTGTAAACATATATGTGGAATCACAAAAAGACACATACATTTAAAACACTTTATTTAAGAGAAAAACAACACTATAAAAGGAGTGACACAGCAGGGCAATTTCATTTTAAATTAATCCATGTAGCCCAACAAAGGAAGTGATTTTAAACTTTGGCATTCACTTTTTTTGTTTACAAAACTAGGAGAGAAAATGTCCTTTTTCCCTAATAACCAGCAGAAATATTTACAAGAACATTCATCAGTGTGCTGCCAAGCTGTAAACGCCCTGCAAATCTTTTTTATATAAGAAAAATGTATTTATAATATTGTTTCAAAACAGATCAAAAGAAGGAAATTATGAAACAACCAAATTCTCCCAATTATTTCAGAAAAACCTCAAAGACATAAATTATAATTTGCTTCTGCCTGGTTGGAATCCAAACAAAATCTTTAAATCTATTTTGAAGAACAAAACAAGTGAACTATTTATACGACTGGCAAATAAATGTTTGTACTGATGATTTTATTTTGTGTCTGTGTGCATAGGGGGGGATTTAGAGATGAGCAGCAACCAGATGGAAATATGTGTCCAATGAATTACAAATCAAGATATTTCAACACAGTGAGACAAAACTCCATCCATCCATTTCCTTTCTTGCTCATCCTGCTGAGAGTCGCGGTGGACTGGAGTCAAACCCAGGACGCTTTGGGCGAGAGTTTATCAACAGGAGTAACACCGACACACAACCATTACACTGATTGTTCCAGTGAAATTATCCATAAACCTGAAGGGACAAAAAGGAAATAGAAAACAAAATAATTATAAGTTAAAATAAGTTTGAGTTCAATCCCACAAAGTCACATATTCACAGAATCATTCAGTCATTTAAGTGTGAACATTTTGTAAAGTAACTGTGCTTCTGAAGCATATGTGTTTGTTTTAATTTGGGTTAAAACTATTTCAATAAAGTGCTGTCACTGTTTTTCTAAAGGTTAATAATTGAGTGTTTAATATTACACTTTATCTGACCTGCTGATGTGAAGGTGTCTGAAAGCATCTGTGCCCTTCTCTTAATAATCTCACTTCACTTCATATAAAAACTGTTTCACCTTTGTTGTGGAAGATTAATTTAAAGTCAAAGATTTTCTTTACAACTACAATGTGTCACAGAAGTTTTACAGTGAATAAAGATCCCAAAGGGTTCTTTTGTACATAGTTTAGGGGACATTTGTTCAACCAGGAAATAGTGCATATGAAGTTTCCATAACTCACTGTGTTCAGGCTGGTGTGAGTTTCAGTGATGGTCTGGATTCAGTTTCTGAGAGAGTTCAGAGCTGTTTTCAGAAGACGGAGGGCATTTGGCTGAAATATAAAGCAAATACAAGTAATTTTAGTTCTCACTATCGCCAAAAACATTCCAACAATCTCTTGTTTTCAAAAAGTCCACAATACTATTCACAACACAGTCAGGAAACTGTGTGACTCCACTTTCTACTCCTGAGCAGCTGTCTTAAAGTGTTCGTTAGGTGACGTAAAAAAGAAGCTCAGTCTTCAAGGGACATTAATGTATCTGAATGCATTACCAGTAAAACACATAATAATAAATATAACTGTATTTTCAAATAGTAAACTGGAGTTAAACACAAGATATGAAAAATATGATGAAATATAGACGTAAAAATAATAAATCATATTTAACTAAAATATGAATTTGGCTCCTCTAGTTCTGTTGTTTGGAACAGATTTTGGTGCGCTGGGAATTAAAGTTTGTTTCACTTTTGCAATTTTGGATAAAAGCATCAACTCAAAGCCTAAAATCTAAATACTAAAGAAAACAAACGAGACAATGTTTCTGTTTAAGTCTCTCACCGTTCTTCTTTTTGTAAACCATGAATCCAATGGCAGCGATGAGGACGAGAGCGAGAACAACCACCGCAACAACGACGATGACGGTCATGTTAATGGGATTCTCTGTAGAGCAGAAAACAACAAAAAAATCAACATGTACAAATGAAGCAGGTCAGAAGAGAAGAACATCCATTTGCCAACTAGACCACCATCCTGTTGGATTTTGGCACAATGAGAGTTTCTGATAATCATATTCAAACACCTTTTTGACCATCAGCACACTTGGCCATCTTTATTTTGACTTATTTACTGATTCATCCAGTCATTAAATAATTCCATCCACTCATCTTCTAAAACTGACCAGGAGTTAAGGCCTGAAAAGCTCTCAAACATTATACAATAATCTTTTCCAATGATTTGAAAATTAAAATAAATTTAAATCTTAAAACTTTATTCAAAATATAAAATGAAAAGAAAAAATATATACTGATCTACACCCTTAAAATTCTATACAAAAAATAAATGAAAGAAACTGAAAAAACACATGAACTGCAGGACTGTTACAGTAAAATAAATGTGTGTTTCCCACCTTCATCACTTCTGATTCCAGTCTTGCCTTCGTTGGTCCTGATCGCTGCTTTGTCCAGTTTGGTGACGACGTCATCCTTCATACCAGAGAGCTGAAACACACATTCGTACTTGGTCCAGTCTTCAGATGCACCTGGCTTCAGGTCAACACTCATCTGGAAGGATCCATCGTGGTTGGGGAGGATCTCTCCGAGGTCCACGTCCTCATGAAGCTCCTCTCCATCTTTCCTCCAGAAGATCGTGGCTCTGTCAGGGTAGAAACCTGTAGCGTGGCAGCTGACTGGAGAGGAGGGAGTCTTCTGGAGGAGAGACACTGAGGGGGGGTCTGGAGAGTAAAGAGAAGGACAGTTAATAGATTCTTTATAATTATTTACTGTATATATTATTACTTAGTTAATTTAATATTATCATTCCTATTTAATGTATTTTAAATGCCTTGGAAACACATACACTGTATATGTATGTATCCAATGCAAATATACATTATTGAAATGTAACTGAGAAAAGAAGTGAGAGACAAAGGGGAAACAAGACTAGATCAAAACCTAGTATATGTCTGGACCGTGTGTGGTCAATGTGCTCCTGAGGACATAATAGAGACCGTCTGCACCTCGCTGTAAACATTTGTTTATGCTCGACGCAGCGTTTCGGCTCCAGGTCGTCACGCTGCGTGGTCGTGCACCTCCCAGTTGAGTGCCCATTCAGCACGCCAGGCTTTTAATTTTAAGATCGACGAGTTTGAAAGTTTATTTTGTTTGTTTGCTTTTTCTCACTTTGTTGAATACAAAAGTTCCAACAGGCGTCTAGAAAACATAACATCAGTTCATTACAATACAACTGAGAATATGACTGTAACTAAGTTCATTTACTCAAGTACTGTACTTGAGTATTTCCATTTTATGCATCTCTATACTTCTACTTCTCTACATCTCAGAGGCAAAGATTTTACTTTTTCCTCCTCTACATTTGTCTGAAGGTTTAGTTACTTGTCTGATTACAAGTTTTCATACCCTTCCTGTCCAGTGAATTTTTTTGATAAACTGAAGGATTAATTGTTCCTTTATGGGTTGAGAAAATTCTCCTACTTCTTAAAATAAAACTATATAAAAAAAGAAAATTGGATTAGCCGAGAAAATTTGTATAAAATGTTTTTTTTATTTATTCTTTAAAATCATTTTATTTTATTTTATAGAATAAATAAAATTATATAATATGATGCATATCCGTAGATTAAACAACCCAACAGTTTTAGTTAAAATGAGCACAACCATAAACATCTACAGCAGTAAAATACAAAACATAATAAATAATAGTAAAACACTGACAGGGACCATGTTTTAGCAGAATGAGTACTTTTACTTTTGATACTTTAAGTAGGCGACATTTTGCTAAAAATACTTTTACTTCAGTAAAGAATCTGAATACTTTACACACCACCAGATAAATAACTTAAATTAAGAAATAAACTAATTAATACATTTTTACTATTAATATGTGGACAATGGCCAATTTTAAAAATGTTTCCTCCTGAGGACGTGATTGAGGACTGTTGGTTCTGAAGGAGGACGACCTCCAACACTCGGCCGACCGATGGTGTCACTTCATCAGTCAGTCGGGGACAGACTTTCCCGTTTACAGCCCCGCGTTTCTGCGGTCCAGACAAAAAGACAGAAGAAGAGAGGTGAGGAGGGGGAGACAGATCAGAGAGGGAGGAGGAGGACAGAGAGAGAGAGAGAGAGAGAGAACATGGAGGGAAAGAGTGTTGATAAATGTGAGAGAGAGACGGAGATAAATGAGGTAAAGTGAGAGAACATGAGAGAGAGAGAAATGGGTGTAAACTGAGACAAAGTGAGTCTCTGTATGTTGGTTCATATTTATTCTAATGTTCCTGTTGGTGTGAAACAGGAGAAATATTAACGCTGTTGTGTCCATGAAACTACATCAGGTCATGTGATTCTACCTGTTCTCAGCAGAGAGTTCCTCCCATAGTCCACATACTTCTTCAGCCACTCAGGACAAATCTGGGTGATGTAGTTCTTGTTCTGAGCTATCAAAGCTTTGTTATTGTCCCACTTGTGTTTGGTGATGACAGCCTGTGGTGTTGGAGCGATCCATGTCTCTGTCTTCAGGTCCAATGAGATGAAGTCTTCTCCATCATAACCATGCTGATTAAAACCTTTAACCTCATCAGTCTGATCATCCCACTCACAGCCGTACATCACCTGGTAAATGTGAACACCTGAGAGAGAGAGAGACAGACAGACAGAGAGAGACAGACAGAGACAGAGAGACAGACAGAGACAGACAGACAGACAGACAGAGAGACAGACAGACAGAGAGACAGACAGACAGAGAGACAGACAGCATTAAACCAGAGTGCGATCACAGTCCGGTCGTCTATTATCAGCTGATATCACATCTTTACCACAGAGACACACTGATCCACAGACACCAGAACAGAGCATCTACACCTCCTGCTGTTATCGGCTCCATGAAAGCCGCTCGCAGCCAATCATCATCTGGACCGTGTGGACGGCTTAGAGAGACAGAGAGGCAGAGAGGCTGCTGGGAAACAGAGTCAGATCCTAACACAGTTTATTTTGATTTATTTATTTTCACCACAGAGACACACAGCCTCCGCTGAGACCAACACACGACAGTTTGTCTCCACTGTTGAAGGCGGCGTGGCTTCATGTGAGCTGCAGGAACAGACACACACACTGAGGCGGAGTCCTGACCAGCAGACGCAGATTGAACCTGATCCTGGACCGAACGAGCGGATCGGTCCAACAACATCCTCTTCCTGTGAGAAACTACAGACGAGCTGGTCCCGAAGCTGCTCTCGAAGCCTCCGCTGAAGGACAGTTTCAGTCCAGGATTAGTCTCCAGACTCCAGCTGCTCAGCCGGGACAGTGTGTCCTGTTCAGCAGTGTGTTACTACAACTGGTCAGAACCAGGCACAGACCATCAGGACCACTATGGAGACTGGGAGGCAGTCTGTGTGTCCTGATTGGTCCGTCCGTCAGTCCATCATTCAATACAACCAACAGCTGTTTCCACCTGCAGATGTTGGCTTGATGCTGCTGATGGGACGGACCAACACACTGTGGTCAGAACAGTAGAGTTAAACTAATCTAATCTGTAGTTCTACTGTATATTTAGGGCGGAAATTAATGATTATTTTCATTATCAGTTGTTATTTGAGTAATTGATTAACCATTTACTTATTTTAAAATGACAGAAAAAGGTGAAAGATGGTCATCACAAGTTCCCAGAGACAAAGGGGAAATCTTCAAATTGCTTCTTTTGTCGGACCAACACTGAACAGTATTTAATTTATAATGATATTAAACAGAGAAAAGCAGCAAATTCTCATATTTGAGATGCTGGAACTAGAAAATATTTGGCATTTTTGCTCAATAAAAGACTTAAATGATTATTTGATTATCAAAAATGTTGTCAATTCATTTTCTGTTGGTCAACTAATCGATTAATTGACTAATTGTTTCAGCACTATATATGTTTATTATGGCACAGACACACTGTGGTCAAGTAAAGTTAATCTAATCTAATCTGTAGTTGTACTATATATATGTATATTATGGGATGGACACACTGCGGTCAGTACAGTAGAGTCGTGCTGTTAAACTCTTTAAACTCTGATCTGAATGAGACATTTCCCACGTTGTCCTGTCAGCCAGGTTTATTAAAACATCCTGCTGCTCCTCTCATGTGGGGACCCGGCAGAAGCAGCCTGTGTCCCATTTACAGTCCTGCTCCGTAGCTTGAGAAACCAGGAAGTAATGTTCCTCCCTCAGCTGTGTGCTGTAAAACTGTTGTGACAAACAGGTTCCTACAGTCGAGTTATTATGGACCAACTCGCTGGGGGCAGTTCAGTAGAGTTATTCTGATCTAATCTGGAGGAGATACAGTGTTATTCTCTCTGCTGGTTATTATGGGATGGACAGAAACACTGTGTCAGTGCAGCAGAGCAGCATCCAGTAGTCTCAGTCTCTGTAATGTTTCTGTTGGGTCTGACTGTGTGTTTCAGCCGAGAAAAGCCTCCATTAAACAGTTTAATCTACATGAAGAAAACACTCCTGACGGATGAAGAGTGTGTGTGTGTGTGTGTGTGTGTGTGTGTCAGAGAGTTTGTGTGTGTGTGTGTGTGGTAACATCTGTTCACTGAAACACAGGATGAAAATATAAACAACATTTTATCAGTAGAACGTGAAACATGAACAAACCTCCAGTTTGGTTGAAGCGCGGCTTTAAAATTTCAATGTTGGCTTTGAAGACCTGCTGGGTACCCATACGGAGACCAGTCTGCCTCTCCCAGTACTGAGGATCATCTGCTGTGACTCTGCTCATCCAGTCCTGTTTGGGAACGTCTTTCCTGGTGTTGCTGTCGTAGTGAAACATCTGAACTTCATCAACCAACCCAACAACCACAAACTCTGGGAAGTTTGTGACTCCAGAAGACCCAGTGTAGAAATACTTCAGAGAGTGAGTCACTGTAAGAAAAAATATAATGTGATCATTTCAGTTTTTATATCACAGTTTTATAAATCAGTAAACATGTTATTTTCACACAGAATCAAAGAGAATTTCAGTACATTCAAGACATCCTGATAATCTCTGTTGTGCAGTTAATAAATACTTAAATAAAAAGATAAAGATTTTGCTCTTTACTTTAATATTTCTGATAAGTATATATATATATATTGTCATTTTTCATGGTCAAGTAATTATTGATCATTTATAATCATTGAAGTTGTTTTTAAATATAATTAACAAGTAAAACAATATCTGACCCAGTCACTTGTGAACTTTTCATACTTTCATATATGTTGATTTATGTAAATTATATTTAATTTCAACTCCAAACATCTTTGATTACAAATATTTTGTGAAAACCAAATCTTCTGTATTTTGTGACAATCACAGAAAAATGTTACCGGACACGTCTTTACATTTCAGAAAGTTCTTTTCAGTAATATTTTTTAACTTTATCTCTCATGTGGTCATTCTGTACTGGATCTGCAACGATTAGTTGATTTATAGATTAGTTGTCAACTATTGAATTCATTACCAACTATGTTGATTATCAATTAATCGTTTTGAGACATTTTTTAAGAAATAATAAGATAATGAAGATAATTGTTAGTTGCAGCTCTATTCTACAGTTTGTATTAGTATCAGTTATATACTGGAGTAAAAGCTGATTTATTATTAAAACGTATTAAATAAACAGTATAAATCAACGATGCTGGAGGTTTGAGGCTGATATCAATATTTAATATATTAACCGACAGTTTTCTTATATATAAAAACATAACTAAACTTGATCCAGACTCCTTAGATTAGTTTTTTGTATTTTTGTGTGTCCAAGATAAATACTGAGCAGGACGTGTCACAGGTTTAAATAAACAGTGCTCTCTGCTGGACAAACTGTGGAACCAGACACTGTTTCCACCTCAAACCCAGTTTGGCATTTCTCTACTTTAATTTCTTGTTTCTTACCTGCTGATTTATACACAGATACCAATATATCTGCAGTGAGATAATATCAGCAGATATATCGGAGGCCGGTTCATCGATCCAGCTCCAAACAGCAAGCTACTGTACTTACAGTAAATGGAATAAATACCAACTAAAATATATTTTAAATATTATCTGATTGAAGAAAATATCCAGAGATCAAACAATACAACGATATGACTTTAATATTTATGTTCAGGAGGTTTTCATTGATCCTGTGTGTTTTTATTAACATTAACATTATTGTTAATTGTAAACAGTTCAGATTAAATATATTGACGTGTTTCCAGACTGTGAAAATATGTTGTTTGTGCATAATGAATGAAAAAACTAATGCAATATTTACATAATTTCTAAACTTAAATTTTTTATATAAAACAGTCATTGCTCTATATATAGTTTTATACAAGAAACACTTTGTTTTAACGCCTTGTTTTTATGATTTTTACATATTTTCTTAATTAATCTGAGTGTGTTGGACTGTTTTGCGCTGCGTAGTTCTGCTGCCATTTTAATATTAGGATCGATCAAACAGTTTCGATATCAACTCTCCTGATGAAATTAATTAAAATAAAAGCCAAAATAATGGAAAATAAAATAAAAGACAAATACACGTTTTAACAGCCATTTTCAGAACAGAAACTTTTAGGGATCAATGAGATGAACAGACAGGATTTACTCACGTGAACTTTAACATTATGGGTTTGTTACTTTTTAACATTTCTATAATCTGCAAAGAAGTCCTGAATCTAAACCTCAAAGACCATCAGAAGAACCATAAATCCACATATTCAGTATATAAAGACATGACGCACTTTTTCTTCTACAATTAACCGAGTTAGACAGAAAACTTGTAAACTCACCTGCCGCGGCGCCATGAAGGCTTATTCCCAGGAGAGCCAGAAAAAACAACGACTTCATTGTGGCCATCTGAGTGACTGAGAGATTATCGATTAATATGTTTGTTTGTCCAGAGAAAGAGACTCTGTCCTTCACTTTGAGCAGCGAGGGAGAAGTGAGGAGAAGAGGAGAAGAGGCGCTGACTTCAACCTCCCTCTGAGCCAATGGGAATTTAGGCTGAGCGTCAACGTCACTAGTAACTCGGTAAAACTGACTCACTGAGGTTATGAACGAAAGTGAAAGTAAACCAGCTTGTTTTCAGCCCATGTGAGAGGAGGGGGAGACATGCGGGGCTTTATTCTGGTGTCTCCGCTGTGTTCACATCTGAAAGGAGAATTATACCTTCTGCTGCTCAGATCTTCTCTCTTGTTCTGTCGGCTGATGTGATATAATGTGCAGAAATGTGTTCATGCTGTGGGAGGTCAGAGGTTACTGTCAGCCACACATCAGATACTCTGCAGTGTGTGTGGATGCTTGTTTAGTGTCTTATTGTTCTTTTTGTTCTGTCTGGACTGAAAACAGCCCTGATCAAAATATCAGCAGCAGACAACAAATCCAAGTGTGGTTTCACTGATGTAATAGTGAGTAAATGTGGTGAGGTGCCCCCCCCAGTGGTTCAACCCTGCAGCTCATGTGCAGCAGTGCAGTTTCTCAGTGTGGACTGTTAGTATCTGTTGTTTTCAACACATCTGTGTGCAACCAAACATCTGGTTATTAAATGAGAAGGAGGGGGAACATGTTGCGTCCTTTTTAAAGTCTGTATCCAATAAGGTGTTTTTTTTATGTGTCAGTGTGTTTCAGTTCAGGTCTACACACTGTTATTAGGCCATTATTAGGACAGGCAATATAATAAAAACACAACATAGCTGTAGCGAGTTGGGGACACACCACAAAACCACCAGGACACCACAGCTCTCTTTGGATTTCTTTTACTCAGATGAATCTGTAATAATACAACATGTGACAGGGGCTGCATCAGCTCACACTCTCTCGTCAGACTACTGTGAAGATGCATAAAGTAATAATGTAAAACAACTATAAAACAAAATAAAATAAATATGCCCAGCCTCACATGTCTAATCCATCACCTAGTAAGCACAATAACTCCCACACAACATTACAAAGGCAACAATACACATCACACTCGCTCTGTGCAAATCCCACAGGAAATAAAACTACATTTCCCATGATGCAGCTAGAGGCGGCACTTCACAAGAACACAGTTGAGGACTCTCGCTGTAACTTTAAAAGGCTTCAAGTTACAGACTTCCGCTTTACATGCTACACCTGTTTTACAAGATTATAAAAGTAGTAAAATCTGTAACCCCCTCCTCTCATTATTGGCAATCAGGATCTCCCCTTTGAGACGATACCAACTCACTCACAGTGCAGGGGCTTAAAGTTTGCTGGAAAACCAAAACACACCATTACAGCTTCCGTGAAATAATATTTCACCTCAGGGTTTTAATTTGAAATGAAAATAAAATAAATCAAACCAAAGCAGAAAGAGTCAGAGAGCTTCTCGAACACAAACAGCAGGTCAGCTCTGTCCTGCAGGCTAAATGCTCCTGAACTGATGTGGAGCTGTGAACGCTGAAAACTGCTTCAACTAGAGAAATGTAACACCTCTGTTGATGTTTGAACACCTGATGCTGTTTTTCACTTTGCTCTTGCTTTAACACGTTTCATACCCTGTTTCCATCCTCATTTATTGCTTCTGAAGCACTTTATAAAGGTCACAGAATTTAGGTTTAATTAAAGAAAAATTAACATTGAACTCAGATCCTTTGTTGTCGTTTCTTCGAATGAGAATATTGTTCAGGATTATTACACAAATAAAGCAACATGTAAGACTTAAGACACTTTATTTGTCATTGTAGGAACACAACAACATTATATTTAGTAACTCAGAGACCAGCAGCAATTTAAAAAAAGATAAAAACAAGGTAAATAAACAAGATCAACAAACCAGATAGGATAAATATTCTGAGGTAGCGTCCTCTATCTATATATAATAAATACAGGCACTTGCATGAGGCGGGTAAACAGTCAGAGTGCAGTATAAAAAAAGGTATTCCACAACAAATGAGGTTGATCTGTAGCTGAGGGGAGGGTAAGGGGACAAACAGACTGTGACCTGGGTGGGTTGGGTCCTCACTGATGTTGCCGGCCTTCTTGTGTAGACAGGTAGCGTGCACTGTGTCCAGGTATGGGAGCACAGTTCCCACAATATTAAGGACCAAGTTGTTGTCCGAACACCAGTCCACCAGATGTTGCACCTCCTCTCTGTAGTGTGTCTCCTTATTGTTATTACACGCAGCCCTGCGGTGCACCTGTGTTCAGGATGAGTCCATAATCAATAAGAAGAGTGAAGCGGCTCATCCCAGGTTGTTGAGTTTGTCTAGTTTATGGGGGATTATAGTGTTGAAAGTGGAGCTGAAGTCAACAAATAGCAGCCTGACGTGTGTGTTTGGATGCTCCAGGTGGGCTGTATAAAGTGCGATGGAGACTGAATCCCTCGTAGATCTGTGTCCTCGACAAGCAAACTGGTGGCTGTCCAGATCAGTGGGGGTGATGGCCTTGATGTGAGACAGTACAAGCCTCTCAAAGCACTTCATAACAAGTGGTGTTAGGGAAACAGGGCGATAGTCGTTAAGGCTTTTAACTGCTGTCTCTTTGGGCCCCGGGACGATGGTGGAGGGTTTAAGACAGGTGGGGACTGCCGTCACTTCTTTCTGGGGATCCTGTAGGCCAGCGTGCCGCCTGTCCTGGAGGCAGCATCTCGTACCCCGAGCAGAGACTGTACTTTTCTGTCCAGCCAGGGTTTTTAGGTTTGGAAACACCTTGATGTTTTGGTGGTTAGGACTGTCTCAGTACAGAAGTCTGTGTAGGTCCAGACAGATGAAGTGTGTTCTTCTAAGTCTGTTGAAATGATGTGAGACATCCTGATAATGTAGTAGCTGTATTGTTTGTGACATTGAGGCTTGAACTCTGGTTGACAAAGGCTTTTTGTGATCAATACCTGAGTTTCTCACTGAGTTCACCTTTACAGAGAAGTCAGCAGTGGGACAGCGCCCCCTGTGGACAGAGTATGAGGATGTCACCTGACTTACTGTTCGCATCAATTTGTCAGAACATCATGATAATCCACGACTCTGCTCATATGTATTCATCAAATAAAGAATAATACGAATAAAATAAAATCCATTTAGAATATATTTAGTGTCAATGAACAGCCTCGCTGCTGCCTCAAACCTAAAAAATACTTTTAACAACTATCAACCTCCAGTAAACAACAATAAACAAATAACACTTAACTGGGTTTTCAGAAAAAGTTTATTCATTAATAAAACCCAAATCTGTACGAGTTGTAGTAAAAATGGGGCATGTTACACTCTATACAGTAATGTCCTCAATAATCCCTCCACACAAACACACAAATTGTAATGACTGAACATCTAAAAAAACTGAAAAGAACAAGAAGCACTGAGAGAAATGTAAGAGAAAAGCTATTTGAAAGAAGTTTACATTTCCTGATTATACAGTTATTTTCAGTTTTATATTTTATTTTTATCTGACATGTCATTTATAAGTGAAGGACAAAAATCCAGTTCACCACATAAATACGTCTTGTCAATAAAAACTTTGTCTGGACACAAAGAGCAGCAGAGATTGGAGATCATCTCTACACCACTACAGAGTTTAGAGCTGCTGTACACGACACAACAGCACAGAGACGCTCCAGCATCCCAGCATCACTGTGTTCAACTCCACCGATGTCGTCCGCTGTCAGAGGGTGTGTGGATTTTAAATGTTTAGGTGTAACATTAAAATACAGCTGATGGTACAATGAATATCCAGCCCCTCGTGAACCTCACCATCAATTTAACCCTCACACTCAATATTTATGATAACCACTGTTTTATGTCCTTATTCTTAAAATAATTCTGTACATTATTTTCTTATAAAGTAAAAATATTTTTTTCATTATCTCATTATTTGTTAAATTCATCTTCCTTGAAGTGATTTTTTTTAATTTATTCTTTCTAAGTTGCAATAATATGATTTTCTCAACCTTCTGTAGATAAAACAATTAAATTATTGTCCATCTCAGAATGAAACACAAATGCATCCATTGTACTCACATACATGAGAACTCCTTCAGTGGTCAGATCAGAAATACTTTGCAAATCTGTTCAGGAATTATAATTTCTTTTAAACAGATATATTACCTAAACTGAATGTTAATGTAAATGCATTGAATCTATTATCTAACTGGATCCAGCCGAGGCCTCAGCATACTGAAGAGATGGTGGTTTATATCAGAGTAACATCAAACTGGGAGCTGTCTGCGTATTTTAATATAGTTTATTATTTTAATTTGGTAATTTTAATTTTAATTATCTAATAGAGTTAATTATATTAATTATAGTATGAAGAGACCAGAGGGCTGTTTATGTTCAGCAGGCATTAATACAGTTGAAGTCAGAAGTTTACATACACTTAGGTTGAAATCATTAAAACTCATTTTTCTTTTAACAAACTGTAGTTCTGGCAAGTCCGTTAGGACATCTACTTTGTGCATGACACAAATTGTTTTTAAAAAATGCTTTAAGTTAGATTATTTCACTTATGATACAAAAGTATCTGTATCCACAGTAAAATGAGGCATATATCGTCCCAACCTGAAAGGCCACTCAACAAGGAGGAAGCCACTGCTCCAACACCTCCATAAAAACACCAGACTATGGCTTGCAACTGCACATGGGGACACAGATCTTACTTTCTGGAGAAATGTCCTCTGGTCTGATGAAACAAAATGTAACTGTTTGATCATAATGGCCATCGTCATGTTTGGAGGAAAAAGGAGGAGACTTGCAAGCTGAAGAACACCTTCCCAACTGTGAAGCAGGGGGGCGGCAGCATCATGTTGTGGGAGGGACTGGTGCACTTCACAAAATAGATAGCATCGTGAGGAAGAAAAAATATGTGGATATATTGAAGCAACATCTCAAGACATCAGTCAGGAAGTTAAAGCTTGTTTGCAAATGGGTCTTCCAAATGGACAATGAACTCAAGCATACTTCCAAAGTTGTGGCAAAGGACAACAAAGTTAAGGTATTGGAGTGGCCGTCGTAAAGCCCTGACCTCAATCCATTAGAAAAAGTATGGACAGAACTGAAAAGGCGTGTGCAAGCAAACCTGGATGGGTTACACCAGTTCTGTCAGGAGGAATGGGCCAAAATTCCAGCAACTTATTGTAGGAAGCTTGTTGAAGGCTGCCCTAAACATCTGACCCAAGCTAAACAATATAAAGGCAGTGCTACCAAATACTAACCCACTTCTGACCCACTGGGAATGTGATGAAAGAAAGAAAAGCTGAAATAAATCATTCTGTCTACTATTATACTGACATCTCACATTTTTAAAATAAAGCAGTGATCCTAACTGACCTAAGACAGGGAATGTTTACTAGGATTAAATGTCAGGAGTTATGAAAACTGGGTTTAAATGTATTTGGCTAAGGTGTATGTAAACTTCTGACTTCAGCTGTATATTAAAACATTGCCATAAACTACTTTATGTTGCGTACATTTTTATGAGAAAAGTGAATACTCAGGAAATATTCAAAATAATAGTAGCATATGTGTGGATTAACAAAAAGAGTGAGACTTCTGGAATATTTAGGGTTTCAATGAACAGCAGAACAAGAACAGGATTTGACATTTATTTATGTATACAGGAAGTGATATTATCCATTGCTGTTTTGTAAACACACAACAGAAAGAAACTGTCCCTAAATCCAGGACATTATATGAACACTGAAAAACTTGACTGGAAACATCCCATGTTTTATTGTGATTATTACTATCATTCCTGTGTGCTGTACTGGCATTTTAAAATGTCCACTGACACATCGTGCAAATAAGATTCTGTATTTTTAACATCATTGAGCTTTTAGAACAAGACAACAGATACAATAAAAATCTGTCAAAATAATCATGTTCTGCCACAAAAGTAGCTATTGATCAAAAGTTAAATAATCAAAGTAAGCTGCCAGTAATCAGAACATGAAGCACATCCATAAACTATTGTGTTTTCAGCTAAATCAGGGTTTCATCAACCAGAAAGAAAAAAAAATATCAATGAACTAAAGGTCACATAGTTTAAAGTACTGTGGCACCCACCAGCCACAGACAGCAGGTTTAAACACTGATAAGGCATTTTATATCAAGCTGGCAAACAAACTCCACCTACTGGCACTAACTGTGTGCTTCATCACGCCACATGCTGCGTGCCAGAGGTTAACGGGGGAGACAAAGGCCAGAGTATCACCTGCGGCTCTTCAACAGGTGCTTCTTATCATCCCATCACTGCCCCACAACATCAGTTCCACTTGGCTACAGTCAAAGGGCAGTGAAAAACTAAATGTAGCTACGCTCACAGATGTGTAAACATATATGTGGAATCACAAAAAGACACATACATTTAAAACACTTTATTTAAGAGAAAAACAACACTATAAAAGGAGTGACACAGCAGGGCAATTTCATTTTAAATTAATCCATGTAGCCCAACACAGGAAGTGATTTTAAACTTTGGCATTCACTTTTTTTGTTTACAAAACTAGGAGAGAAAATGTCCTTTTTCCCTAATAACCAGCAGAAATATTTACAAGAACATTCATCAGTGTGCTGCCAAGCTGTAAACGCCCTGCAAATCTTTTTTATATAAGAAAAATGTATTTATAATATTGTTTCAAAACAGATCAAAAGAAGGAAATTATGAAACAACCAAATTCTCCCGATTAATTCAGAAAAACCTCAAAGACATAAATTATAATTTGCTTCTGCCTGGTTGGAATCCAAACAAAATCTTTAAATCTATTTTGAAGAACAAAACAAGTGAACTATTTATACGACTGGCAAATAAATGTTTGTACTGATGATTTTATTTTGTGTCTGTGTGTGCATAGTGGGGCACTTAGAGATGAGCAGCAACCAGATGGAAATATGTGTCCAATGAATTACAAATCAAGATATTTCAACACAGTGAGACAAAACTCCATCCATCCATTTCCTTTCCTGCTCATCCTGCTGAGAGTCGTGGTGGACTGGAGTCAAACCCAGGACGCTTTGGGCGAGAGTTTATCAACAGGAGTAACACCGACACACAACCATTACACTGATTGTTCCAGTGAAGTTATCCATAAACCTGAAGGGACAAAAAGGAAATAGAAAACAAAATAATTATAAGTTAAAATAAGTTTGAGTTCAATCCCACAAAGTCACATATTCACAGAATCATTCAGTCATTTAAGTGTGAACATTTTGTAAAGTAACTGTGCTTCTGAAGCATATGTGTTTGTTTTAATTTGGGTTAAAACTATTTCAATAAAGTGCTGTCACTGTTTTTCTAAAGGTTAATAATTGAGTGTTTAATATTACACTTTATCTGACCTGCTGATGTGAAGGTGTCTGAAAGCATCTGTGCCCTTCTCTTAATAATCTCACTTCACTTCATATAAAAACTGTTTCACCTTTGTTGTGGAAGATTAATTTAAAGTCAAAGATTTTCTTTACAACTACAATGTGTCACAGAAGTTTTACAGTGAATAAAGATCCCAAAGGGTTCTTTTGTACATAGTTTAGGGGACATTTGTTCAACCAGGAAATAGTGCATATGAAGTTTCCATAACTCACTGTGTTCAGGCTGGTGTGAGTTTCAGTTATGGTCTGGACTCAGTTTCTGAGAGAGTTCAGAGCTGTTTTCAGAAGATGGAGGGCATTTGGCTGAAATATAAAGCAAATACAAGTAATTTTAGTTCTCACTATCGCCAAAAACATTCTAACAATCTCGTTTTCAAAAAGTCCACAATACTATTCACAACACAGTCGGGAAACTGTGTGACTCCACTTTCTACCTGTGAGCAGCTGTCTTAAAGTGTTCGTTAGGTGACGTAAAAAAGAAGCTCAGTCTTCAAGGGACATTAATGTATCTGAGTGCATTACCAGTAAAACACATAATAATAAATATAACTGTATTTTCAAATAGTAAACTGGAGTTAAACACAAGATATGAAAATAAGAGAAAATATGATGAAAAATAGACGTAAAAATAATAAATAATATTTAACTAAAATATGAATTGACACTGTAACTTTCTGTTGTTTGGAACAGATTTTGGTGCGCTGGGAATTAAAGTTTGTTTCACTTTTGCAATTTTGGATAAAAGCATCAACTCAAAGCCTAAAATCTAAATACTAAAGAAAACAAACAAGACAATGTTTCTGTTTAAGTCTCTCACCGTTCTTCTTTTTGTAAACCATGAATCCAATGGCAGCGATGAGGACGAGAGCGAGAACAACCACCGCAACAACGACGATGACGGTCATGTAAATGGGATTCTCTGTAGAGCAGAAAACAACAAAAAAATCATGTACAAATGAAGCAGGTCAGAAGAGAAGAACATCCATTTGCCAACTAGACCACCATCCTGTTGGATTTTGGCACAATGAGAGTTTCTGATAATCAT